>WTXK01000011.1:0-544469 GCA_025769895.1 Lactarius psammicola | reverse complement strand
GGTCCTGCAAGTAAATAGCAATCCGTCACCGTCAGCGGCCAGACAGGAGTGTGCTGTATTTAGCAGGGTCATAGTAATTGCGTATTTCTGCGTCGCTGGCATGCCGAGAATTGATCCATGGCCAGCACAACGTAAGAGCACGTGCCTTCTGAGAATAAAGTTAGTCAGCTGACTCAGTGTCGTGCCACGCCAGCCATGCCCAAAAACTTGAATTCGACCACCGCACATCGTCAAGCGCTCTGAGCCATGAGACTCTTGACCGGCGCAAAGTCCACAGCCACATATTTACCAGTTCCGGTATGTAGGGGTCGACGATTTGGCTCACCTGCCGTTGCCGCTTCCGAGTGGCTGCCTCATGTTTGTGGCTTTGTGTTGTTCGGAATATTCTTTCCGTGAATGATTAGAAGATCGCGATGCTTCGAGTCCTCTATGCGCAACTAGCTTCCACATGACATTCGCTTCGGCGTTTTGTCTCAAGATACTCAACCTACGGCCTACTATGGTTTAATATATACTCGCCATGTGTTCATATGATTGTCGACCCTTCACTGGTTCACCTCTCAAGAACTAATGTACAGTTTGGAAGAGGAAAACGTAACTGTTCAACCCGCTGCGGTCTTTCAATTTTATCAAAGTGGGACTTCTGAATGCATGATGGTGGCTTTATGGGCGGTCTTGTGGCGGCATCTATTGGTGCATACAAGACCGTCTATCACCCTCTCCTTACCTCCGGACGACTACCTTCGAGTTTGCAGGAGGGTACCCTTTCAGGTGTCCATCCCTTGACAAACTTTTCAATAACGAATAGTAGTAGGCTCTCATTGCTGCGTCTTAGAGATGCGCACGCTCAACTCTCTCCCGTCTTCAGCCTAAACGATCACGCCTGCTAGCACTAAGCACGGAACATCTAGTATAGCCATATCTTATCTATGGAACCGGAGCACAGTTCCTGACCTATGCACTACAGACCCTTCAACTTCAGGTTCCAATTCACGGGTCGGCTTCCCCGAGGTTACCCTGTAAGGCGTCCGACGTGACCTTTCCAATTTGAGTCTTACGAATGCTCCTAGAAAGTAAATAGGGATATGTTCGAGTCGACTGTCGATAGCGAGACTGAATCTCTCAACTCGCTTCCTGGGTCTCCAAACGCCGAGGAGGTGACATTCATATGGGAGTTCGAAGGCAAGATGGTGGATAATTCTCTCATCGTCGCGGTAATTCATTTCTTCTTTGGCTCTTAGATCTTCCTCTCCCCAGAAAAGACCTCGACCCGGAACCATTTCGACCATCCTCTCGCTCTCCTTCTACCCCTCCCCTTCCCTCCTTCCCCTAACTCTCTAGATGGTAAGGAGCTACTGCAGTACATTTCCCCATAGAAGGCTCATCGTCCCCTCCCTTGGTGTTTAGCCACCGCCTCTCCTCCTCATTCGTCCACAACCGAGAAGAACGGTGCGGTGATGACGGAACCAGCCCCTCCGCCTGAGGATCCGTCTTGTCCTATAAAAGGGATATACCGCCTTCTCGATTTGATCATGGAAGAAGGGAACAACGGCTTTGGTAATATAATCTCTCTGTAGCAGTTCACACTATGCTCACATCACCCTCACAGTTGATAGGATTGTAGTCGCCCAGGAATCTCTCCAGGCATTCATCAACGCGCTCTCCCCAGGCGCTTATTCTTCCATCACAAGGATCAACTTCAAGATACTCGACGATTTGTTGCTCAAACCCATTGGTGTTTATGGATCGAGAGAAGAGATTGTGAGGTTCCTTCGTGAAATTGGTGCCGTAGATGTCGAAATGTGTGTCTATCCTTCAACGCATCGCACGCGAGCTGACATCGAATCCGTAGGGCGCGGGAATTGCTTGACTCACAACGTGACTACGCAGTCAGAGGAGCCGACCCCATTCTGAGATCGGGGTTGTATATTATACGCACATTCATATCTAGAGCAGAAGAACAAACATATGTCTTGTACTGGCCAGAAGATACAACTTGGGACGACAACGCGGTCTCGGCTGTCCAGCGCAACAGGGTTATGTTCATGAGGTATGGATCAGCTTCAAGTATGTTACCTTTTGTTCCAGAATAACGTGACATGCGTAGATACCTCACCAAATTATGCGACCAACTGGTTTGCCTGCTGTCAGCTGAGCATTCACGAGCGATTGTGTGGGAAGATGAGGCCGACGACACGGACGACGCACCACTCGACTCCGAGAATGATGACTCGGATCGGCTTTTCGACTTCACGGTTGCAAAAAGGAACGAACAAGAAGAGAATGTGATCGCCCGCAAAGGATTTACGGTACGCTGTCTCATAACTGATGCTTTCCCCTGTGTTGACTTCAATAATCGCTTGTTGAAAGATGAACTCTTCACGTCTTGTCAACCAACCCTCGCCACCCAACGTGCACATAGACCCAGGCATCTTATCTCCGAGGACTACTTTATGGGGAAAAAACGCAGGGTATCATGACTGCCGATTTCCGGCCGGCGAGGACGGTGGTCGAGCCATTTTCTTACGACCACCTGAGTGCTTCCCAGATTGGTCTCATTTTGTAAGTGTCTTCCGGTTATTATTCTCTAAGCTTTACCTTGAGGGGATTACATTCCAGCAAGGGTGATGCTGTGTTATGTCTCTCCTCGACCCTCGACGACAAGGCTTTGAAGAAATTGATGCACATGGGCCTTATTACTTGGTTCACGAAAGAGTACGAAGCTTGGGAAGAGCGGAGGATCGAGATAGCGAAACGTTTCCAGGAAACCGTCACCCTGCGGCAAGCAGAGATCAACATAACTCTGGAGAAAAATACCGAAGAAATACAGGCAAAAGTACGAGGAGCTGTGATCCACGAAATTTTGAAAGCTTTCCCGTAAGCATTGACCATCTACTTGCGTCGATCATTAAGTGAACTAACATTAGTTTTTAGAATGCTGCGGCGCGAGGGCTTCTCTTCTGAATCAAGTTCTGCCGCGCCAGTCAACCCAATCGACTCTGGCGAAGCGGCAGGTAAGCCAGACTGTCCTACGCCAAAGTATGATTTTCACAAGGAGTATAGGCGGACTCCAGGAAGTGTTTTCCATCTATCCGAAAGCGGCGTCGGTGTTTCGGGGTTCCATACTTGCCGCAAATCTCGACAAAGGTGTCAAAGGGACAGTATTTCAGTTAAAAAAGGAGCGCACGCTTATACTGCTCTATCTTCTCAAGAATTACCCGGATTTGAACGTGCAGCAGACCCGCTCTTTGTGCGATGCTATCCTGGTCAGCTGGGATAAGAAGAAAGCGCTGAGGCTTCTCAAGAGTTTCGCGGAGGGAGAAAAGGCCAACTCGCTCGCAGACACAGTCGCAACGTTCTGGAAAGGCGAATTTGTGATTTCAAAAGAAGAAGCGATGTGGAGAGATGCCAATAATTATGCGAAGTCAATTTCTGACAAGCGCTTCCTCTCATACATGAAGACTATTCCCGAAGCTAACATTTTACACGATGCAGCTGTCGAGTGCGAGGAGACCGCATATGATTGCCTTACAACGCAGCTCGATTCCCTGGTATCTGGAATTAGTCAGCAGATCCTATCAATCCAGAAAGAAGAACGTTACAAGCCAGTGCAACGTGAAGTCAAGAACGAGGAGGAGAAGGAACTCAAGGTCTCACGGGCTAAATTTGTCCAGAAAATAGAAAGTTCGTGTAGAAGGCACTCCAAATCGTACGTCACCTACTCTTCGTGGGATGAGTGGTACCCTAATATAGCGCAGGCGTGATAATATCTACATTGACGACTTCAGGACGAACAAAGAGCACCGGTACGCCGCAGGTTTGTTAGTTCTCCTGGTTAGACGAAGAGCCTGTCCTCATAGTCGCTAGTTCCATACTTTATAAGGGGCAGAAAAGAAACTCTGCAAAACCAAAAGATTGAATATAAGATTCACGCGTTACGCTTGCCCACAGAACGAATGCACATTCTGCAGCTCGACCCTTCTTATGTCCCGACCCCCGTCCTCAACGAGCAACTTTCTCAATCTTTTCACATCCCCTCAGAGACCGTGGTAAAGTGCGTAACCGGTTGATACTTCTCACAACAAGCCTCACCTTCGCCCACCTAGATACGCCCATCTCCTCGAAGGCGATCGAATCCTCTTGAGCCTTATCGACTCTCAGGGAAACGTCATGATTCTCCTCGACCGCCTGAATCGCATCGACAGCGCCATACGGTCTCGGTCGTATGCTAAGTTCTTTCATCAAGACAAAATTGGTCAAATGTGTCTCTTCGCATTGGATGAGTCGAAGCGTATGTTAGCTGTTTGCGCATCCGCAAGAGTATGTCATTCCTTATGCCGAATTCTCGCGCCTGTTAGACAAATGTTTCATAGATGCAACTCCATATCTTCGTGTTAGATGAGGAGCTAAAGTCTTTGCGGGAACTTGGGGCACCAATTAACCTATTGCCGTTCTATAATCCGGAAGTATCTATTACACAGGCGTGTTTCGTCCACGGGAGCGAAGAGATCCTCTTCGTAGATTCGAACGCACAGGCGAGGATATTCTCTCTGATTGCGCTGCGGCCCAAGTATCTCCGATCCTTACTATCTAATCACAACCCTAGCTGACGCTTCATCATAGGCCCGCTTCTCTACAACTACCGCGGATGCCACGCGCGATTTACTCTTCCCCAGACGGATCGTGCGTTATAGTTGTCCAAGACGAAGACGGCAAGCGTACAATAACAGCCTATCACTGGTCTACTTTTGCTTCCACCCGTGGAATTTCCGTTGCACTCCCAGACTTCCCTGTCGACCTCGACGCGGCACTTCTCACGTCGATCGTCAATCGAAATAACATCCACCTCATCGGTCTTGACCTAGATTCTAGATCTTGTCGTTCTGTCGTCCTCGACATCACTCATAGAGTCACAGAGTTCGCATTCCAAGAGCGGCGGTTGAAAGCATCACCACGTTACGGCAAACAGACGATCCACAACTGTCTGATCAATTGTCATAGTGACGTCTGGACACGCTTCCCGGTTGTCCCAGCGGTGAAACGCCATACCATAACATCTTCCAGCCAGCGGCAGCGAAAAACGCTGGTGTTCGTCACCGACGACCATCGCCGTCCGTTTTCTTCCCACTTTTCCGATATCATCTGGGCATTCGAGAAGACTTCGCGTAAGCCAACTGGCGACGAACTCAAGAGTATCGTGGTGTCCGCACGGCCTTTCGCTTCTTTTACACAGGAATTCTTATCCAGTCCAGACTGGCCGGTCTCGCGCTTCAGAGCTGGCGAGTGGCTAGCGGACCTACTATGCCTCATCCCCATCCATATCGCGATAGCCCATGAGAACAGATTCATCCCGCTCAAGGACGGCGTTGTATCACACCAGCTGGAGAAATCATTACTTGGTGCGGAAGTGAACAGAATTATAGACAGTTTATCTCTTGGGTGGTACGAGTCGATCTTCCAGTCTTATTGGGCCTCAAAGGTAAGACGTTCGATTCGTTTCATCGGGAACTACACTAACTGGATGGCTTTCCTCGATATTAGCCGGTGAAGGTTGTATCGTCGATGGGAGAGCAGTCTGTTGGGAAAAGCTTCACTCTGAATCATCTTGTGGACACGTCTTTTGCGGGGAGTGCAATGCGTACAACAGGTTTGTTTCGAGCTGTTTACGATTCATGGAAAGCAATGCTGAGCGTACTTAGAGGGAGTCTGGATGTCGGTTTCGCCCACGGAGGATGCGCTTATAGTTGCTCTGGACTTCGAAGGTGAGCTTGAATGCATTACCCATTATCTGTTGAACGTAATCTCAAATTCCACCCGTTACAGGCGTCCACAGTCTCGAGCGTTCAGCCCAGGAGGACACTCTTCTCGTTCTCTTCAATACTGCTATTTCGAATCTCGTGAGCAAACAGTGACACCGCCGTTTGTGCTTTTTCCGATCTCACCCTAATCATAGGTTCTATTTCGTAACAACTTCGCTCTGAATCGAGACATCACTGGCCTCTTTCAGTCTTTCCAGTCCAGCTCGTCTGTATTTGATCCGGCATCTAACCCCTCACTTTTCCAATCAACGCTTGTGGTCATCATTAAGGTGGGAGCGACTTGCTTAGGGTGATATGGTCGTTCATATGCCCATATATAGGACGTTATCGACACGGACTCAGATGAAATGATGAGGGAGTAAGTATATAATTCTTTCCTGTACATCTTGTTCACCCAATACATCTAGGTTTGCTCTCAAATTCCAGAAGATTGTTCAAGATGAGCAAGACGCGAACTTCATCACCCGCCTTCATGGGGGGAAGTTGCAAATCATCCCTTGGCCGGTGATAGGGTCGCGAGAATTCTACAGACTCTTCTCCGCTGTAAAAAAAGAGCTCGACCGACAGAGGACGTCACACAGGACCGCTGGCGAGTTTTTACATATGCTCAAGACATTGATGGCCAAGTTGATGGTCCGTTCCACGTCAATCCGCTGATTTCCCACACTGACTAGCGCCGCATGCGTGCCGATAGGCGAACGACTGGGGAGCTATGTCACGTATGTTCCTCCGTTTGGGCGGTCGTTCTCTCCTTAATGTCCCTCTTAGAAAATATGGCTGCACATCGAGCAAGTTCTCTCCTCGCGATCTTGCCCGTTGCTTTGGAGACCGGATACTCCGAAGTAGTTCCCGAGCTTGAGCCGCTTAAGGTACAGTGAATGTAAAAGTAGATGGGGGCAGTGTCGAACTGAACATGTCAGGGCTTCGACACGGACCTTGTGATCGAAGCGGAGGACACAGAAGCACGATTCCTACTCGCAGGGCCAGACACGCCGGCCGCTGATCGCGAACGTCATCTTTCGATTCTACGTGACTCCTGGGATCAGTCAGATTCCCGGCCATATGTCGACGACTCGGAATGGATTTCTGATCTTGTGCAGTACCTGACCCGCCTCGTCGATCTACGTGTTGCCCACGTCGATATGTGGCTAAAGTCGAACATACAACGTTTCCAGACAGAACACTCAAGCGTCGAAGAGCTGCGCCGAACGTTCAACAGCGCAGTGATTGACCTCCGGGCCGGCGTCCAGCTCTGCAAGTCACAATGTGCCGAGTGTAACCTGTTTTGCATACAGAGCCGTTTCCACGAAGGCGGTCACGATTGCTTGACGAGTCACGAGTGCATTCACCGTTGTACATTCTGCGACAAGGAAATGGTTAATAGATTTTGCGGTCAAAGGTGTGTTGAGCGAACATGTCCATTGATAGACCATGCTAACTTATCTCAGTGCAGGTCACAAGGGAGATCATGTGTGAGTTTCGGGAACTCGGTCATTGTAACTTTACCACTTACCCCCGACCCATCTATCGCACGCTAGGTGCCACGTAGACGATCATCTGTGCGGACAGCTTTGCGGACTCTCCGGAAAGCAAGGCTGCGACGACAAGTGTGTCCAGGTGACGCCGTCCGTTTTTGCTAGTTTGCGCAATCTAACTCTTAGTCCCCCATCAGCCCACCTCACATGAAGGTGACCACCGTTGCTCTGCACCACTACATATGTGTGGTAAAGTACGTATCTGTATCAAAACGGCTTTCGGGACCTTGGCTCAAGTATTCCCCTAGCTATGCGATTTGATTGACTTAAATTTGCCGAACGGGGAATCATATACGTGTTCCGGGATATGTCGCGTGCCAATGTGAGTTATCTCAGTCCCATCTGAGAGCCCTGACAGAGCCGTTCAGATCCGAGGAGCATACAGTCCACGCGTGCGAAGATAGACTCTGCCCTATCTCTTGCCAATTGTGCAAGCGGTTGTGCAGCGGGGACCACTTGCACGGCCTATCTCGCAGTGAGAACCATCTTTGCGGGTACGCCCACTGCTTCCTTCCCTCTAGAATGCTATTCACTCGGGTCTAGTCAAGAACACTCGTGTAGTGCCTTATGTTCCGCTGTGGGAATATGCCAAATCGATACAACTCCCCAGCCCATCGAAGATACCTTTCAATACACTAAGGTAAGCGCATATATATTGAAACGATTACATAGATAATTTACAGAGTCAACTAGTACACTCAAGGTGCGTCATCCCGTACTTTATGTTACCGTCCTAATGGTACACCACTTCAGCTGCCAGGCGCCTCCGCTGTGTCAAACTTATTGAACCTGGGGAGACCGAACACGAAGGCCCTCACATTCATAACGACGAAGAGCAACCATTCCACTATTGCGAAAGCCGGTGAGCCAGCGATATAGACCCACTTTTTTTGACGGCTTATCGGTTTTAGATGCGAAACTTGTGGCAATTTCTGCACACTTCCTTTGGGTTTGGTGTCTACCCCCTCTCTTCTTAGTTCCAAGTTAACCCGAGTCCAGGACATTTTCAGCAAGAACACGAAACCCGCCACGGGTCTATGCCACGTTCACAATGGGCCATTGAGGGCCTGGAGGGGAGTAGCGTTGAGTTGAGCGGACGCAAGTTCTCATTGAACGATGATGGTGCTCCCATGTTATGCAATTTGGTATGCACGTCGATTGGGAGACACGTGCACATCGATTACTGTCGCGGTGAACGACATGATAATCCCGAAGTCCTACACATTGACGAGAGGATGGTCCCAAACCCTGACCAAGCGAAAGACTGGATCACACACAGCCTTCACTGGCGTCGGATGGGTGAGTTCGTCACGCGAACTTTGTAAGTAGTCTTGCTCACGAGATTCTTAGGTTTCAAAGGTAATGGAAACAACATCTCGATGGGATACTTCGAGGCTTAGATTTCTCTGTAGATCCATATCCTCGTGAAGATCAAGCGAGCTTTGCGTTGTGGTACGTGGGCTAGCTTCGGGCCCCCGCCAACCCTTGCTGAATGCCCTTCCGATAGCGATGCGATGTGCCCAGGTAGTGACCCCTCTTATGCGTTTTCCAGCACTGAATCTAAATTACCAAGGGCCCGAGCATACCACCGAAGTGGGCGGGGCTAAAGCACGGCCATCGTGCTGCACGCTGCCAATGTTCCACCCGCCTATGGACGCTGCAAGCGCGCCTGCTGGTCTTGGATACGTGTCGAATGACGGTCATCACTTCGAGTGCAATCCCATAGTAATGCAGCAATCATTCCACGTGTGAGCAATCCATCACCCTTGTATTACCATCACACTCCCGATAATTACACTCTGCAGCATATTCATCGTCGACAGGTAAGCTACGCTTCCTTCTCCCCTCACGAAACCATAACTTACAGCCGAGGATCAGATCCTCATCTATGTCCCTGCAAGACCGACAGCCACTACCCAACTCTGCGGGGATAGAGCGTATCGTTCCCACAGCAAATAATCGACTTGGTGCCGTTTTTTTCGGCTCTCTACAGCTTCTGGATCGCGCACCAAGCTGCAGTGGATCTTAACCCGCTGGTGGGAAGCAGTAGGAGGGATGTGTACAGCCTGATTTTCTTCAACCATAGACCACCGACGTCCATTGAAAATGATTTCACAAGCTCTCCTGACGAATTACTCACTGCTGCCTTACAATTTGACGCCGATGGTGGCACGGATTTCACGAGCGCCCTGAAGAAGGCGCAGGACATCATGACTTCACACTGGAGCACGGAAAGGTTTGGATTGTTCCCCAGACAGATTCTGATGCAATTCACGACACACCAGCTGATATGCAACGTAGAATGCCCGTCGTGATTTTCTTGTCGGCTGGCGAGGGTTATGTGAGGGATGAAGCGATATACGATATCTGTCGCGGTGCCGTGCGCCAAGGGTTTGTCAACCTCCATCCCTATCGTTCTTTTCAGGACCAACTGACGATGCAAACCCTAGGAGGCCGCTTTCGTTCCACGCGGTCTTCTTTGGACAGGAATCCACGTCACCTTCGCTGCGTAGGATGGCACAAATCGCTTTGGAAGTACAGGGCGATGCGCCACACGACCCTCTGCTTCCTGCCGCAGCTAACGTCCCATCGTCTTATACGGAGGCTCTCGACACGGTCAGTCGGCCAAACACTTTTCGCTGCTCTGTGACTGACTTCAATTGTAATAAGGTCCGCCTGGCGGAGACGTTCCTCGGGTTTGCTGGGTCGTTCAGAAAGCCCCGGGGCTCCATGTTACTACCTCACTGAAATGGTGTCCAGTCGCTCTGAATTTGCATGTACTGTGATAGTTTGCCTATTCATGTATCGACCCTGTTTTGTAAGTGTATAGTTGTGTTGTGTAGCTAGTGGGTGTAACTTTGTCAATGAAAGACCATTATTATTCATTCATATATGAATGCGAACATGCAGATTTTGCTGGAAGATCACGACGACTCAATGCGTTCCCAAAGTCAGAAACTTTTTAAATAGCAAGGGATCGACAATTTTTTTAAGATATTGAGCCTCACCACCCACCAAAAACATAAAAAGGGAAGTGGATTACCAAAAAAAAAATAGGGCTTGGATTGCTTGGTCCACGAGGCGGTGAGGGGTCGGCAGACACATGCACAACACCCCGCACTCCGAGAAGAGCGAGACTAAGATGCTTTGCAATGGGCACGTCGCAGTCTCTTGCAATGTCACCGAGTCAATTCGACTGATCACCCAAGCGAAGCAGCAATTGAGGGAGCAACGACAATGATGATAATCATGATGATGAAGCAGGGCTGGGCATTACCTCTCAGAGGGTGACCGGGTCCATATACACTGAGTGGAAGTTCTCGAGGTGGGGGAGCGCGGACAGCTGGAGGATGACCAGGCTCGAAGTGTATGCGGATATACAATGCAGCGAGAAGTTGCAGACGTCGGGCTGCGACTCGAGAACGGCGGCCGGATCTGGTTCCTATATAGAAGCAGGGAGGAAAAAAGGCTCAACACTGTCGACATCCATTTCATCTTACATGAGATATAATAGCCAATTAGCCTCCTCGATGCTACATTCGACGTCAAATACCGTACGATTGAACGCAAGCTAAGTCAGGGCTAGCTGGCCGCACATATGGAATTCCCTGATATACCGGACACGTTCGTTAAGTAAGGGACACTCGAATGTTCTCTGATGCGTCCGAGTCGCGCTTCTTTCGAACAAGGACATTCACGATCAAACGTGGGAATCAATAGCGGGAAAAGCCGCAAATTCTGGAACGTTTTGTGTCTGGCATCTTCCGAATACTGTCCGTTAGTACTGGACTTTGCCTCAGGACGGCGCTGACCCAGGCGTTGTGAGAGGCCAGTTGGCATAAATGCTCAATTTGACTGTATCCTTATCAAGCGAAAGGTAGGTAATCTCGCATCGTACGCACTACCGAGGGATCGTTCTTGGTGCCGTTGTGTGTGCCAATATCTGTAGCACTCAGCGCTTAGGAAGTGGTTCGGGATGTGCGGGTTGTAGCGAAGAGTTTAGGGGCAGAACGATGGCGAGAGGCTAAAAGTTTGTAAGGATCTGGGCTCGTCGAAAATGAACAGCGAATCCGTGGGAGGATATTCCCAGGAAATGAAACATGTGAGCCGACCTTATTGCGTTTATCATAGTAGAACGGACTTAGCGCGATTGACCTTTTCGATGAGTGTGGGGTACGAGTAGAGCAACTGTTGACACGTCGTGGCTCGGAGGGAAGGGGTGAGTGCACTCGGGCCAGAGGCCGCGGCGGCATTGGCCTGCCTGCCCATCATTCGGTGACGCACTGTGAATCTTGTCCGTACAGTCAAAGAGAAACAAAACACTCTTCGTCTCAGAAGAGGGTCGATAAAATGCCAAAGGTAAACAGTGGGGACGAATATGATGACAGGGTTGAGGGTAAGAGCAATTGAAGGGCGAGTAATAATCACACAGCCTTGCACACAGCATTCTTTAGCGAGGCCTGCACTCCATGGGTCCTGAATGGCAATCCGTCACCATCGGCTAGGCAGGAACTCCTGCGTTTAGCAGGGACCTAATTAGACTGGCGCAGAGTCCACAGCCACACACCTGCCAGTTCCGGTATGTAGGCATTGGCGATTTCAAATTGGCTCACAGGTACATGCGGCCGCCTCATGTTCGTGTCGTTCGGAATATTCCTTCCGTGAATGGTTGGAAGATCAGGCTCACCATGCTTCGAGTCTTCTCTACGCAACTAGCTTCCACATGGCATTCGCCTTAGCAATGTCTCAAGGCTCAACCTACGGCCTACAATGGTTTACTATGTACTCGCCTCCATGATTCCCGACCCTTTACCCCTCAAGAACCATCATAATTCATAGTGTGGCAAAGGAAGTTGGTTGCAACTATTCACCCCGATCGTAATGTTGCGGTCTTTCAATTTTATCAAAGTGGCATCTCTGAATGCATGATGGTGGCTTTATGGGCGGTCTTGTGGCGGCACATATCAGTGTATACAAGACCGTCTATCACCCCCTCTTGACAGGCCTTACCTCTGGACGACCACATTTAAGTTTGCAGAGGATCCCCTTCAAATGTCCATCTTTTGACGAACTTGTCAACAACGAATAGTAGTAGGTTCCCGTTGGTGCTCTTAGAGATGCGCACGCTCAACTCTCTCCCGTCTTCAGCCTAAGCGATCACACTAAGCACGGAACACCTAGTATGGCAACATCTTATCTACGAAATCTGAGCACAGTTCCTGACCTACGCATTACAGACCCGGCTACAACTTCAGGTTCCAATTCACGCTTCCCCGAGGTTACCGGCTGTAAGGCGTCCAACGTGACCTTTCGAATTTGTGTTATTCGATTTATGAATGCTCCTAGAAAGCGGATAGGGATATGTTCGAGTCGACTGTCGATAGCGAGACTGAATCTCTCAACTCGCTTCCTGGGTCTCCAAACGCCAAGGAGGTGACATTCACACGGGAGTTCCAAGGCAAGTTGGTGGATAAATCTCTCATTGTCGCAGTGATTCATCTCTTCTTTGGCTCTTAGAACCCGACCCTCGATCCAAAATAGACCTCGACCCGGAACCGTTTCGACCATCCTCTCGCCCTCCTTCTCTACCTCCCCTCCCCTCCTTCCCCTCTAACTCTCTAGATGGTAAGGAGCTACTACAGTACATTTCCTCATGGAAGACTCATCGTCCCCTCCCTTGGTGTTAGCCACCGCCTCTCCTCATTCATCCACAACCGAGAAGAGCAGTGCGGTGATGACGGAACCAGTCCCTCCGCCTGAGGACCCGTCTTGTCCTATAAAAGGGATGTACCGCCTTCTCGATTTGATCATGGAACAAGGGAACAACGGCCTTGGTAATAATCCCTCCATAGACCTTACACTACGCTCACATCACCCTCACAGTTGATAAGATTGTAGTCGCCCAGGAATCTCTCCAGGCATTCATCAACGCGCTCTCCCCAGGCACTTATTCTTCCATCACAAGGATCAACTTCAAGATACTCGACGATTTATTGCTCAAACCCATTGGTGTCTATGGATCGAGAGAGGAGATTGTGAGGTTCCTTTGTGAGATGAGTGCCGTAGATGCCGAAATGTGTGTCTACCCTTTAACGCATCGCAGCGAGCTTACATCGAATCCATAGGGCGCGGGAATTGCTCATCCCACAACTTGACTACGCAGCCAGAGGAGCCGACCCCATTCTGAGATCGGGGTTGTATGTTATACGCACATTCATATCTAGAGCAGAAGAACAAACATATGTCTTGTACTGGCCAGAAGATACAACTTGGGACGACAACGCGGTGTCGACCGTCCAGCGCAACAGGGTTACGTTCATGAGGTATGGATCAGTTTCGCGCGTCACCTTTTGTCCTAGCATAACGTGTCATAGATACCTCACCAAATTGTGCGATCAACTGGTTTGCCTGCTGTCAGCTGAGCATTCACAAGCGATTGTGTGGGAAGATGAGGTCGCCGACCCAGACGACGCATCACTCGACTCAGAGAATGATGACTCTCACCGGCTTTTCGACTTCACGGTCGCAAAAAGGAACGGACGAGAAGAGAATGTGATCGCCCGCAAAGGATTTACGGTACGCTGTCTCATAACTGATGCTTTCCCCCTGTGTTGACTTCAATAATCGCTTGTTGAAAGATGAACTCTTCACGTCTTGTCAACCAACCCTCGCCACCCAACGTGCACATAGACCCAGACGTCTTATCTCCAAGGTTACTTCATGGGGAAAAAACGCAGGGTTTCATGACTGCCGATCTCCGGCCGGCGAGGGTGGTGGTCGAGCCATTTTCTCACGACCACCAAAGTGCTTCCCAGATTGGTCTCCTTTTGTAAGTGTCTTCCGGTTATTGTTCTCTAAGCTTTGCCTTGAGGGGATTACTCTCCAGCAGGGGTGATGTTGTGTTATGTCTCTCCTCGACCCTCGACGACAAGGCTTTGAAGAAATTGATGCACATGGGCCTTATTACTCGGTTCACGAAAGAGTACGAAGCTTGGGAAGAGCGGAGGATCGAAATAGCGAAACGTTTCCAGGAAACCGTCACCCTGCGGCAAGCAGAGATCAACATGACTCTGAAACAAAGTACCAAAGATATACAGGCAAAAATACGAGAAGCTGTGATCGGCGAAATTTTGAAACAGTTTCCGTGAGAATTGACGATCCACTTGCGCCTATCATCACTGTAATTGAACCAACATTCATCTTTGTTTCAATATCTTTTAGAACGCTGAAGCGTGATGGCTTCTCTCCCAAATCAACCTCCGCCACACCAGTCGACTCAATCGACTCTGGCGAATCGGCAGGTAAGCCCGACTGTCCTGCGTCAAGCGCCATTCTTACGCAAAGCATAGGCTCACTACAGGATGTGTTTTCCATTTACCCGAAAGCGGCGCTAGCATTTCGGCGTTCCATACTTGCCGCAAATCTCAACAAAGGCGTCATGGGAAGAGACTTTCAGTCCAGAAAGGGGCGGTTGCTTATATTACTCCATCTTCTCCAAGGTCTCCAGGATTTGGAAGCGCAGCAGACCCTCTCCTTGTGCGACGCTATCCTTGTCAGCAAAGATAAGCAGAAAGCGCTGAAGCTTCTCAAGAGTTTCGCGAAGAGGGAAAGGGGCGGCTGGCAAGCAGTGCTCTGGAAAGGCAGAGAATCCCTGGTTTCAAAAGAAGAAGCGATGTGGAGAGAAGCCAATACTTATGCGACGTCACTTTCTGACAAGCGCTTCCTCTCATACGTGAAGACCATTCCTGACGGTAATCACTTACACGATGCCGCTGTCGAGTGCGAGCAGGCCGCATATGATTGCCTTACAACGCAGCTCGATTCCCTGGTATCTGGAATTAGTCACCAGATATTTTCAATCCCGAAAGAAGAATGTGACAAGCAAGTGCAACGTGAATTTCATGATGAGGAGGAGAAGGAACTCAAGGTCTCCCGGGTCGAGTTTGTCCGGCAAATAGAAGATCTGAGTAAAGAGCGCTCTAGATTGTACGTCGCCTATTCTTCGGGGAATGAGTCGTAGTTTAACATAGCACAGGCGTATCAGCATCCACATTGACAACTTCGCGATGAAGAAAGAGCACCGTTATGCCCCAGGTTTGTTAAATCTGCTGCTTAATCGGAGAGCCTGTCCTCATGATCGGCTAGAGTCATACTCTATAAGTGGCAGGAAAGAAACTCTGCAAAACCAAGAGATCGAATATAGTATTCATACCTTACGCTTGCTCGCAGACCAAAGGCACAATCTGCAGCTTGACCCTTCTTATGTCCCGATCCCTGTCCTCAACGAGCGACTTTCTCAATCTTTTCGCGTCCCCTCAGAGACCGTAGTAAAGTGCGTAACCAGTTGATACTTCTCACAACAAGCCTCACCCTCGCCCACCTAGATACGCCCATCTCCTTGAAGGCGATCGAATTCTGTTGTGCCTCGTCGATTCTCAGGGAAACATCGGGATTCTCCTCGACCGTCTGAATCGCATCGGTGGCGCCATACGGTCTCGGTCGCATGCTAAGTTCCTTAATGGAGACAAAATTGGTCAACCCTGCTTCTTCGCCTTCGATGAGTCGAAGCGAATGTTGGCTGTTTGCGCATCCGCAAGAGTATGTCCATCTGTTAATGTCTCGCGCTCGTGAGACCAACGTATTATAGATGCAACTCCATATCTTCGTATTCGATGAGCAGTTCAAGTGTTTGCAGGCTTATGGGTCTTCAATTGAACTATTCCCGTTTTATAATCCGGGAGTATCAATCACCCACGCATGTTTCGTCCACGGGAGCGAAGAGATTCTCTTTATCGACTCGAGCGCACAGGCGAGGATATTCTCATTGATTACGCTGCAACCCAAGTATTCGCGACCCTTTCATTCCTCGTTCATATCCCTTGCTAACACTTCATCATAGACCCGCTTCTCTACAATTACCACAGATACCCCGCGCGATTTACTCTTCCCCAGATGGATCATGCGTTATAGTTGTCCAAGATGAAGACGGCGAGCGTACAATAACAGCCTATCACTGGTCCACCTTCGCTTCCACCCGTGGAATTTCCATTGCACTCCCAGACTTCCCCGTCGATCTCGACGCAGCGCTTCTCACGTCAATCGTAAATCGGAACAACATCCACCTCATCGGTCTTGACCTAGATTCTAGATCTTGTCGTTCTGTCGTTCTTAACATCACTCAGAAAGCCACCGAGTTCACAGTCCAAGTGCGGCGGTCGACAACATCATCACGTCACGGCAAACAGACGATCCACAATTGTCTAATCAATTGCCACAATGACGTCTGGACACGCTTCCCGGTTGTCCCAGCGGTGAAACGCCACACCATAACATCTTCCAGCCAGCGGCAGCAGAAAACGCTGGTGTTCGTCACCGACGACCATCGCCGTCCATTTTCTTCCCACTTTTCCGATATCATTTCCGTCTTCGAAAAGACTTCGCATAAGCCAACTGGCGACGAACTCAAGAGTATCGTGGTGTCCGCACGGCCTTTCGCTTCTTTTACACAGGAATTCTTATCCAGTCCAGACTGGCCGGTCTCGCGCTTCAGAGCTGGCGAGTGGCTAGCGGACCTGCTATGCCTCATCCCCATCCATATCGCTATCACCCATGAGAACAGATTCGTCCCGCTCAAGGATGGGGTTGTATCACATCAGCTGGAGAAATCATTACTTGGTGCGGAAGTGAACAGAATTGTTGACAGTTTATCTTTCGGGTGGTACGAGTCGATCTTCCAGTCTTATTGGGCCTCAAAGGTAAGACACCTAAATTGTGTCATCGGAAGCGACCCTGACCGGATTGCTTTCCTTGATATTAGCCGGTGAAAGTTGTATCGTCGATGGGGGAGCAATCTGTTGGGAAAAGCTTCGCCCTGAATCATCTCGCGGACACGTCTTTTGCGGGGAGTGCAATGCGTACAACAGGTTTGTTTTGATACATTTACGATTCATAGAAAGCAATGCTGAGCGTACTTAGAGGGAGTCTGGATGTCAGTTTCGCCTACGGAGGACGTGCTTATAGTAGCGCTAGATTTCGAAGGTGAGCTCGAATGCGTCATCCATTATCGGTTGAACATAACCTTAAATGCCACCCGTTACAGGCGTCCACAGTCCCGAGCGTTCAGCCCGGGAGGACACTCTTCTCGTTCTTTTCAATACTGCTATTTCGAATCTCGTGAGGAAGCAACTGAATGACACTGTCGCTTTTGCTTCTTCGATCTCACCCTAATCATAGGTTCTATTTCGTAACAACTTTTCTCTGAATCGAGACATCACTACCCTCTTTCAGTCTTTCCAGTCCAGTTCGTCTGTATTCGATCCGGCATCTAACCCCTCACTCTTCCAATCAACGCTTGTAATCATTATTAAGGTGAGAGCGCCTCATTCGAGACGATACGGCCGTTCATGTGCCCCATGTATAGGATGTTATCGACACGGACACAGATGAAGTGACGAAGGAGTAAGTGTATCATTCTTTCCTGTAGGCTCTTGTCCACTAAATACATGTAGGTTCGCTCTCAAATTCCAGAAGATTGTTCAAGATGAGCAAGATGCTAACTTCATCACCCGCCTTCATGGGGGAAAGTTGCAAATCATCCCTTGGCCAGTGATAGGGTCAAGAGAATTTTACAAGCTGTTTTCTGCTGTCAAAGAGATGCTCGACCAACAGAGAACGTCACACAATACCGCTGGCGAGTTTTTATATACACTGAAGACTCTGATGGCGAAGTTGAAGGTCAGTTCGATATCAATCCACCGAATCACCACTCACTAGCGCAATATGCGTGCCGATAGGCAAACGACTGGGGAGCCATGTCCGAGTCACGTATGTTCCCGTGTTCTGGTGGTCGTTCTCTCCTTAATTATGTATCCGTTGTAGAAACCACGACCCCATATCGTGCGAATTCTCTCCTCGAAATTTTACCCGCTGCTTTGGAGACCGGACCCGAAGTAGTTCCCGAGCTTGAGCCGCTTACAGTACTCCAATAGGCCCATTGTATCCAAATTAGA
This sequence comes from Lactarius psammicola, assembly GCA_025769895.1. Classification (NCBI taxonomy): domain Eukaryota; kingdom Fungi; phylum Basidiomycota; class Agaricomycetes; order Russulales; family Russulaceae; genus Lactarius; species Lactarius psammicola. Next base: position 526,106 of record WTXK01000011.1, on the reverse strand, counting down.
GCATACTACTATACTAGACATCGTACTGCTGTCTGACGACTGTGCGCATTGCTTGTCGATCGTCCCACTGCACTTGGCATATCTAGGACCTTCACTCGTGCGGTGGGGACCTCCGTGCACAACTCAGCCCCGGGAAGAGTGTCATTGCGGTGCTGAAGTGGCTGATGCGGGTCGTCTCTGCGACACCCGGAGACCATGACTAGTTCCCACTGATTTATAAAAAGACTATGTTGATACGCTTTGAGAGTCGAGAGACTAAGCTCTTCTACTTCCTAATACTCGCCGCATAGAGCAAATTTCCCCACCCTCCTTCCATCGCCGATACGCCCTGCCCCCGCCTTAGACGCGGACGCGTGCGCTCGCATATCTCTCGCGACCCGTACAAAACACTCTCTGGTGAGTTCTTCTGCCTTTCGAGGCAGGGCCAGAAACCCAGTTGCATGCCTTGCACCACCAACTTCAAGTACCTGGGCCGATCTACGAATTTGACGAGAGGAGGCGACAAGGATATAGAAAGTGCGATTTCAATTAGACATCAGCTTCTCCGCAATTCATAGAAAACATGTGGCTTTACTATCCATCGAGGGGTGCCTAGATAAGCGGCCATGATGAGACTGTCTTGATGCCTTACTTACGCAAGAAGCCTGCCAGTGCGGAGGGGCGTGAACTCCGGAGAGCCCATGCCGTGGTATTCCGCAGGCGTACTGTGTTAGTAGTAGTACGGTACGGAATGTTCCTCGAGTCTTTGTCAAGAATTTGACTCTTTTGCTTTGTAATATTACGGCGCCGAAGTAGCTTCACAACGTGCTGATATGAACAGATGCAGGTGGCTTCTGATTCTTAGGTGATTTCAGGGGTACTTAGGCCTCGCGGTTCCAAAAGTAGATTAAGCATCTTTTCCTATGGGCTCAGCGCTCAGGTTTGACTCACCTTTCCTGACGTTGGATAGTATTAAAGTGCTACGGCAATATCGAGACAACAGCTAATTACTTGACTAAATAAAACGAAAAATAAGCACAGCCAATCTAAACTACCAACACAGAGTATTAGTCCGACCCCAACAATACAACATATCCGTACTAAGAGCCTGAGCCTTCTTAGAACTATCAGGTAGTAAGCGCCAGAGCCGCATGCGCACCAAAAATTCGAATTCGACCACGCGGCGTCAAACGCGCTGAGCCATGAGACCCATGATGTGGCGCTGCGTCCGCAACCACCTTCCGGTTCCGGTATGTAGGGGTCGGCGATTTGGCTCACCTGACGCTTCCGAGTGGCAGCCTCATGTCTGTGTTGTTCGGAATCTTCTTTCCGCCGTGAATGACTAGAAGATCGCCATGTTCCAAGTCCCTGTATGCGCAACTTGGCTTCCATATGGCATTCCCCTCGACGTTTTGTCTCAACCTATGGCCTACTATGGTTTAATATGTACTTGCAACCAGATCGGATTAGTCTGCCGCCGTATGTCGAACCCTTTACCGGTTTACCCTTCAGGAACTAATACACAGTATGGCAGAAGAAGAGGCAACTGTTCACCCTGATTGTAATTCTCGGCGTGCTGCGGTCTTTCAATTTTCATCACAGTGACCCTTTTGAATACATGATGGTGGCTGCATGGGCGGCCTTGTGGCATCTGTTGGTGCATACAAGACCATCTATCGTCCCCTCCTTTCCTCTGGACATCCCACCTTCGAGTTTTCAGGAGGGTACCCTTTCAGATATCTATTATTGGACAAACGTTGTCAACAACTAATCGTGGTAGGCTCTCGTTACTGCATCTTGGAGATGTGCACTCTCAACTCTCTCTCGTCTTCAGGCAAACCGATCACGCCTAGTACTGAGCACGGAACATCTAGTATGACAACGCCCTATCTATGGAATCGGGGCACAGTGCCTGACCTACGCACTACAGACCTGACTTCAACTTCAGATTCGAATTCTCGGATCGGGGTTACCTGTAAGGCGGACGGTCCAACCTTTCGAATTTGGTTGTTAGGTCCTCACGAATACTCATAGCAAGCGAATATGGATCTGTCCGAGTCTACTTTCGATGACGCGATGGAATATGATCCTTTTGAACTCGCTTCCTGGATCGCCAAATGCCGCGGAAGTGTCCTTCAACTGGGAGATTCAAGGCAAGTTGGTAGATAGTTTTCTCGTTATCGCTGTGATTCACTGTTTCTTTGGATCTTAGAATCCGACCCCCTCGACCCGGGACTATCTCGACCATCCTTGACTCCCCTTCTTCTTCTCCCCCCCCTTCCTCCCCCCTAATCCTTTAGATGGTAAGCTACTAGAGTACGTTTCCCCACACGCATTATAGACCTAGCTTCAACTCTAGGTTCCGATTCACGGGTCGGCTCCCCCAAGGTTACTGGGGCTGTATCCGATCAATTTAACTCGCTCCTTGAGTCTCCGAACGTTGAAGAAGAGGCCTTCGCCTGGGGACTCGAAGGCAAGTTGGTAGATCATTCTCTCATTATCGCGGTAATTCATTTCTTTCTTTGTTTGGCTCCTAGATCTCCCTCTCCCCGGAACAGACATCGACCCGGAACTATCTCATCTATCTCTTTCCTCTCGCTCTCGCTGTCACATTCCGTCGTCTCCCTTCACCTCCAATTCATTAGATGGTAAGGAGTTACTACAGTACATTTCCCATGGGAGATTCACCGTCCCCTCCCTTGGTGTTAGTCACCGCCTCTCCTCCTCAGTCACCCACAACCGAGAAAAGCGGTGAGGTGATGACAGAACCAGTCCCTCCGTCCAAGGACCCGACTTGTCCTATAACAGGGATGTACCGCCTTCTCGATTTGATCATGGAACAAGGGAACAGCGGCCTTGGTAATAACCGTTCCGTAGCAGTTTACACTATGCTCACGTCATCCCCACAGTTGATAAGATTGTAGTAGCCCAGAAATCTCTCCAGGCATTCATCAACGCGCTCTCCCCAGGTGCTTATTCTTCTATCACGAAGGTCAACTTCAAGATATTGGACAATTTGTTACTCAAGCCCATCGGTGTCTATGGTTCGAAAGAAGAAATCGTGAGGTTCCTTCGTGAGATGAGTGCCGTAGATGTCGAAATGTGTGTCTATCCTTCAGCGCATCGCAGAGAGCTTACATCGAATCTATAGGGCGCGGGAATTGCTCGTTCCGCAACGTGACTACGCAGCCAAGGGAGCCGGTCCCATTCTGAGATCGGGGTTGTACATTATACGCACGTTCACTTCTACTGAAGGAGAACAAACATATGTCTTGTACTGGCCAGAAGATACAACTTGGGACGACAACGCGGTGTCGACCGTCCAGCGCAGCAGGGTCACGTTCATGAGGTATGAATCAGTTTCGAGTCACCTTTGTCCCAGAATAACGTGTCATGTGTAGATACCTCACCAAATTGTGCGATCAACTCGTTTGCTTACTTTCGGCTGAGCATTCACAAGCGATTGTGTGGGGAGATGGGGTCGACGACCCAGACGACGCATCACTCGACGCAGAGAATGATGCCTCTCACCGACTTTTCAACTTTAGGGTTGAAAAGAAGAGTGAACAAGAAGAGAATGTCATCGTCCGCAAAGGATTTACGGTACGCTGTCTCATAATCCACGCTCTCCCTCCGTGCTGACCTCAATCGTCGCTCCTCACAAGATGAATTCTTCACATCTTGTCAGCCAACTCTCGCCACCCCAAAACGCATATCGACCCAAGTGTCTTATCTCCCAGGCTTCTTTACGGGGAAAAAACGCAGGGTTTCATGACTGCCGATTTCCGGCCGGCGAGAGCGACGGTCGAGCCGTTTTCTCACGACCATCATAGCGCTTCCCAGATTGGTCTCTTTTTGTAAGTGTCTTCCGGTCGCTATCCTCTAAGCTTCGTTTTGAAGGAATTACACACCAGCGAAGATGATGTTGTGTTGTGTCTCTCCGAGACCCTAGACGACAAGGCTTTGGAGATACTGATGGGCCTGGGGCTGAGTACTCGGTTTACGAAAGAGTATGAAGCTTGGGAAAGGCGGAAGATCGAGATAGAGAAACGTTTCCAGAGTACCATCACTCAGCGGCAAGCAGATGTCCACGTAACTCTTCAGCAAAACTTCGGAGACATACAGGCAAAAGTAAGAGAAGCTGTGATCGACGAAATTTTGAAAGCTTTTCGGTGAGCATTGACAATCCACTTGCGTCAATCATTAACATTCATTTTCATCTCAATAACATTTAGGATGCTGCGGCGTGATGGCTTCTCTCCTAAATCGACCTCCGCCGCACCAGTCAACTCAGTCGACTCCGGCGGAGTGGCAGGTAAGCCCGACTGTCCTGTATCAAGCGTCGTTCTTACATAGGGCATAGTAGGTCCCCTCCAGGACGTGTTTATCATTTATCCGAAAGCGGCGTCAACATTTCAGAGTTCCATACTTGCCGCAAATCTCAACAAAGGCATCAGGGGAAACGACTTTCAGTACAGAAAGGCGCGGATGCTTATACTGCTCTATCTTCTCAAGAATTACCCGGATTTGAATGTGCAGCAGACCCGCTCCTTGTGCGATGCTATCCTGGTCAACTATGATAGGAAGAAAGCGCTGAAGCTTCTCAAGAGTTTCGCGAAGGGGGAAAAGGGCAACTGGCTCACAGACACAGTCGCAGATACAGTCGCAGTATTCTGGAAAGGTAAAGAGGCCGTGGTTTCAAAAGAAGAAGCGATGTGGAAAGACGCAAATAATTATGCAACGTCAATTTCTGATGCGAACTTCCTCTCATACGTGAGGACCATTCCTGACGCTAACCACTTACACGATGCCGCTGTTGAGTGCGAGAGAGCCGCGTATGATTGCCTCACAACGCAGCTCGATTCTCTGGTGTCTGTAATTAGTCATCAGATCCTTTCAATCCAGATAGAAGAATGTAACAAGCAAGTGCAACGCGAAGTCAAGAATGAGGAGGAAAAGGACTCAAGATCTCCCGGGTCGAGTTTGTCCGGCAAATAGAAGATTTGTGTAGAGAGCGCTCTAGGTCGTACGTCGCCCACTCTCCGTGGGATGAGTAGTAGTTTGACATGGAGCAGACGTGTCAGCATCCTACATTGACAACTTCGCGACGAAGAAAGAGCACCATTTTTCCCAAGGTCTGTCAAATCCACTGGTTAGTACGGAGAGCTTTCCTCGATATCTGCTAGATTCATACTCTATAAGCGGCAGAAAAGAGACTCTACAAGACCAAGAGATCGAATATAGCATTCACATTTTACGCTTACTCGCCGATCAAAGACACAATCTGCAGCTCGACCCTTCTTATGTCCCGATCCCTGTCCTGAACGAGCAACTTCCTCAATCTTTTCATATCCCCTCGGAGACCATCGTAAAGTGTGTAGCCAGTTGATGCCAGTCCGTAGCATTCCTCACCTTGGCCCGCTTAGATACGCCCATCTCCTCGAAGGCGATCGAATTCTCTTGGGCCTCGTCGATCCTCAGGGAAACGTCATGATTCTCCTCGACCGCCTCATTCACATCGACAGCGCTATACAGTCCCGGTCGTATGCTAAGTTCCTTCATCAAGACAAAATTGGTGAAACCTGCCTCTTCGCGTTCGATGAGTCGAAGCGTATGCTGGCTGTTTACGCATCCACAAGAGTATGTCCTTCGTGCTAATGTCTTGCGCTCGTGAGACCAACGTATCATAGATGCAACTCCATATCTTCGTATTCGATGAGGAGCTCAAGTCGTTGCGGGGACTTGGGACTCCAATTGACCTATTGCCATTCTATAATCCGGGAGTATCAATCACACACGCATGTTTCGTCCACGGGAGCGAAGAGATCCTCTTTATAGACTCGAGCGCACAGGCGAGGATATTCTCACTGATTACGCTGCAACCCAAGTAAATGCGCCCCTTGCATTCCACGCCCATATCCCTTGCTAACACCCCATCACAGACCCGCTTCTCTACAACTACCACAGATGCCACGCGCGATTTACTCTTCCCCAGACGGATCGTGCGTTATAGTTGTCCAAGACGAAGACGGCGAGCGTACAATAACAGCCTATCACTGGTCTACTTTTGCTTCCACCCGTGGAATTTCCGTTGCACTCCCAGTCCCAGACTTCCCTGTCGATCTTGATGCAGCGCTTCTCACGTCGATCGTAAATCGGAACAACATCCACCTCATCGGTCTTGACCTAGATTCTCGATCTTGTCGTTCTGTTGTTCTCGACATCACTCAGAGGGCCACAGAGTTCGCATTCCAAGAGCGGCGGTCGACAACATCATCACGTCACGGCAAACAGACGATCCACAACAGTCTGATTAATTGCCATAGCGATGTCTGGACACGCTTCCCGGTTGTCCCAGCAGTGAAACGCCACACCATAACGTCTTCCAGCCAGCGGCAGCAGAAAACGCTGATGTTCGTCACCGACGACCATCGCCGTCCATTTTCTACCCATTTTTCCGATATCATTTGGGCATTCGAGAAGACTTCGCGTAAGCCAACTGGCGACGAACTCAAGAGTATCGTGGTATCCGCACGGCCGTTCGCTTCTTTTACACAGGAATTCTTGTCCAGTTCGGACTGGCCGGTCTCGCGCTTCAGAGCTGGCGAGTGGCTAGCGGACCTGCTATGCCTCATCCCCATCCACATCGCTATCACCCATGAGAACAGATTCGTCCCGCTCAAGGATGGGGTCGTATCACCTCAGCTGGAGAAATCATTACTTGGTGCGGAAGTGAACAGAATTGTTGACAGTTTATCTTTCGGGTGGTACGAGTCGATCTTCCAGTCTTATTGGGCCTCAAAGGTAAGACACCTAAATTGTGTCATCAGAAACGACCCTGACCGGATTGCTTTCCCTGATATTAGCCGGTGAAGGTTGTATCGTCGATGGGAGAGCAATCTGTTGGGAAAAGCTTCGCCCTGAATCATCTCGTGGACACGTCTTTTGCGGGGAGTGCAATGCGTACAACAGGTTTGTTTCGAGCTGTTTAGGACCCATGGAAAGCAATACTGAGCGTACTCAGAGGGTGTCTGGATGTCGGTTTCGCCTACAGAGGATGCGCTTATAGTAGCGCTAGATTTCGAAGGTGAGCCCAAATGCGCCATCCATTATCGGCTGAACATAATCTCAAATTCCACCCGTAACAGGCGTCCACAGTCTCGAGCGTTCAGCCCAGGAAGACACTCTTCTCGTTCTTTTCAATACCGCTATTTCGAATCTCGTGAGCAAACAGTGACACTGCCGTTTGTGCTTTTTCCGATCTCACCCTAATTATAGGTTCTATTTCGTAACAACTTCGCTCTTAGTCGAGATATCACTGGCCTCTTTCAGTCTTTCCAGTCCAGCTCGTCTGTATTTGATCCGGCATCTAACCCCTCACTTTTCCAATCAACGCTTGTAGTCATCATTAAGGTGGGAGCGACTTGCTTAGGGTGATACGGTCGTTCATATGCCCATATATAGGACGTTATCGACACGGACTCAGATGAAGTGATGAGAGAGTAAGTATATAATTCTTTCCTGTACGTCTTGTTCACCCAATACATCTAGGTTCGCTCTCAAATTCCAGAAGATTGTTCAAGATGAGCAAGACGCTAACTTCATCACCCGCCTTCATGGGGGGAAGTTGCAAATCATCCCTTGGCCAGTGATAGGGTCGCGAGAATTCTACAAACTCTTCTCTGCTGTCAAAAAGAAGCTCGACCAACAGAAAACGTCACACAGGACCGCTGGCGAATTTTTACATATGCTCAAGACATTGATGGCCAAGTTGAAGGTCTGCTCCATGTCAATCTGCTGATTCACCACACTGACTAGCGCCGAATGCATGCCGATAGGCAAACGACTGGGGAGCTATGTCACGTGTGTTCCCGTGTTCTGGTGGTCGTTCTCTCCTTAATGTGCCTTTTAGAAACTATGGCCGCACATCGCGCGAGTTCTCTCCTCGCGATCTTGCCCGTTGCTTTGGAGACCGGATACTCCGAAGTAGTTCCCGAGCTTGAGCCGCTTAAGGTACAGTGAACGTAAAATAGAAGCGGGCAGTGTCGAACTGAACATGTCAGGGCTTCGACACGGACCTTGTGATCGAAGCGGAGGACACAGAAGCACGATTCCTGCTCGCAGGGCCGGACACGCCGGCCGCTGATCGCGAACGCCATCTTTTAATTCTGTGTGACTCCTGGGATCAGTCAGATTCCCGGCAATATGTCGACGACTCGGAATGGATTTCTGATCTTGTGCAGTACCTGACCCACCTCGTCGACCTACGTGTTGCCCACGTCGATATGTGGCTGAAGTCGAATATACAACGTTTCCAGACAGAACACTCGAGCATCGAAGAGCTGCGCCGAACGTTCAACAGCGCAGTGATTGACCTCCGGGCCGGCGTCCAGCTTTGCAAGTCACCATGTGCAGAGTGTAACCTGTTTTGCATACAGAGCCGTTTCCACGAAGGCGGTCACAATTGCTTGACGAGTCACGAGTGCATTCACCGTTGTACCTTCTGCGACAAGGAAATGGTTAATAGACTTTGCGGTCAAAGGTGTGCTGAGCCAACATGTTCATTGATAGACCGTGCTAATTTGATCTCAGTGCAGGTCACAAGGGAGAACATGTGTGAGTTTCGGGAACTCGGTCATTGTGGCTTTACCACTTACCCCCGACCCATCTATCGCACGCTAGGTGCCACGTAGACGATCATCTGTGCGGACAGCTTTGCGGACTCTCCGGAAGGCAAGGCTGCGACGACAAGTGTGTCCAGGTGACGCCGTCCGTTTTTGCTAGTTTGCGCAATCTAACTCTTAGTCCCCCATCAGCCCACCTCACATGCAGGTGACCACCGTTGCTCTGCGCCACTACATATGTGTGGTCAAGTACGTATCTGTATCAAAAGAGCTTTCGGGACCTTGGCTCAAGTATTCCCCTAGCCATGCGATTTGATTGACTTGAATTTGCCGAACGGGGAATCATATACGTGTTCCGGGATATGTCGCGTGCCAATGTGAGTTATCTCAGTCCCAGCTGAGAGCCCTGACAGAGCCGTTCAGATCCGAGGAGCATACAGTTCACGCGTGCGAAGATAGACTCTGCCCTATCTCTTGCCAACTGTGTAAGCGATTGTGCAGCGGGGACCACTTGCACGGCCTATCTCGCAGTGAGAACCACCTTTGCGGGTACGCACACTCCTTTCTCTCTAGAATGCTATTCACTTGGGCCCCTAGTCAAGAACACACGTGCAGTGCTTTATGTTCCGCTGCGGGTATATGCCAAATCGATACAATACCCCAGTCCATCGAAGCTACGTTCGCTGGAAGGCACGAAACCTTTCAGTATACCAAGGTAAGCGCATGTCTATCGAAACGATTACATCGACGTTTTACAGAGGAGACTAGTTTACTCAAGGTGCGCCATGCCACACTTTTATTTACCGTCCTAACGGTACATCACGTCAGCTGCCAAGCGCCTCAAATGCGCCAAAATTATTGAGCCTGGGGAAATCGAACACGATGGCACTCACATTCATAGTATCAACGAAGTACAGCCGTTCCACTATTGCGAAACCCGGTAAGCCAGAGACATAACCCCTCCTTTTACGAAGCGCTTATGGTCATAGGTGCGAGACTTGTAGTTACCTCTGCACGCTTCCTTTGGGTCCGGCCTCGGCTGCCTTTCTCATTCGCTTCAAGCTAACTCGGATTCAGGACATACCCAGCAGGAGCACGACACCCAACACGGGTCTATGTCGCGTACACGATGGGCCGTTGATGGCCCGGAGGGTAATTGCATTGAGTTGGGCGGACGTAAGTTCTCATCGGACGATGATGGTGCTCCCATGTTATGCAATTTGGTATGCACGTCAATGGGAAGACACGTGCATATCGACTACTGTCGTGGCGATCCGCACGATAATCCCGAAGTCCTGCATATTAACGAGAGAATGGTCCCAAACCCTGACCAAGCGAAAGATTGGATCACACACGGCCTTCACTGGCGTCGGATGGGTGAGTTCGTCACGCGAACTATGTATGTGGTCTTGCTCATGAGATTCTCAGGTTTCAAAGGTAATGGAAACAACAAACCGATGGGAAGTCTCGAAGCTTAGCATTCTCTATAGATCCCCTATCCTCGCGAACATCAAGCGAACTTTGCGAAGTGGTATGTCGGCTAGCTTTGGGCTCACGACAAGCCTTACTGAAGCTTCTCCGACAGCGATGCGATGTGCTCAGGTAATGACTCCTCTTATGTGCTTTCTAGTGCTGAATCTAAACTACCAAGGGCCCGAGCATACCGTCGAAGTAGGTGGGGTCAACGCACAGCCTTCACGTTGCACGCTGCCAATGTTCCACCCACATATGGATGCCTGCCAACGCGCCTGCTGGTCATGGATACGTGTCGAACGACGGTCATCACTTCGGATGCAGGAACCCCATAGTAATGCAGCAAGCATTCCATGTGTGAGTAACTCATCTCCCTTGTATCACCAACGCACCCCTGATCGCTACGCTCCGCAGCATCTTCGTCATTGACAGGTTAGCTACACTGCACTTCTTCCCACGAAACCGATAACTTACAACCGAGAATCAGATCCTCATCTATGTCCCTGCAAGACCGACGGCCACTGCCCAACTCTTCGGGGATAGAGCGCATCGTGCCCACGGCAAATAATCGACTTGGTGCCGTTTTTTCGGCTCTCTACAGCTTCTGGATCGCGCGCCAAGCTGCAGTGGATCGTAACTCGCCGGCAGGGCGGAGAGAGGAAGGGATGCGTACAGCCTGATTTTCTTCAGCCATGAACCATCGACGTCGTCCATTGAATATGATTTTACGAGCTCTCCTGACGAGCTACTCACCGCTGCCTTACACTATGAGGCCGATGGCGGCACGGATTTCTCAAGCGCCCTGAAGAGGACGCAGGACGTCATGACTTCACACTGGAGCACGGAAAGGTGCGGATTGTTCCCCAGACAGAGTTTAATGCGATTCGCGATCCACCAACTGATATACATCGTAGGACACCCATCGTGATTTTCTTGTCGGACGGCGAGAGCTATGTGAGGGATGAAGCGATATATGATGTCTGTCGTGGAGCCGTGAGCCAAGGGTTTGTTGATTTCCATCCATAGTGTTATTTTCAGGACCGATTGACGACACAAATGCCAGGAAGCCGCTTTCGTTCCACACGGTCTCCTTCGGAGAGGAATCCTCGTCATCTTCGCTGCGTAGGATGGCAGAGATTGCTTTGGAAGTACAGAAAAATGCGCCATCCGATCCTCTGCTTCCTGCCGCGGCTAACATTCCATCGGCTTATACGGAGGCTCTCGATACTGTTAGCTGGCCAAACGCTTCTCGTTGTTCTCTGACTGACTTCAATTGTAATTAGGTCCGCCTGGCGGAGACATTCCTTGGGATTGCTGAGTCGTTGAGAAAGCCCCGAGGCTTCTTGTTTCCATCTCCGAGTCACTAAAATGGTGTTCGGTTGCATGTACCGTGATAGTTTGTCCTAGGCTTGGCTGTGTTGTCTATTCATGTGTCGTCCCTGGATTGTAAGGCATGTATGTACAAATGTTTGTGTAACTGGATGTAATTTTGTGCAGTAGTAGGCGCTGCCAGTGGCTTACTTCGAGTCATGAGATGACCGAGTCAATTGTTGCGCCACGGGATCGGAACAAATATAGAAATAAATACTATTAAAGGCAATAGTTTGGTCTCCGACAAACAACGCGCAGGTCGCGTCACGTCCATTTCGAATTTTCATTTCTCACCGTCGTTGGTGACGACGTCGACCATCGTTCACCGTCCACAGATTCATAATGTCGGGTCGCCCTGCTGGAAAGCCTGATTTATCAGGTTACAACTATGGGGCTATCTCTTCTCTTGTCTTGACCGCGGACCGCTCTGCATTACCCAGGCGAGACAAGGAACCCGATGGCGCGCCCACTTCTCTTGCTGGACGTATCGACCCCCGTGAAATGGGCTCGCGCGTTCAGCGCGCCGTTCCAAAAGATCTTGACAAGAAGAAAAAAAAGGCCGCCGACAAGCAAGACTCCTCTGAACGTGCTGCCAAGCGGAGGCAGGAGGCCTCTGGCTTCGGCTATACTGACATTCTCGAGGCCACACAAGACGTCGAGGGTCTGACATACCGTCCTCGCACCGCGGAAACGCGCGAGGTTTACGAGCTCATTCTCTCCACTGTCCATCTTGCGCTCGGCGACCAAGCACAGGACGTCGTACGCAGTGCCGCCGACACCGTGCTCGAGACGCTGAAAAGCGAAAACATGAAGGACTTTGACAAGAAAAAGGAGGTCGAAGAAGTTCTTGGGTCCGTCACTGGCGAAACATTCTCTCAACTCATCAACATGTCCAAGAAAATTACCGACTATGGCGCTGAAGACGAGACCATGGCAGACCCCGACATGGAACGCAAAGACGCTGAGATCGACGACGAAGTTGGTGTTGCTGTCGTGTTTGATGAAGAGGAACAGGAGAGCGAAGAAGAGGAGGGATACGAAATCAGAGACGAGTCGGACGACGAAGAGGAGGGTGGCGAGGGCGAGAAGGACGGGTATGCTGCTGCAGGGGAGGGCGAGGATGAGGGGGAAGAAGCATTGGTCATCGGCGGTGCGTCTTCATCTAAAGCTGCGGGAAAGGCCAAAGCGGACAAGGATATCGTTTCTCCTCATTCCATCGACGCCTTTTGGGTACAGCGCCTCGTCGGTGAGGTGTACCCTGATCCCCAAACCGCCTCTGACAAAACCGCCTCTGTCCTCACCATTCTCGGTTCCGAGTCCAACCTTCGTGACTGCGAAAACCAGCTTATGGAGCTTTTCGACTATCAGTCGTTCAACGTGATCACCAAGTTCCTCAAAAACCGTGACGTTGTTGTGTGGTGCACCAAGCTCGCACGGAGTGATGCCGACGAACGTATCAATGTCGAAGTTGCCATGCGCGAGAAAGGTCTAGGCTGGATTTTGCGCGAGCTTGCCGGAGACAGGCAAGCTAAGGCCAATGCCGATGATGCAATGGACGTCGATGAGCAAGCCAAGACTGCCCAGGTGCCAAAGACTGCAACGCTCGCCCCTGGCTCCGTTGTACAACCGAAGAAAACCGTGGACCTGGAGAGCATGGCCTTCAGTCAGGGCGGACACTTGATGTCTAACAAGACGACCAAGCTGCCTCAGGGCTCGTTCAAGCGTGCGAAGAAGGGGTACGAAGAGATTCACGTACCCGCGCCCAAGTCCAAACCCGTTGTGGCGGGTGAGTTTGTGCCGACGTCTGACCTACCAGAGTGGGCGCGGCAAGGTTTCCCTGGTATTAAAACTCTCAATCGCGTGCAAAGCAAGCTTTACCCAGTAGCATTCGGCACTGACGAGCCCATTCTCCTCTGTGCACCAACGGGTGCCGGCAAGGCACGTTTTGTTGCTCACTCTCGACCATCAGACACTGACACTTCCCATAGACGAATGTAGCCATGCTTACTATTCTCAACGAACTTGGAAAGTGGCGCGATGAAGCTACTGGCTCTTTCAACCTTGACGCGTTCAAAATCGTTTATGTTGCCCCCATGAAGGCGCTGGTCCAGGAGATGGTGGGCAACTTCACCTCACGCTTAAGCCCATACGGTATCAAGGTCGGCGAGCTTACTGGTGACTCGCAAATGACAAAGCAGCAAATTGCCGAGACCCAGATCATCGTAACAACACCAGAGAAATGGGATGTCATCACGCGCAAGAATTCCGATACTTCTTACACCAACCTCGTTCGCCTGCTCATTATTGACGAGATTCACCTTCTTCATGACGAGCGTGGTCCTGTCCTTGAGAGTATCGTCGCGCGGACAATTCGGCGGATGGAGCAAACCTCAAACTACGTCCGTCTCGTTGGCCTGTCGGCAACTCTACCCAACTACCACGATGTTGCCACTTTTCTCCGCGTTGACCAATCTAAAGGCTTGTTCTACTTTGACGCGTCATATCGCCCCTGCGCTCTCCAGCAACAGTTCATCGGCGTCACCGAGAAGAAGGCCATCAAACGATATCAGGTCATGAACGAAGTTTGTTACGAAAAGGTGCTCGACCAAGCCGGCAAGAACCAGACACTCGTATTTGTTCACTCGCGCAAAGAGACGGCTAAGACGGCCAAATTCATTCGCGATATGGCCATCGAGAAGGAGACGATCACTCAGTTTGTTAAGCCCGACTCTGCTGTCCGCGAAATTCTGACAGAAGAAGCCAACAACGTCAAGGACGGGAATCTACGGGACTTACTACCTTTCGGCTTCGCTATTCACCATGCGGGGATGACTCGCGAGGACCGTGGGCTTGTCGAGGAACTCTTCGCAGACGGTTCGATTCAGGTACTGGTATGTACCGCGACGCTTGCGTGGGGCGTGAACTTGCCTGCGCATGCTGTCATCATCAAGGGCACGCAAATCTACAACCCTGAGAAGGGTCGATGGGTCGAGCTGTCGAGTCAGGACGTGCTACAAATGCTCGGCCGCGCTGGGCGTCCCCAGTTCGATACGTATGGCGAGGGTGTGATCATCACAAACCACGCGGAACTGCAATACTATCTCAGTCTCCTGAACCAGCAGCTCCCGATCGAGTCGCAGTTTGTATCGAAGCTGGCGGATAACCTCAATGCGGAGATTGTGTTGGGCACAATCCGGAATCGGGACGAGGCGGTGCAGTGGCTCGGATACACCTATTAGTACGTCCTTTGCTCGAGCGGCGATGTTCAGGTACTGACGTATCGATCTTCTAGCTATGTTCGGATGCTCAAGTCCCCGGCTCTGTACGGCGTCGGTGCGGATTACCAGGAGGACGACCCCGGTCTCGTGCAGAAGCGCGCCGATATCATCCACTCTGCGGCCGCAATACTCGAAAAGTGCAACCTTATCAAGTACGAGCGTGCGTCCGGTCGTTTCCAGAGCACCGAGCTAGGTCGGATTGCATCACACTACTATGTCACTCACAATTCGATGTCCGTATACAATCAACACTTACGACCGACCATGTCGCAACTGGAGCTGTTCCGCGTGTTCGCGCTGTCGAATGAGTTCAAGCTGATTCCCGTTCGCCAAGAGGTAAGTAGTCCGCTCTCAGGGGTTTGCGAGCTTGTGATCGAACGCTTCGTCGCATTGCTAGGAGAAGCTCGAACTTGGAAAGATGCTCGAACGCGTGCCGATTCCGATTAAGGAGAGTGTTGAAGAGCCCGCGGCCAAGATCAACGTCTTGCTGCAAGCCTATATTTCGCAGCTCAAACTCGAAGGTAACGTGACGCTACAAGGCTGATGTTTGTCTGCTCTTTTCTGACCTCCTACCAGGCTTTGCTCTTGTTGCAGACATGGTGTTCGTTCAGCAGTCGGCGGGGCGGTGAGTCTTCCGTCGTACCTGTCACCTCATCTTATACACTGACTGTCCTACCTCAGCGTTCTTCGAGCAATCTATGAGATCTGCCTCAAACGTGGATGGGCAGTGCCCACGCGAGCTGCTCTTGATATGTGCAAGATGGTTGAGAAACGGATGTTAGTTTCGTCGCTCCCTATGCTGTTTTTCTATGACCTGAATTTTACTGCGTAGGTGGAGCTCAATGACCCCCTTGCGGCAATTCAAAGGCGTACCTCCGGAGATCATCCGGAAGGCTGAGGGCAAGCAATTCGTCAGTCCGCGTTGACCTATCGTTTAAGACATTCATACTTATTCTTGTCTCTCCAGCCCTGGTACAGATACTTTGACTTGGTACTGTCCTTCATTTTTTTTTGCACAGTAATACCTTCTTACTGACCCTCAGACACCGCCCGAAATCGGCGAACTGCTCGGCATTCCGAATGCAGGCCGCCTGGTCCACCGCTTAGTCCATGGCTTCCCAAAGCTCCAGTACGTGGTTAATTATCATGCCCGGAAACTACGCTCACATCTACGTTAGACTACAGGCTCAGGTCCAACCGATCACTCGCACTCTCCTTCGGATAGATTTGTCCATTGTACCAGATTTCCGGTGGGACGAAAAGGTTCATGGGTCGGCAGAGACGTTCCTTATCATGGTGGAAGACGTCGATGGCGAGATCATCCTCTTCAGCGACTCCTTTGTGCTTCGTCAGCGGTACGCCGAAGACGAGCACAATGTCACCATCACCGTCCCAATGTTCGAGCCCGTCCCCCCCAACTATTATATCAGCGTCATTGCAGACCGCTGGTTACATGCCGAAACCCGCCTTCCGATTTCCTTCAAGCACCTCATTCTCCCCGAAAAATTCCCCCAGCCAACCGCTCTCCTTGACCTTCAGCCTCTCCCTCTGCCAGCGCTCCATAATAAGGAATTTGAAGCCATCTATTCTTCGAGCTTGAAGACCTTCAACAAGATCCAGACTCAGGTCTTCCAAGCCCTTTACACATCTGATGAAAATGTCTTCATCGGCGCCCCAACCGGCAGTGGGAAGACAATTTGTGCGGAGTTCGCGCTTTTGCGTCTTTGGAGCAAGGCCGAACAGCCTCGTGCTGTATGCATCGAGCCCTTCCCAGAGATGGTCGAGCAACGCGTGACGGAATGGCGGAAGAAGTTCGGACAGCTTCAGGGAGGTAAGGAAATTGTAGCCCTCACCGGAGAGACAAGCGCGGATCTCCGTCTACTGGAAAAGGGTGACGTTATCATTTGCACCCCTTCTCAGGTACGCCGAGCTTGCCAGCCTTCTTGATGAAACCTTCCTAATGGTGTCACAGTGGGACGTTCTCTCAAGACGATGGCGGCAACGGAAGAACGTGCAGAATATCGGGCTGCTTATAGCAGACGAAATTCAGCAGGTCGGCGGCGAGGTCGGGCCAACGTACGAGGTCATCATCTCGCGTACTCGGTATGTCTCTGCGCAGACGGAGGTGAAAACCCGCATCGTTGCCTGTGGAGTGTCCCTGGCCGACGCCCGTGATCTAGGAGAGTGGATCGGTGCTTCGTCACATACTATTTTCAACTTCCCCCCGAGGTCCGTTGTCCTTCTCACAATCTCTAATTTTTTATCATTGATTGAGTTGAATTTAGCGCTCGACCTCTGGACATGGATATCCATATACAGAGCTTCAGCATTCCTCACTTCCCATCGCTCATGATTGCCATGTCGAAACCGGCTTATCTTGCCATAGGGGAGTACTCTGCGACAAGACCAGTCATCATTTTCGTTCCCGGGCGCCAGCAATGTCGTCTGACCGCTGAGGACCTTCTCGTCCACTGCGATGCCGACGACGATGAGGACAAGTTCCTCAACGCAGAGTTGTCGGATATCCAGCCTCATCTTGATCACATTAGCGACCGTGGCTTGGTGGATACTCTGAAGCATGGCATCGGTCAGTATCATGAGGCGCTTAGCAAGCAGGATAAGCGAATCGTCGAGCGTCTTTTCCAATCTGGAGCGATTCAGGTCCTCATTGCGTCCAAGGTACGTCGTCTTGTTTCGTCGCATCTGTGTAATGTTAACGCTAACAACCAACAATGGAACAGGACACCGCCTGGAGTCTCCCTGTCGCCAGCTATCTCGTTATCGTTATGGGTGTTCAGTCGTACGAGGGCAAGGAGCACCGCTATATCGACTACCCTGTTATGGACGTTTTACAGATGATGGGACGTGCTTGTCGCCCATTGGAGGACGAGCGGAGTCGTTGTGTACTGATGTGTCAGCAAACACGAAAGGACTTCTACAAGAAATTCCTTGCAGAAGGTCTCCCGATTGAATCACACCTTCCGACGCATCTTCTACATGACTACTTCTTAGCCGAGATCGCAGTCAAGACGATCGAAAACAAACAAGACGCAATGGTGACTTGCACTTTTATTCCTACGGTTTACCGGAACTGATCAGGAACACAAGGACATTTTGACATGGACGTACTTCTATAGGCGGATGACGCAAAATCCAAATTATTACAACCTGCACAATGTCAGCCATCAGCACCTCTCGGACCACTTATCGGAACTCGTTGAGAATACGTTGAATGATCTGGTCAACTCAAAGTGTATCGCCATCGGTAAGTCGCACTTAGTAGTAGTCCCACTCTCCATTCTGATCCACATTTGCAGAGGACGAGATGGACGTATCACCCCTCAACCTTGGCATGATCGCAGCGTATTACAACATCTCTTGTCAGTCTCATTTCCTTAGCCACTTCTCGCTACACTTACTGACCGCCAAACCCTCCAGACGTCACTGTCGAAGTCTATACGCTCTCGTTGAAGGAGCGCACAAAACTCAAGGGCCTTCTCGAAGTTGTTTCGTCTTCAGCAGAATTCGAAACTATTCCTATTCGTCGACACGAGGAGAGCCTCCTACGCCGTATATACGATCGGGTCCCCGTCAAGCTTGACCAGGTCAACTTTGAGGCGCCTCACTTCAAGACCTTCCTCCTTCTCCAAGCCCACTTCTCACGCCTTCAGCTACCACAGGACCTCGTGGCAGACCAAGCACTGGTGTTGGAGAAAGTGATGAACCTTCTCTCTGCCTGTGTCGACGTCATGTCCTCGAACGCTTGGCTCAACGCCCTCGGCGCCATGGATCTGTCACAAATGTGCGTGCAAGCGGTATGGGACAGAGACTCACCCTTACAACAAATCCCGCATTTCGAACCGGAGGTAAGTCGTAACGGGTTGGCGGTCAATACTTTGTCGATACTCAAAAAAACGGTTCCACAGGTTATCAAGCGTTGCAATGACGCCGGTATCGCCTCTGTTTATGACATCATGGAAATGGAAGACGCTCAGCGCAACGAACTTCTCCAAATGGACGGCGGGCAGATGTATGTCTTGAGGACTTTCGCTTCCTTGACGGTACATTGATGACTCTGATTGTTTAGGCGGGACGTTGCGGCGTTCGTGAACTCGTACCCCACGCTTGATGTCACACACGAATTCGTCAAGGGAGAGTATACGTCTAGTACACCGATCGTGCTACAGGTCTCTCTCAGCCGCGACGCAGACGAGGAAGACGAGGGCGATATCCTCGTCGTCGCACCTCACTTCCCTGGAAAGAAGATGGTGAATTGGTGGGTCGTGGTCGGCGAGCAGAGCACACGGCAGCTGCTGTCGATAAAGCGCGTCACCGTCTCAAAGAGCCTGAACGTCAAGCTGGAGTTCACTCTCCCCAAGGGCTCGCACGCGCTCAAGCTTTACGTGATTTGCGACTCATACGTCGGCGCGGACCATGATATCAATTTGGATCCGATCGACGTTGCTGAGGGCGAGGATAGCGACAGCGATGAGGATAGCGATGGAAGTGGAGACGAGATGGAGGAGTAGGGCCATACACGCACACCTTTGCTCGATCGTGTGTCGTCTCGCATTTTCGTATTGCGTTTTAATTTCTCATTCCGAGTTGTTGTGTTACTTTACTATCATACTTTTTAACGATTGCATGCATCACTACTACTAGCTCTTTTCGACCCTTACCTGGTCCCGGCCAAGTAACCTAATCGCCGCAAATGGCATTGGTTGGTGCCAACGAAACGATGAAAGTCACGTGATACTGATCGAGTAAATAGATTAGATTGCAGATGATCGTTGATACGTACCTTCACCTTCTTAACTATCTATTGGGCTTACTGCGACAAAAAACATAGCTACAGTTTCCTGCACATTGCCTTTATGCTATTCTCATGATACGTTCACAACGAAGCCCAGAAAATCGTTTGAATATTGCATCAGTCAGCGAGTATACTGCACGCGTCCTAAGCGGCGCGGTCATACAACATCGGTAAACCGCGTCTCAGAGCACCGTACGGGATGCTGATCGTAACGGAAAGGGGAAAGTCCATTCTCACAGAGCCCGGTTGACGAAGAGCACAGCGGCAGTGCCAAAAGCAATCAAAAAGATGAGAGGAGCGGCAATATTGTAGGCGGAGCTTCTTGAATATGGTGCAGACGTCAATGCGCAGGGAAGCGCTTACGAGTCGCTTGGAAGGGCAGCAAAGGGTAAGAAATCCTCCAAGAGATTGTCCGTCCCTCTCATCCCCCAGAACCGAGCGGGCGGGCGGCTGTCACTCGCCCCGCCCCGCGCAACGGGGTGCGTGGTCGCCGCGACGGGCGACCACGCATGGTGAGAAGTGATGGAGAAAATCTCGTGGGACAATTACTGCCTCCATGAGCGTCCTTGCACCTGCTACTCTGCTCACCGACGTCTGCGCCGTGGCCAAGCAACCACCGCACAATATCGGCCCTAGGCCGGGGGCAAGTTTTGTCATCACTCGGTAGAAGCCGTCACCACCTGCGACGCGGCGACGAAAGAACCCTTCAGTTGGGTTCGGCCCGCGTCTCTGCCCTGTGAGAACACGCAGAGTTTATATCCCAGATTAGTGTAGTCGATCGGTCTACCTTGGTCGATGATCGCCGCGAGATGGGGGGCAGCTGAAAGCCTGCGCACCGTGTCAGTGAAGAAAGGCAGTGGTGACATACCTGGGCTGACCACTGGCAGCAATATCCACTGGAAATCCAGGTAACGACGGCTAAGACGTTGGTCATGCCGACAATTGGCCGCGATGCCCCCGCGCCAAGGGCGACCACGGTGTGCACGGAAGCAGATACCATACATGATGGAGCGATTGTTGAGTCCTCCCTTTATAGTGACGGTGCCGCCGAACACCTGGATTTTCGATGACGTAGTACCATACAGCTGACACTGGCATACAGCTGACACAATGTTTAGCGCCCCTTCCTGTTCCTTATTATATTATTTTACAGTCAATTAAGTTATAACCTCCCCTTTCCTGTGATTCTGAAAACCAAGCACGGAATGAGGACCACAGCATCGAAGACCAGCAGGGGGGACTTTCAACACGGCTTGGGTGATGGAAACTCGAATGAGTCAAGTTGCCACGGTCTATGAATGTGTGAAGCGGGCCTAATCCCGGGTGGGGTATATTATGTGAAGTGAAATCTACCAAAACAAACAGGGAAATGTGTTGCAATTCATCGTTACTACAGTGGATATCAACTACACCCTACTGCCGCTTTCAAGATCAAACAAGCTATGCGCCGAAGGCCAATTAAAAGCTGACGCTCATCGCGCGGTGGACAAAACAAACAAGAGCAGGAGTGCTTCCCCCTGGAGAAGCGGAAGCGGAGAGTAACTTCCTTTTAGTTAGATGAGATCTCTATAACCTCGTTGTCGAGACCCGCAGCCGCTCCCGAGGGCCACCTCCCCAACGTGCCTTGCCCCTGCTTCTGCGCCACCGTCCGCCTTCTCCCACTTCTCGTGAGGGGCCGATGCGTAGCCACCAAAGGCGCGCCACGTAGGTTGCCAGTCCATTCCGAATCAGAATCCGAGACAGCGACAGGAGAGGCTGCGCTTCGCGGAGGGGCCGGGACGCACGACGATCCGTGATTTGAACGGCGGCGTTTCGGCGGCGACCTGCCCACGCTCTCCGATGGCCCGGCGGCCCTATCACCCTCCTCGTCCTCCCCGCTACAGTCACCGAAATCCTCGTCTTCCTCCTCCGCCTCCTCGTTATCGTCGTCGTCATTGTTGTTGTCATCTGAATTGTACGCTGCTCGGCTCTGCCTCTTGCGCGGACTATGCTGCGCCGCTTTGCGTTTCCTGCCGCTTCTTTCCCCTGGCGAGTGGTCGCCGGGCGCCGGGCGCTTGGACAGCTGGAGCTGGACGACGAACTTCTGGCCCTCGTCTAAGCGCCGTGAAGAGGTGGGCTTGACGTACACCTGCACCGTGTACGCATTTTCCACGGCGAATTTCTCTAGGTAACCTTCGAGGAGCAAGTGGGCGACGAGGGCCTCCGTGTCCTGCGCTCTCTCTCTCAGCGACCCAAGTGAGAAACGCGAAGGACGACGGGATGAGACGCACAATGAGCGAGAGCGTTACTTGGTCCCCTCGGGAGAGATTGAGTGACCTGGCCAGCTTGTCGTTTCCTCTTGCGGTCCGCGCGAGCTGCACGGCCGTAAAATTGGTATTTCTGGAGGCCAAAGCGCGAGCCACGGCGAGGACGCGCTTAGCTTCGGGCGTCACATCTCTCTGAATGACCGAGGCTGGGTCGCGAATACAGTTGTCGCAATGTCCGCACGGCGTGTTGTCTTCGGCCCAGGAGAAGTCAGTTGAAGAGAAATGTCTGTCATCGTCGTAGGTCAGCATCACTTTTTTTTTTTGAGTGGACAACAGGGCCTGATACATGCTCTCTGAACATGAGTTTGCGACACCCTTTCAGATCCAAGCAAAACTTGATCATACTATAAGCCTCTTTACGCCGTGTGTGAGTCAGCAAAGATAAATGAACACGAATTATATCATACCTTGCTGCTGCCAATTCGTATCTGCCTTCATACTTGGCGTGCGCAAAGCATCAAGAAGGCGATAGTATAATATGCAGTCCGCGTCCCTCCCATCACGTCCTGCACGGCCAGACTCTTGATAGAACGTCTCGAGCGATTTCTAGTGAAGTGGTACTATGAGGGAAATTGTTGAGAAGGGATGTAATGCGCGACGTACAGGCATCTTGAAAAGACTTCGTTAAGCGCGGCCTTCGTGGTCCAGAAAATATTGGACGAACCGAATGATGCAACACAAATCGTACATTTGCCTTGTTGATGCCGAGCCCAAAAGCTATAGTATATCAGAGCTCTGTGTGAGTGCCGCGCTAACTTGAAGTTAACACGAGAAACATACCTGTCGTGGCACACACGACTTTGACCTGCCCCAAGAGCCAGGACTCGTGGAGGTCCTCCTTTGCTTTATCGTCGATCTCCGCGTGGTATATTCCGGTTTTGATCCGGCCTTGGCTCTCACTACAAAGCTGGTCCGCGACTCGCTCTGCATCCTACGAAGACGTGTCAAACATCAAAAGGGCACCTTGACCCGCATTCGAAAGGAAGGGTGCTTACTGCGCGCGACAGACAGTACACAATGCCTGTCTGGTTCGGGTAACGATCGAGTATGTACTTGACCATGTCCCGCACGGCCCCCGCACGGTCCGATGCCTTCGGAAGGACCTTGTAGTGAAGGTTCTTGCGGTAGAGCGGGCTGGTGAAGAGTACGGTGCCGAGGGGTTCAGCAGCTAGAAGGACCGAACCGGTCAAGACTGAGTCGCTGCAGTGGAGAGAGAGAGTAGCCGCGGTACCTGTACCATTCGTGAGAGGTCGAAGACCAAGAATCGCGATGAGGTCGCGAAGGACATCGGGAGGACAGGTTGCAGAAAGGGCGAGAATCGGCACGTGTGGACAGAGCATCCGCAAGTCGGCAAGTTGCTTGTAATGGGGACTGGAAAACGCTAGATCAGACGCGTGTCATCCGTATAGAGGATAATGAGGGCATATACCGGTAATCCCGACCTAGCTGCGAGATACAATGTGCTTCGTCTATGACGATGCGCGCTATGATGTGTGAATTAGTACAGACTAGGGACTTAGGCGGTGAGGGAGCCGCACCGAGTTTATTGGCCGCAACCATCTCCTTCACTATAGACCTAAACCCATCACTCTTTGCGAGTCGCTCTGGCTGTCAAGTGCATAACCTTAAGCCAATTTGAGGCCAAAAATGGTAACGAGAGGCGTACCGTCACGTAGCAAAGCTTGACCTCTTTCTCCGTATTATTGTTACCCCGAACGGTGGCGCGCAGTCGGCTGTAACCCTCCGTTATCCTTGCCTGGGTCATTTTTGCGGTGAACGTCAAGCACTCGACTGTGTCGGCATCGTCAGCAATCGACCAGCGAGAGCGAGAGAAGGACCGCACTGACTGCGTCTCTCTTGTAATTCTATATTCTGGTCCCTTATGAGCGCTACCAGAGGCGAGACTACCAGCGTGCATCCGGACATAAGTGTCGCAGGCAGCTGGTACGTGAGCGACTTCCCGCCGCCTCATTAAGAAGAAGAAGAAAAGAGCGCATATAGTCGTCGTCGACGGGATGGAGAGTGGTGTATCCACTGACCTGTGGGCATGATACAAATTATGTCCCTCTTGTCCATGTTCGCGTTACAGACTCTGCTTCCGTCCCCATGAGCTAGAACGCGCAAACGGAAGAGGCGACGCAACAACACGCACCCTTCCTGGGACAACCGGAAATCCTTGATCCCGAAAACACTCTCCATCTGCTTCTTCAGCGCCCCAGACCACTCAAACTTGTCAAAATAGTTCTTTATCGCGTCATGGTCATCGCCGTCGCCACCGTCGCCACCACCACGCGCCACCTTGTCGAGACCGCCGAGCTGCCGCGTGAGTTCCCGGATTCTCTTCTTCTCGCCCATGCGCAGCTCCTCGATACGGCGCATCTCATCTTCTAACCTCTCCAACTCTTTCTGATGGGTCTCCCTGCGCGCAATCAGTTCCTGGCGTGTCCCTTGCCCCTGCCCATTGTGACCACTACTAGCAGCAGGGACAGCGGCCGGGGTGAACTCGTTCACCACCGCCACCTCTTCGATCTGGCGCACGCATAGGGCGCAGGTTCAAAAACGGATGGGATTCAGACATTTTTTTGAAGGACGCACGGAGAAGTCATCCGAGGAGAGGTCACTGCCTGCACTTCGCCACCGACGATCGTCCGACATTGACTAGTGCAGTTTGATATTACGCGCGAGAGAGCCGTGTAGTACGGCCTCGGAAAGCAGAAAGGACGAAACCTTGTTGTCTCTAGATTGCGCCGCCAGGAAGAAAGAAATAAAAATAAAAAATTCTGGGGAAGGTTTGTAACAAAAGACCGCCGGTGCGTGACCCTGATCAAGCGGATCAAAGTGATCATCAGGATCTAACCCCGTCAAGTAAACAGTCGAATCGATGTCCTCATCAGGAAACTTCCAGTCATATTACGAAATAGAACCTATTTTCTCTACAGACGCATGATAAGCTGCTTTACGCCCGACATCCACAGCGTAATATCCTCTCCACTCGTGCGCGTAAGCATGTCGACATGGATAGCCAGCGCGAGCTCGCGGTCGTGATTCGCCATCGCTGTGTAGCACTCAACACAAATTCGTCTGCACCTGAATACCACGCACCTTTTGTGAGTTCTCCAAGCTGCCCGACCACCGCCGTCGACAGCGTCTCGCAGTTCAGCGCATCAAACAGCGGGTTAATCCGGCGCTCGAGGTCGTCAATCAAGCGCCGCTGAGAAGCCTACAATGCGTCCACTAATTAGTCAAGTCCCGTTATCAGCCATTAATGACAACACGAACAGGTGTTGTTTGTTTAAGCTGATTGAACTGTTGGCTAACGAGAGTGTAGATAGGTCTCAGCGAGTCGGGAATGTGCGTCCGGTCACCGGGAGCTACGATACCCCATCAGCTTCACAGCACTTACGACGAGTGTAGCTAACTCACGATACTTAGGGGGCGCAGGTCCTTGCGAGGGAGTGCGTGCCGGCGGGACAGCAGTATGCTGACCCACAAAACCCTGGGAAGGTCCTCCGGGCGGTGGCGGGGCACGGGCCGGGCCCGGAGGGGGAGGGGGTGCGATTCCAGGGTGCGGCGGTTGTTGCAACGGCGAGGCCACACGACCGTAAGGTCCAGAGGAAGGCAGAGGGACTTGACGCGCCTGCGGGGGTGACTGTTGGGAAAGACCGGCGCCAGGAGGCGGAGGGGGAGTTCCGTGAGAATAGTGATGCGGCGGCGGCGCGGGAGTCACATGGCCACGCGGAGGAGGTGGGGCGTATTGCCCCGCGGGCGGCTGACGGGGAGGTAGCTGCTGTCCCGGAGGAATCAAGTTCGGCGGAGGCGCTGACTGTAGCGGGACAGGTCCCGGCCCAGTCGGCGGGTATGGCCCAGGCGCGGGAGTCATGTGCGAAGGTGGGACCGGAATTCGGCCTTGCGCAGGCGGAGGAGGGGCCCGCGCTTGCACGCTTCCGGGACGCGGAGGCGGAGGCACCGAAACTGGGGATTGACCGCGCGCTAGGCCCATCGGACTAGACACCAAACCTTGTACCGGCCCCGCATTCGGGAAGGGCGATGTGATGGCCGCAAGCTTGTTCGCCGAACCGCTGGGGGTGCGTCGTTCAGGCATTGACGGCGCGTCGTTCCACCCGCCGTTCTCGCGACGCTTTGGTGGCGGTGCCGTAGGCGGAGGCGGAGGCTTCGCGGCGCCATAAGCCTGGGAAGGTGGTGGCACAACCTGGCCACCGTGCGGTTGAGGTGGAAGCTGGTTATATGCATTTCCTGAGGGATATGTAAGGGGCGCAAGCGGTTGATACGGCTGTGGTGGTTGCGCGGGTTGTGCAGGGGCATACGGGTTGTTCGCAATTGGATGGACATTGGCGGGTGCATATGAGTTATACCCTGGAGCAGGAGGGGCGGCGACCGTGGACCTGGCTGCTTGTTGCTGAGTAATGGGAGTATAATGACTGTACGTATGGGTGGATGTGGACGTGGGAGCGACCATGGGAACTGCAGGGAGTGGAGGAATCGAGGCAGGAGCGGGCACTGGCGCGAGAGATGACGACGCAACGGGAGCAGCAGTTACCCCAGCAGCGATGAGAAGGCGCTCGCGTCCTGCCGCAAGTCCAACCTGCGTGTCTGGCAATCCTTTGTAACTGGGCGGAGTGAGCTTCAGGAATGCGACGGCATGCTTGACAAGACCTTGAGTGGCAAGGAAGTCCGCGTATTCGAAGTAGCGATCATATAGCCCGGAAAGCTTGTAAGTCCCAGCAGCTGCGTCGCCATCAGCCGTCTCCGTTTGCTCCAAGTCCTTATCGACATATGACGCCGCCGCGCGGAATACTGTGACCTTTTCAATGAAGGTCTGGAGTGCGCGGGCATACGCCGTGTATCGTGAGACACCGGATGCCGTATCGTTGGCCAGGATCCGCTTCTCCTCTTCAGCCAGCTCTTCGACCCAGATATTGACTAAACGCTCGAGGCGACCGGCAGCGAGATATGCCAGAGTAGCATTCTTCCTCAATTCTGGCGCCTCGGTAGCATGTTCTGAGCGAGCAAGACTTCCTTGAAATTCTAGTCGTGCGCCTAGCTGCTCTGCTAGCCCGCCAAATTCGTCCGCGCGAGCAAACGTGCATAAAACGACAAAGATCTCTTGCCAATCTTGCAATTCTGCGTTTTGTACAATGTCGGCAAGGTCGTTCGTTACCACGGATTGGAAGAGCCGGAGGTATGGCAGCGCTACGGTACGCCTTTCGAAGTACGCCTTCTGTGTGCGTGCCAGCAACTCGGGCCCACCTTTCACGGCAAGAAGAATCGCGTCGGCGAAGCGCTCAACAGATAAACACAAGGATACTGCGCTCTCAAAGTCGCCAACGACAAGCGCTTTGGTGACCAGGCGGTCTGTCTCGCTTTCGTCTGCTGGGTAAATGCGGAAGGTATGGCTTTTGAGAGTATCGGAGGCGGCAGAGGAGGGACGAGAGCCAATGGTAGCAGCAACAGACGAGTCAACGCCATAGTTGGTGTGTGGGACAACTGGAGCATCCTCATTTGCGGACTGATTGAGCCCCATAGTACTGAAGAAATCAGCAGCTGCGTCTAACTGCGGAGTACCTGCAGGAGCATCGTCACCAAAGAGACTCGGCGCGGTAGTCGTCGACTCGGCATCTGGAAGCGGGGTCATATTCGACGCGTCTGAGGCAGCCCCCGCGCTGACCTCAGACGGGGTCGCATCAAGTAAGTCCTCAGCACTGGCAGTGGGACTCCTCTCAGGCTCCGCGAATGAGACAACGGGTTCGTGTGGCTTATAGTCGGTGAGGTCTTCCTCGGATGGTGATTTTACAACTGTGAGGGGGGTGCTCTCCTCCTCGGCTGCCGACCTGAGTTTCGCAATAGCTTCTGCGACGCGTTC
The DNA here is from genome assembly GCA_025769895.1 of Lactarius psammicola. Classification (NCBI taxonomy): domain Eukaryota; kingdom Fungi; phylum Basidiomycota; class Agaricomycetes; order Russulales; family Russulaceae; genus Lactarius; species Lactarius psammicola. The sequence goes on along the minus strand of WTXK01000011.1, from coordinate 498,381 downwards.
TGCAATCTCGGCTTTGGAGAAGCCTAGAAGGGTCACGAGTTCGTCCCTCGAATCTGCGCGGAACAGGCTGAGCAGAGCTTTCCACCCGGCGGCACTCTCAGCGGCTATGTTCTCGGCTTCAGCACTGCGCTCAGTTGCGATTGCTGGCAGGTCTTGAGCGTCGACCGCCTGGAGCAGTCGCTCGGCACGAGTGACGACACTATCTTCGGTAACCAACTTGCGGATGTGTACAACACCGCTTTGATGGCGGCCCTCCTTGCTCATAAGGTTCGATACAGATACAAGTTGTCCACAGTATCCAAATGAGGCCGAGGCCGGGCGACACAACCACTTCGGAGGCTGCTTCAGTGTGAATGAGACCTGATTAGTCCGTGCGAAGCTAGGGTTGTCGAAAACGTCAGCACCGTCCGGCTGAGGTGACGCGATGCCAATTTCGCTTTGAGAAACATCGTTAGTGGACTGGATAGAGTGGAGGCCAACAGTTCCATCGAAAAAGGCAGTTGCCAACAAGTCAGGGTTGCGTGGACACCATTGTACTTGGAACGCCCAGTTGTCCGCTGAGGGAAGCTACGCACAAAAATCAATATTGGAGGCTCTCACGTGACGGCGACGCGTACCTCGCCGATGATCTCAGATGTTTGCGGGTTCCAGCAAAGTGCACGGTTATCCTTGCCGCTGGACAAAAGAAGGTCCGCATCTTGCTTACACCACGAGAGCGAAAGCACGCCTTTCTCGTGACCAGTGAGAATCTGATACCGTTTATCAGTCTGAGCCCAAGACGTAAAAATTTCGGGCACACCTTTTCTGGTGCGCGCGCATTACGCAAGTCCCAGACCATTACGATCGGTGATGTATCATCCTCCGAGGAAGTGACTAGTCGGGTCGCCTGTGAAGGAATCAGTATGCGCTATTCAAGGGTGAGCTGCTACGAACATTATCGGGTGCCATGCAACATCGCTCATTCCGCGACGGCCGCTGCCGGCCTGAGCTCCACCCGCACCGCCACCGTATGCCAATGCAACAACTTCTCGCTTGCCCCTGAGGTCCCACACGACAGTGTATCCCGTGCCGCTTGACGTCGCTAATACGTGGGGTACCTGGTTGTTCCACGCAAGCGCACTGACTTCATCAAGTTTTGAGCTCCGCGTGCCAGGGGAGTATGGTTTACTGGGGTCTTTCAGATCCCAAATATATACCTAAGGGCGATAAGAGTCCAAGTCGAAGATATGAAGGGGAAGTCATTACCTCTCCATTTATACCACCAGACGCAAATAGAGTAGACTGTATGGGATTAAAATCTAGACCACGAACGGGTCCAGTATGTGTGCTATTCTTGAGTAGGAGAGCCTCGGAAGGGCTAGCATGGGCGTGTTATTTGAGCCTACGCAGAAACGAAAACACGTTAAGACTCACTTTACATGAACCACGATTTTTGAGGGGTCCCAGATGGCAAGTTCCCCGTTTTCCATACCAGCAGCGATGACACCCTCTGGGCGACTACCGTCTGCCTGGCCCCAGGCGATGCGATTGAACCTATCAAGTGGGACGTTCTCTCCTGGAGATTTCACGAATAGCTGAAGACGCACCTTGCTGTATTTGCGACTGAGCCACGTGGACCATTGTGCCCCTCTCCGCCAAGATCGTATTCCTGCTTGTTGAGAAAGTCGGGTGCCCAAATCTCCAGTTGACTATCGTTGGAAAAAGACTCATCGAGAGCACCGGCCACAGTGCCCGTTGCCAGCAAGGGCGTCGAAAGGGGAGACCACGCTATAGTAGATGTCCTGTGAATCTCCTTGAGCTTCATGATGGTGTTAAGGTAACGTTGATGATGTTGTTGTGTTAATCGGGCCCAAGCGGTGCGACGACGTGTCACGTTCAATGACCCGGCCCTAAAGCCAGGTGTCACGGTCACGTCATTGGTTCCTTATTTGGACTGGCCTAATGTGTTCCACGTGATGCGTGATCAAAACGCGCGACGAATGAAGGAAGACTCAGACGCGTCTAATTACCGTCTACTTCCACGTACAGGCGCAGCCCTTCGCCGGGTGTTTTGCTGTTTTAAAGGAGCCGTGTTTCTGCGTCCCTGATCCTCGCACCCAAACCTGACGTCGACTTTTCATCGCGCTTCGCCCAGGTCCTTCACCCCGACAAAACGCCGAAACCAGGTGTGATCATGATGGACCTGTGCGAGCATTCTACCCCCCAAATGGACAAATGAGCGGCTAGCCCACACAGCCAGAGGGTATCGCAGCCACATCCATGCGACCCTCGCGTGTGCACGCCCACCCCATGTCCACTTCACGCCTGTCACGCAATACAACCCTCTTGAGTGTTTTCCTCTAACGTTCTCGTTCAGCGCATTGCCCCGTGCTTCCGTCGCCCCGTCCCTTCGCTTATAATATGTCCTCATTAACCGCAGATTGTTACGCCTCTCTCCACATCCCTCTACTCGCCTCTATATGAACTTCCGTCTCTGGGCCATCTCGGTCAACCTTACTCTCACCATGGTGGTGAACATTTTCCTACTAATTTTCTCTGCGGTCAAGTACCATATACACACCGCCATTCTATTTACATGGACAGACTACAAGACCATCTTCCTCCCCATTGTAAGTCCTACTCGTTCTCCTATCCTCACTTTATAGGACGATTCTTTTCCTCGTAGACCGTCTTCGCGTGTGCAACAGCCCCCTTACAGTCACCCATCAGCCTTCTTCAGTGCGGGGTGTGGGTTTGGTTCCACCAGCTTATGTGCAACGTTTCCAACCAAGCACGCAGCTACCAAGAAGACAAAGCCAACCGTCCATGGCGTCCTCTTCCGTCTGAGAGGATCTCCGAACCCAAAGCGGTAGTCTTGCGCTGGACAATGGTTCTTCTTTGCATACTCCTGTCATTTATCTATGATCAAGATCTAGTTCCGACGACCCTGTGCCTCGTGGTCACCACGTACACATATGACGAACTCGGCGGGGCGAGCAGCATTGTTGGAAAGGCTCTCTGTACGGCTAGCGGATATGCTTCTTTCGAAGTTGGAGCGACTACAATCATCAGTATGTCCTTACATTCCGTAAACGCCTGTGTTGCTTCGCGGATGCTGACAGTCGATAGGCGCTAACCACACGTTTGACTTTGTGTCTGTCACGGCTGTCATAATTAGCGGCATCCTCATTTTTACCGTGATTCAAGCGCAAGACTTTCCCGATGTCGAAGGAGACAAGGTTGTAGGGCGCATGACGTTTCCGATCTATGCTCCGGAACTATCGCGCTTCTTGACCCTCTTTGCCATCGTCGCTTGGTCTGTATTCCTCAGCTGGTTCTGGGGAATCGGTCGTATCAGTACGGCACTCTTCATAAGTTTCGGCATTCATGTTGGGCTTCGCTACTACTTTTGCCGAACTCTGGAAGCCGACAGGAAGTCCTACCTCATATTCAATGTACGTCGTCCACTCCAATTTCAGATCCCGGAGACCCGGAGACGTTCGATGCTGACCGGCCGGCGTGTTTCAGGTCTGGCTCATGGCCGCCCATGTACTGCCTTTACATGCCAGGACGTCTGTCTTGGCACTGTGATCTGACCCGATTGACAGCCCATTTACGCCACCCATATGTATAAGACGCTCTTTCCAGCACGCCAGGCGCATGACTGTTATTTTTATTCAGAAACTGACGCTCTTTCTTACGTCTATTACTGTTCGTATAATGTACAGGTACTGTAATAGCCCCACCATGGTACGCCCCAACTATGTTACTTCACTCTATGATCTTATTGTCGTTTTTCTTTTCGTGTCTGAGGTGGGAACAAAAGTACATGTAGTAGTACCGTGTTACTCTCCAGTCATGTAGGCGCTCCTTCGAGAAATCATATATAGTTATGAACATCTGCTGCCATCCTCGTGCGTCCGTTACGGCCGGGTTGTCTCCGAATCTTAGATAGGCAAAATGTGCTACTGCAGGGTTGTGACCGCAAGGTCTTAATGAATTCGTTGCCATTTCGCCAGGTGGTAGCGGCGCCCCTGAAACGTGTAACGCCTCGAGGCACACGACAAACCAGCGCAGTCACTGAACGCTGCTGGTTAAAGAGCCGCCGGGACGGAACGAAGAGAGGACGATGCCGTTACTGAAGACTTGTGACGCAAGCGCGGCAGGACCAGTGCTCCCTGCACGCAGGCAACTCATCGGAGGGCCTGAAGTCGTCTGTGTTTGCTGTGTAAACTTGCGAATTCTTGACTGGAAGACATGCGGCCTTCTTCGCAGTGATCCGGGGGGGGAGAGAACGTGAAAGACGATCACGAGTCACTAGTCACTAGTCACTACTAGGGCCATGTTAATCCACAGAATTCACACGGGCGCCCCAACGATGCCTCTCGGTACCGGTATATAGAGCGTCCGTTGTAATGTGAAGACCCAGAGAAGACCCTTCATTTCGAGCGAAGTATTTGGGCGTGATTAGGGAACGGAATAACCAAATAGTGCAAATAGTCCTGGGACGCCTGGGACGAGAGTCTGGGCCAGACTTTTCTCCTTGAGAAAGTCCCCGTCGCGAAATCGATACGACAGAATCTGCAGATCAGTCGATCCAAGCTTTCCAAAGCGTCTCTGAAAATGGCGCAATATTTACCATAACCGTCTAGGCGCATGCAGACTATCCCATTCGTGTCAAGATCTGCGGAGCGACCTCAGAACCCTTGCATAGTTAAATAAAAAATAAAATAAAAATCCTGAGCCAAACCGAAATAAACAGTCCCACTGGCACACAACCCAATAGAGCGGACATTAGCTGTGACAGTATCCAGTCTCTCTAGTGGGTCCGTATATTAAGGACATCTCGCTGGCCGTCAGGGCTGGTTAACAGGTGCAGACGGTGGGGTTCAGGAATCCACCTAGACAAAAACGTGCAGGGTAAGCCCGCGATGCTCTTGTCAATACATAGACTGACAGGAACAGTTGGAATGTAAAGGCCTCAAGGTTTCCGTCGACCTGACACGTATAAGCTTCCGTTAGCGAATCGAGCCAGGTGCTGCTGGTCTGGACGACCTGATTGGCGCGAGGAGGCTGCGTTCCCGCAGTCACCCTAGGGGCTCCAAGACGCACGCACCTCAAGTGAGCCTCTGTCTTTCCACGCGCGGGGGGGTCATAGCCCTGACTCGTAACATTGACAGTAGGCAGGGCACGGTGTCAGTCCAAAGAGAGGGCCGGGCTTCCTGTAATAGCCACCCCAAAACTTGGAGCGATGACGGGGCCCACGAGAGAGGCAAACGAATTTGTCCCTTGGGAGCTCTTTCCGCCGCAGTGGTGCTATGAAAGAGCCCCGAGCTTCCCGCATGGACCAGGTGCCGTAGCGATGCCCTTGGCGATGCTCAAAAAACTGATGGACGTACGAAAATGCACGGGAACTCCGCCAGCGGGGACATGGTTGGCAATATAAGCACGACGAGTGCCCCAGTAGTACAGTAAAAGTAAACAGCATGGAACAGGGAAATGGTGGTTGACACAGAACAGACACCCACAGCGCATAGTGCGGCACAAACGGCAATTGACACGCTGACTAGCCCAATATTAGCTAGTTAGCTAGTTAAAGGCCGAGGGCTAGTCTTTACTAGGAATTATTACTAATGATGTCCGAGTTGGCAGTCCCGGTCTCGACGGAAACTTGAAGGCAGAGCTCTGACACCCCATGGAGTCTCGCTGACAGCTCCTTGTACCTCCCCAATTGCCAGTCGTCTGCGCAATTTTTTTGATCTTTTTTTTCTCCACAGGAAGGGCAAGAAAACTTCTGCAGTTTCAGTTTGTTTTCCACGATACCAGTGGGAACTGTCACCGTAACCTCGAAAGCATGCCTGGTGACTCAAGTGGCGGATTCTAATTCGAACCAATAGGCCCAGCATGGCCATACTAGTGCTACGAGGTCCAAGAAGGTGTAGCCCATCTTCCACATTCTGGGTTTGTTTGTTTTTTTTTTTTTTGAACGGCACTCGGTACCCTGGCGACGGCGTGGCGTCCAAGTCCGAAGAACCTCGAGCACGTTAGCGCTCATTGGCCCCTACCTACGCCAGTGTGCAGTATCACGACAATGGCTCGAGAAGCAGTCGCAGTCGCCTCGGCTACCAGAGGGGGGTCTTGAAGGGACAAGCTTGGTCTCTTCGTCAGTGGTTGCGTCCATGCAACATGTGGCTGGGAAGTCACACGAGATCGCACGAGTTTGGCCGCATGTCCCGAACAAGTCACGCTGTGGGTCCCCCCAGCCGCCACATGGTTCCTCTTTTAGTACTGCTGCGCTTTCTCAGCCTAATGGGACAAAGAATACGCTTAGGTGTGTGCATCTCAAACGGGATGATTTCACAGGGCTCACCTTTCCCCGGGCTCTCAACCTAAAAACGTAAAGACATGTACAAGGCCGGCACTCGCGCACCCTCTTCAGATTTTATTAACGATCAGCCCCTTCGAAGCCTTTAATTCGCTTTCATACACATACACGTACAATTCCATGCAAAGCTAATCGGTTCTCTGCGTTTCATGTTTGACCCCTCAGTTCGTCACCAGCGCGGTGTCGACTTATGACGCGCGGACGCACCTATTATGGCACTATTGAGGGGTAATCCGGTAATGTGCCAGCCAGGTACAGTCCTCGCTCACTAGACGTCATACGCTTTGAATCGATTGATCACCGTTGCTCGTTTGCACATAACCCAGAAAGCGTCGAAGCAACCGCAATGCATTCGGGAGAAAGTGGTCAATGTCATCTGGAGAAGTGGTTCCGGTGAGTCCCCGACGTTAGACATCTTGTCGAAGAACGCGTCTGCGCCTCGAGAAGTAAGGTGTACGCACATATCTTGGTATTCTTTCCCTCTCAGTTCGTTCTGTATCACAACGACTAAGGGTGGGCCGTGCTTATAAAATGACGTCGCCTGTGGTAGAGGACCAGCCAGGAGCACGAATGAGGCTTGTGGAGTTGGTGGAACTGTGCTTTTTTCCCGCAGATCGGCATGTTCAGCGCAGCGTAGAGCATGGAGGGGAACGAGAGCGCGTTTTCGAGGAGCCTGAGGTCCTGTACTGTACCTCACGGAAGAACACCAGACCGAAAGTCTGGGCTCGGAGAACATACGACTGATACATTATACATCAAGGAGAGCGGGTGGTCGGTGTCACTGTAGTGTGTGAACGTATCAACTTTGGATAGCACGTTCTGCGGCAGCCCGAGGTGCAGAAACGCCCTCAGCGAACGAAGAGGTACAATATTTTTCTGCGTCGGCCATGTACAGCAGAATAGAAATGTTATTATTTTTTAAAAATACCTCGACGAGCGTGGGACCAGTCGGTATGCCACGACCGTGACCGGGTGTTAACATGCGGACAGCCCGGACGCTCGAACTCTCACTCACTCCGACACCCAAGACATTCTCCTATTACAAATCTCCCTTTGTATATGGACGCCACACGAGACATGGAGTATCGGCAAATGTCCTTGAATGCGTGCGTAGATGACCTTTGATCAATGGCTTTCCTGATGGTGACCCACGACTTCAGCCCGGGTCCCTCAGCATCGCAAGACGTAGGAAGAGGGTGCGGCAATCGCTTCTTTTCTGTAGCGATGCCCGCTAAATAACTGACTCTCTACAGTGCTCAGATCAACGAATCGCAGGGGAGCACATCCCAGCTACTACGTGTCGGGGTGACTGGTATGTACTTAAATCATAACTCGTTGATGCCTCGATAAATATTTAATCGCTTTTTTAGTCCACCGAGCTCACAACGTTCCCCATCTCAAGAATCAGTTTGGTCTGAAGAGGCGGTTCTTTGTCAATGTAACCAATGATGCGACAGTGCTGGAGACGAAAAGCGTTCAGTTTGATGGACAGACAGCGCAATGGAACCAGACACTTGGTACCTTGTAGGTCTCTCCTTTTTTCGATTTAATTTTTTCGGTAAACATCCCCCTCAGTTCTACTCAACCGTCTTCACGTCTTATATTCCGTCTGTATGCGAAGCGATCGGCACACCCCAATATCCTTATCGGAGCCCATCAGATACCGATACCCGTCGCGTCCCAAAGTGGTCCGTCTTCGTTTAGATTTTCCGTTCGTCATTGAACTTCTCGCGCGCAGATATTCCGCTTGTTCTCAGTACTGGCGGCGGGGAAGTTGGACAGTCGACACAGCCCGTCACGCTCCACTTAACGATCACCGTGTCTGCGAACATGCCCTCTCCGATCTTTCTCAACAAACTCCCCGAAATACCGACCAAAGGGGACGACACTCCCATTGAAGAAACTACTAAGCCGTCTATAGTCCCTGACTCCGGGGGACTCATTCAATCCTCTGCCCCCGAACCTCTTTTACCCTCCCCAAATCCCCTTTCCATCGAGGCTGGCGCTCTTATGGCACATGGCCGGGCCAAGACGTCGCTCACTGAGAAGGCTCTGGTTGCCCTCCGTCGCGCCGATGAAGCTAAGAAGCCGATTGACCGAAAGAATACATGGAGAGCGGCTGTTAGTAGAATCAAGTGGGTGACGGACACTGTTAGCCCGATTGCGGAAGTGCGTGCAATATCCATTCTGCCTCTCCTCGACTGAGCCGACTTTCGTTGTCAGCTCCACCCGCTTGCAAAGATGGCGTATGGCTTGGTTTCAGCCATCCCCGAGGTGCGACTATTTGTGTTATTGTCGGACACGGTACCTTATGTCATGTTTATTCGGGTGCTAGGCACTCCTAGAACAATACCAACGTGACGACAATGTCCTAACTTTAGTTGAGGCCATGCACGACGCGTTTGATTTCGCGCACCACGAAGACACCTTGAAATCCATCAAGCCCGACTCCAAACAGGCCGAAATCTTTACTTTCATCCTGCAGGACGTCTGTAGCTGCAGTGACTTTATCCAATCGTATGCAAAGGACTCACAATTCTGTATGTTGTCTTCATCTTCTCCGTTGGCCGATGTAAACCTATGATTTTCAGGGAAGCGGACATTGAGGAACGCGGGCGGAGGAGTTGCCAAAGATATTGTGGACTTGTCCGCCGCCCTTGTCGAACACCGAAGGGCATTCTTGGATCAAGCCGCCATTACCACAGAGATAACTGCGTTCCAAATTCTGGACAGTGTAGGAATAATTTCGGCCAAGGTGGACGAGGTGTCGCGCCAAGTTTCAGACGCCGGTACGTAGCCCTGATGACTTATGGGTTTGTGGGGTAGTCGATCTGATAATCGTCATAGAACTAGATGCAAAAATCAGAGAAATCCCGTCTGGGAAAGGCCCACGCTTCACACCTGAGAAAGGCTGTCTTTCGGGAACGCGCATGGCCTTCCTGGACTTCATCGTCAATTGGGTGAATGAACCCACTTCCGACCGTAGTCTCATCCTTTTCGGGCAAGCGGGCACGGGAAAGTCATCAATTGCGCATGAAATCGCACGTCGTTTCGATAAAATGAACCGTCTTACGTCATCCTTTATCTTTTTGCGGAAGGAGCAATCCGAAGGCGAAGCTTACCACCTCTTTACAACTCTTGCTCTCGATCTCGCGGACCGCTATCCGTCATTCAAAGCCGCACTTGGAAGGGTCGTCAAGGACAACTCCTCTCTTCGACGGCGTACTCGCGACTACCCCACGCTTTTTAAATCCCTCATCCTGGAACCGCTTAAGGATTTGCACATCGTTGGTCCTATTCTCGTTGTAATCGACGCCTTAGACGAGAGCGGGGATGTGACAGGTAGAAACGGGTTACACGAATTTCTCGCTAAAAACCTCTCAAGACTGCCGTCGAACTTCCGCGTGCTCATCACCTCGCGGCCGGAGGATGGCGTCGAGTCGGCATTTATTGGAGCTCCGTCTGTTAGCATCAAATACATGAATGATCTGAAGCTGGCTGCTAAAACGGATGATGATATTCTCGCCATGCTTCTGAGGTCACTTCCTCCAGACGAGTTCAAAATGTATGGCGCTGCTTTGGCAAAGAAGGCAGAGGGATTGTTCCAGTGGGCAGCGGTTGCATGCGGATACATCCTTAAACCTCCCAGTTCTTTTGGTTTTAGCAAGAAAAAGTGCATAGAGCATCTTTTGAGACTCTCCGCAGATCATCATAGGCAAGACCCGTTGGACGAGCTGTACAAAGAAGTCCTAGAAGGATATTATATGCACCAAGAAGCGCGACTTTTATTCCGCTCTGTTATGGGGCAGCTCATCACGGCATTTGAACCCCTCTCCATCCGTTCCCTGACCATCCTGCGACATCACACCTTCAATGGCGACGACGATCATGATTTAGTTGCTGAAATGCTCCGTCACCTCGGTTCATTGCTAAGTAATGTCAATTCAGCTGATCAAAACCTTCCCATCATTCCTCTCCATACATCATTCCGCGATTTCCTCACAAATAAAGAGAAGAGCGGCGAGTTTTGTGTTAGCCTTCAGGACGCTCACCGTCAGTTGGCCCATTCCTGTCTTAGTCTACTGCTCAAAGACCTCAAATTTAACATCTGCAATCTCAAATCATCATATCTTGCTAATAAAGACGTTGAAGACCTTAACGCCCGCATCGACAAACACGTCCCACCTGCATTGTTGTATGCCTGTCGTCTCTGGGACGATCATTTGGTACATGTTGACTTCGAAGCTGGTCTGTTTGGAAAACTTCGAACCTTCTTCGAGAAGAAACTTCTCTTTTGGTTGGAGGTCCTTAGCTTGACAAGCGATGTGGGTCTTGCTTCGGCAGCGTGCTCGGCTCTAAACGTGTGGTTGTCCTCTGGTCAAGGTGTGAGTATAATTGTCGATTCGATGAGGAAGGCGAACGACTAATAGCTACGATTGCAACAGGTTTCTCAGAAGGAACTAGAGAAACTCAGGTCGTTTGTCAACGACGCCTCTGTGTTTGTACGATATTTCGGGGGTGCCATGGCAAAGAGCGCTCCACATGTCTACCTTTCTGCTCTACCATTTGCGCCGACTGGTTCTCTTATCTCTGCACATTATTCCAGCTCATTTCCTCGAATCTTACGCGTGGAACGCGGGCGATTGTATCACTGGCCATCATCGGAGCTAGTGATTTCAAACGTTGGGGACGGGGTCAATTCCATTGCGCTCTCACCAGATGGTCAGCACATCGTTTCGGGCTTGGACGACGGAAGAATTCGTGTGTGGAATGCCACGACGGGAGAGAAAGGGGCAGGCTCGTTTACTGGTCACACATCTTCGGTCTTATCTGTGGCATTCTCACCAAATGGACAGCGCGTCGCCTCAAGCTCTTCCGATGGATCAATTCGTGTGTGGAATGCCACGACGGGAGAAATAGAGGCAGGCCCGTTTACTGGACACGCGAACGTCAGATCTGTAGCATTCTCACCAGATAGTCAGCGCATCGTCTCCGGCTCTTCCGATTTCACAATTCGTGTGTGGAACGCCACGACGGGAGAGGCAGAGGCAAGCTCATTCACTGGACACACGGGAGAGGTCACGTCTGTCGCATTCTCGCCAAATGGCCAGCGCATCGTCTCAGGCTCAGACGATGAAACGATTCGTGTATGGAACGCCACTACGGGAAAGACAGAAGCAGGCCCACTTATTGGACACATGGGTTCAGTCTTGTCTGTGGCGTTCTCGCCAGATGGCCAGCGCATCGTCTCCGGCTCTTCCGATGATACAATTTGTGTGTGGAACACCACGACGGGAGAGATAGAGGCCGACCCATTTACTGGACACACGAGTTCAGTCGTGTCTGTGGTATAAAAACCTAACCACGCCTCAGTTCCTCGAAGTGTGGAAGAAACTGATATTAATCACCTAACCACGCTATTGTGGGAAGCTAATGAGTAAAGTAAAAAGTAGTAGACAAATCGATGTACCCTCAGTTCCTCGAAGTGTGGAAGAAACTGAGGGGAACAACATATGAATGCCAGGACGCGTTTATGCGTCCCGTCACGTGATGTACAGTAGTAGGTGTCGTGATGTATAGTACCTCGTGACTTCTCGCTCCAACACTCCTCCTCGACAGTTACATACTGGACGATCGTGAATATCATGAAATATGTATAATATATGTATGTGAGTGGTGTGTGAATCCGCGTGAAGGAATAGGATAAGGAGAATGATGAACTGAACTGAACCAAAAAAAATAATGAAAATAAAAATACAGGGGGAAGGTGACGCGCAAAGCGGTGAAGTTGCTCCTCCTCACGATCAGGAGGGTCCGTCATCGGTAGGGCGGAGTCCCAGATAGTGACGTAGGCGGTGGAAGTCGGCACGACCCAGGGGTTTGGTGAGTATGTCGGCGGTGTTATCTTTGGATTGTACACGCTGTACGACCAGCTCCCCAGTGAGCACTTGTTCGCGAACGTAATGATACTTGACTTGTATGTGTTTGGTATGTGAGTGCCACACGTGATCTTCAGCTAGTTTTGACGCGGCGTCGTTATCGCAAAGTAGCGTTGAGGGGCCTGAGGGAAGATAGTGGAGCCCGTCGAGCAATTGACGAAGGAATATGGTTTCATGCGACGCGTCTTGTAGGGCCATATACTCTGCATAGCACGACGAGTCCGCGACAGCAGGTTGTTTTCGTGAGCTCCAAGAAACCATGCCCGCGCCGAGTGTGAAGCAATAGCCACCAATCGAGCGGCTCGTCTCCGTACAGTTCGCGTAGTCCGAGTCTGAGTAGCCGAGGAGTCTGAGTTGGTTGAAACCGCCGAGTTGTAGACAGAAAGAACGCGTAGTCTTAAGATAGCGAAGGACGCGTATGGCGGCGGACCAATGCTCAGGCCGATAGCAGTCACAGAAAGAGGCAAGGCGACCCACAGCATATGAGATGTCAGGACGGGTGGCGACAGCGATGTACATCAGGCTGCCGACCAAGGAGCGATAAGGTGTGCGAGAGGCCCAGTCCGAGATATCCGACGGTATGGGAGTGGTTTTATTGGGACGCTGTAAGTGCAGACCGGCTACCATCGGGGTGTCTACCGGATGAGCTGAAGATTGACCGAATTCCTCAACAACGCGATCGATGAGTGCAGTCTGAGATAGCGATATGGTGCGCTTGCTGCGGTCGCGAGTGATACCGATCCCAAGGGCGAATTTGGGTGAGCCCAAATCCGAGATTTCCCACTTGGAGGTCAGTTCCGTCTTGAAGCGCTCAAGTTCATCTGGTGAAGACGCGGTGGCGATGATGTCGTCGACGTGAACGACGAAGATTAAAGTGCCAGCCGTAGTTTGTCTCCGATACACGCACCACTCGCACGCTAGGCGCTCAAATCCTAAACTGAGGATGGCGGCGTTGAATGTTTTGTTCCAGATCCTGCTCGCTTGCTTCATACCGTAGATGCTCTTCATTAGCTTCATCACCCAATCTTCCCTGCCTTCGTCCTCGAAGCCCTCTGGTTGCTCCATGTACATTGTCTCGTCTTCGGGTAGAATGCCATGTAAGAACGCCGTTTTTATGTCGAATTGGCGAAGATCCCAATCGAGGGTCGCAGCGATGTGGAGGAGGGCACGGAAAGACTCTAGTCGTACGGTAGGAGCGGTTGTCTTGTCGTAGTCGATCCCATAGCGCTGCGCGTACCCCTTTGCAACATACCGTACTTTGTAGCGAGTGACATTACCCGCGTCATCGCGCTTCTTCTTGCAGACGAGCTTCCCCTTTAATGGGCGTTGGCCTCGTGGGACGTCACTACGGGGGACAAGAGTGAAGACGTTTAAGTCCGCCAAACTCTTGAGTTCTTCTCGACCACCGGCGATCCAGTACTCTCTTTCTGGTGATGCTAGGGCTTTGGCCCATGACGGTTCATCGTCGAGGTCTACGATTGGTTCGATGGTACCTTCGGCCATGGCGGCGAGGACCTCGTCCACCGTAGTGTAATCAAGTCCGGTGCAAACGTCTATCGGAATCAGGTCATGTGAGTCGCGCAAGGGGGAAAATAGAGTGATAAGGGCCGATGCGTGATCATCAAGAGGGATCGTACGTCTGCCGGATCTCTCCTCCTGTCGACGGACGCGCGAGGAGCGGACGTCGGCCATCGCGGCAGAAAATCGGGAGCTTGGTGCGAGGCCATCGTTAGTTATGGAGCGCGATGCAGGGACGGGAATCCGGGAAGAGCGACGAAGGGGAAAAGGAACGGGAGGGGGAGAGGGTGTAAGTGAGGATAAAGTGGATAAAGTGGAGGGTGGTGAGGGGGGAATTTCGGGAGGAGAATCGGGAGAAGCAATGGGAGGTGTAAACGTAGGAGGAACGGTAGGTAAAGTAGGTACCGGTATTACTGTATTTGGAGGCGGCACATCTGGCGTAACTAAATTCTGGGGGTATGTATTTGTGACGTTATTTATGGGCGGTATTGTGATAGAAGAAGAAGGCGTAGATGAAGGAGGGGTAATACGGATTGAGGGTTGTTGCGTAATAGAAGGCGGATTTTGATCGGAAGGGATGAAGGCGGTGTTATCAGAAGAAAGAGGAGAGTAGGATGGAAAAGGAGAAGGGGAGGGAGGGGTTTCACAAAGAAGCGGACGATGAGCGGGTGCTTCCCAGGAAGGGGGAGGGGGTGGGGAAAGATTCAAGGTTGTGCCTGGCATGAGGGGGGTTGGCGCGGAGTGGAGATGTTCGATGAAAGTAACATGGAAGGAGTCGAAGACGCGCCGAGTGGATGGATCCCAGAGTCGATAAGCTTTGGCGTGGGGTGCATATCCGATTAGGATACAAGGAGTGGAGCGATGAGCGAGCTTCGATTGATGCGTTAGAGTCATGGCATAGGCGCGACATCCGATTTCGCGTAAGTGAGTGAGGGAGGGTTGTCGGCCATGCCATAATTCGAAAGGGGTTTTTCCTTTGTTTGCCGTTGCCGCGGTTAGGGTTGTGAGATAAGTCGCGGTATGGACGAACTCATCCCAGAGATTGGCGGGGGCGTTGCATGCGAAACGCATGGCGCGGGCCTTACCCAGGATCGTTCGATGCAGACGTTCCGCGCGTCCATTTTGCGCGGACGTATAGGGGGCTGTTAACTGGTGATCGATGCCGTTGGACTTGCACCATAACTCCATGTTCTTGGACACAAGTTCTCCGTTATCGGTCAGGAATGAGATGAGCTTCTCGCCCGTTTGGGTAGTGACCGCGCGGTGCCAGTCCTGAAACGCGGGAGCTGCATCGCTTTTGGCTTTTAGGGGGATCGTCCAAACGTAACTCGAGAAATCGTCAATGATATTCATGGAATACAGTGCACCATCTTTGGATGCAGTCGGCATCGGGCCGCATAAGTCAACAAAAACTTTCTCCAAACGTCTCTCAGCCTTTTTCCCTTCACGTATGCTTGGAACCGATGATCGCGTCTGTTTGCCAATGATGCAATGATCGCATTTTGGGGGAGAATGTGATAGATCGATCGGCATACCTTGGACCGCCTGAGAGCGAGCCATGTCCACGATTGTGCGGATATTGCAATGCCCGAGACGGCGATGCAAAGTCTCGACATCCGGAACGCGTTGAGCGTATAATGCTAGTTGTTGGACAGGGGTCTGCGAAGTCAGGGTATGCACGGGACGAGGTATGGAGAGTGTGTAGAGCTTCTGAGAGGGAGAGATGGTGCCGCGTGCAATGATCGTGTTGCTTTTGTTCGTAATCCAGCAGGTGTTGGAGTCGAAGTGACAAGCATATCCTCCTTCGCGGTTGAGAGAAAGGACAGAGATAAGGCGTACTGTAGCGTTGGGGATGTAGAGCACGTTCTGGAGCGTGAGCTTGTGCCCCCGGCAATGCGTAGGTCAACGGAACCCACTCCAACCGCAAAGACGGAAGTGCCACCAAGGCCTTTCACGGGGTGGTTTGGAATGGGTGAGTACGACTTGAAATCGGAGCGTGTAGGTGAGATATGGCATGTGGCCCCTGTATCAAGGATGAAGGGTGAGTCATTCGGGACGTCGTTAGCTTTACGCGTGTATGCCGCCCAATCAAGAGAGGCGAGAGGGGGGCTGGCTTCGCTAGCTAACAGCGCTCTGTACTCCATCATATCCCATTCGCTCATTGGAATGTCGAGGTCGGTTGACGTAGTCGCAGTGAGGCCTGTGCTCTCAGCGGGTAATGCGGGGACGGCTTGAGCAGGTTGAGGGACTAGCATATATGCTTGTCCGTTGAATATAATTGGTCCGCCGAGGGGCGTGGGCACGGGTGTGATTGAATTACTGGGAGTGACAGCTTGAGCTACTTGCACCGTAGACGGCGCGGCAGTCGCCTGCGAGCGAGGAGCTCGCGGCGGTTTGCCCGAGGCGGCACGTTGGGCGGTGCGAGCTTCCTCAATCGATTTCCCGGCCATTTTTCCACCCGGTAGAATGCAGAAATCGGTTTGGTGATTGCTACGCTTGCAGTTGGAGCAGATTGGTCTGGTGTTGGTGGTGCTCTTTGTTTGTGAGTTCGCGACTAGCGCAGTATTGCTGACCCCATCTTCTGCACGACGATCTTGGAGGGAATCTTCGTCCTCAAAGCGTTCCATGACCTTATCGGATGAGAATCCCGCTTGATTGAGGAGGCCGTTTATGACCGACTGGAGTTGCGGGAAGTCTTCGCTAAGCCCATTCAGGAGAAGTATGGTGAGGAGTTTGTCGTTATCGAAGTTCCCCATCTTGATTATCCGTTCCCATAGTTGCTTTATTCTGTTTGCGGTGATAACAAGGGGGGTGTCGCGACGGTAACGAATACTGAGGGCTTCTTTGATGAGGAGTACTTGCGCGTGTATGCCAACTTGCTCGTGGCGTTTGCGTAACTTCTCGTAGACCTCATGAGCGGTGGGGAGTCTTCGCACGAAGTCGAGATCGATTCTGGAAATGCGTTCCATAATGAAGGCGCGAAGTGCGCGGTCATTAGTTTTCCAGATCTGGGCTCCTCTGGTGTGAATAGCCGGATCTGGACATGGAATGCTTCCATCCAGCCAGTCCGTAAAAGCTTGTTTGTCGACCACATATCCGAGCCTGAGATTCCAGTCTTCCCAGTTGGATTTGCTCCTGTCGAGGATGAGATCGGCGGGCCACGTTGGGTCAGGCATTAAAACGCGTTCGGTAAGGAGTATCCCGTTTACGAAGACATTTCGTGCTTGATCCCCAGATGGGGCACTAGAAGACGGAGTACCGGAGCCAGTTCCAGGGGTGCCCCCACCAGTTCCAGAAGGGGTGCCTGAAGGAGGGATGGATGCGCCGCCAGTCCCAGCAGTTCCAGAAGGGGTGCCTGAAGGAGGGATGGATGCGCCGCCAGTCCCAGATGGAGTTCCCGAAGCGGGGATGGACAATGACGCGCTAGGGTCTGTCCCACCAGACGCCATAGTAGAACTTGAGGTCGAGTATTAGGGAGATAGAGAGAGAATAAGAGCAAGTTTTTGAGTGTAGAGAACTTGTTTGTGGCTAGGACGTCGGATTATGGACGGGCAGCAGGGCCCATAACCTATAAAAACCTAACCACGCCTCAGTTCCTCGAAGTGTGGAAGAAACTGATATTAATCACCTAACCACGCTATTGTGGGAAGCTAATGAGTAAAGTAAAAAGTAGTAGACAAATCGACGTACCCTCAGTTCCTCGAAGTGTGGAAGAAACTGAGGGGAACAACATATGAATGCCAGGACGCGTTTATGCGTCCCGTCACGTGATGTACAGTAGTAGGTGTCGTGATGTATAGTACCTCGTGACTTCTCGCTCCAACATGTGGCATTTTCACCAGATGGCCAGCGCATCGCCTCAGGCTCGTTAGATCTGACAATTCGTGTGTGGAACGCTACGACGGGAGAGACAGAAGCAGGCCCATTTACTGGACATATGGCTTGGGTCAAGTCTGTGGCGTTCTCGCCAGATGGCCAGCGTATCGTTTCAGGCTCTGACGATCTCACAATTCGTGTGTGGAACGCCACGATGGGACCGACAGAAGCAGACCCCTTTACTGGACACACGGATCCGGTCTCATCTGTGGCGTTCTCGCCAAATGGCCAGCGCGTTGTCTCAGCCTCTCACGATCAAACAATTCGTGTATGGAATGCCACGACGGGAGAGATAGAGGCAGGCCCGTTTACTGGGCACGCGGAGGTCAGATCTGTAGCATTCTCACCAGATAGTCAGCGCATCGTCTCCGGCTCTTCCGATTTCACAATTCGTGTATGGAACGCCACGATGGGAGAGGTAGAGGCAGGCCCATTCACCGGGCACACGAATTCGGTCGAGTCTGTGGTATTCTCGCCAGATGGCCGGCGCATCGTCTCCGGCTCTTCCGATAGAACAATTCGTGTGTGGAACGCCACGACGGGATTGACAAAAGCAGGTCCATTTACCGGACATACGGATTGGGTCTGGTCTGTGGCCATCTCCCCAGATGGCCAGCGCATCGTTTCCAGCTCTTCCGATAGAACAATTCGTGTGTGGAACGCCACGACGGGATCGACAGAGGTAGGCCCACTTACTGGACACGTGGATACGGTCTGGTCTGTGGCATTCTCGCCAGATGGCCAGCGCATCATCTCAGGCTCGTCCGATCTCACGATTCGTGTGTGGAACGCCACAACGGGAGAGACAGAGGCCGGCCCATTTACTGGACACACGGGTCTGGTCTTATCTGTGGCATTCTCTCCAGATGGCCAGCGTATCGTCTCAGGCTCTTCCGATCGAACAGTTCGTGTGTGGAACGCCACGACGGGATCGACAGAAGCTGGCCCATTTACTGGACACATGTCTTCGGTCACGTCCGCGGCATTCTCACCAGACGGCCGGCACATCGTTTCTTCAGGAGATGTATCAATTCGTATGTCGAGTGCTATGACAGGAAACACGGAAACTACCAGACACGTCGACTTCACTGACCACTCCGCGATCAACAACGAAGGATGGATATGTGGTGGCGAAGGTGAACTTTTAATGTGGATCCCACCAATACATAGGGTAGGTCTTTACCGCCCAAGTAATATCTGGGTTGCTAGCGAATACCCAACACGCATCGATCTTTCTACTTTCGTACATGGACACGGTTGGGCTGCTTGTGTTAATACCTAGATAGAATCGTGGTCATCTTTTGGACGGTCTGAAGTGTAGTAATGTAACGTGCCAGATAAGAGCTCATCGGGGCAGTACAAGTTGAAAACCTCAGGCGGTCACTGGCAAGGTGTTGATATAGCAGATATGGGCGGATTAGAATTAGGTGAATGAATATAAAAGTGAGCGAGTTAACGTGCACGCGGGCGATGTCTATACAACAAGAGCCACTCAGTTATGCGCGAGCCAATGGGCCGAATGAGCACAGGCGAACACTGAGTATAATACTAGATAGTCACCTCGGTTACTGCGCGCACTAAAAGAGCAGAAACTGACTCTACTAAAGCAGAAGGTCTAAATAACTTGAAGTGCGGCTATAGGAACCGTACAGTACGAAGTTTTATACTCTGCTTCCGCAGAGCGACGGGATAACGAATCCGCGTCCGACTGGTAAAGTACTGGTACGACTGGGATGAGATACGGGAGGACAACCGAGCTAGTGAGTAATACGGAACCGAGACAAAACCAACGAGGACTTGCGCCGGTTTGCACAATGTCCGCATGAACACATTTGAATATCATACGTATAGTAACGGGGAACAAATAACTGAGATAAAGACCTACTTCAACAGTTGATGCCTTGGGCATAATCTTATTCTATCCTGTCCTTTTTTTCAGGTTCGTCATAACTATGAAATAAACAAGTAAGCTGGTAGGCAAATAGGCGACCGCATGGGAAACGAGGGAGGAAGGAGTGAGAACTACGGATAGCGCGGTGATAGGTTATTACAGTAGTGCGACTCGCACGGGCGCACTACGTCCAACTAGTTTTCGAACCATTATCGCGAGCGCGCGGGAGGCGGAAAAAAGAAGACGAGCTGCGTACCGGAAACCCACCTCCCCCAACTTTTCTATTGCCCTAATTCGCGTTGTTGTGGTTCGTGCTCATCTTGACCTGCTCCGATGGATGGAAGAGCACACAAACGTCATCGCGCGCCCAGCTCCTTCAGTCAGTCTTCCAGCATGTATTCCATGCGGTGCAGCGTTCCTCCATTGTGCCCTAGTTAGTGCTCCCATACCATGTCTTGGAGGGACACAATATCGGTACTAGCGCGCGGGTATGAGATGTCTTTTGCGCAAGGTATTTGTGAGATCCGGATCGACTAGAGATATTGAGCGTAGTGAGGAGTTGATACTTGCCAAAGTTGCTATAGTAGCATCAACGTCTCCCTGTAGAGTCAACGACTACTTCCCCCGAATGACATGGCGACTGTGGCTAGGTAGGAATGGCAAGGAAGGAAGGTCTCCTTCCTACTTTGGTCTGCATGCCTCGGTCCCTTATGTCACCAGCGGGGCCCCACCCATGTAAAAGAAAAGGGTTAACGGGTGCTTGGACCAATTGTCATGAATGCAGACGTGAATAGCTACATTTCCCTGAGTGGTAATCCGGCGGACGATCCATTGACGAGGATAAGGACGTAGGTGTACGCTCTGTCATAGAGTGAGGGTACTAAGAGCGACTGAATGGGTACACGACAACCACTATCTTACAAACAAGCCAGCCACTTCGCTACTACCACCAACCGCCACTATGGCCCCTTCCTCTCGCGAATACGGAGATCCCGCTTCTGCGCCTCGACATCCACGCCCACCTCCGCCGCGGCGCGCCGCAACGCCTCGCCTTCACGACGCCACTGCGCCCTCTCATAAGCGTCCCACTCCTCGCGCGCGTCGACCCACCGCTCCTGTACCTCGCGCACGTCGCTGCGCAGGCCAACGCGCGGGCCCATCGCGCTTGACAGGAGCGCATGTACGTTAGGCCGCACGGAGCCCGCAGCAGCAGGGTCTGGCGCCGCGACGCCCGCGGGGACCCGCGTGTCTGAGGGAGGCACGAAGACGTAGCCCGTCGCGCGGTCGATGGCGCGCGTCAGGTTTAACATTGAGTGTTTGTCCTGAATTTTTTTTTTTGGTGCTGTGAGTGAGAGGAAGCCCGCTCCAGTGCGGGGCGCGCACGCGCACCTCGACGGCGAGCGTCTCGAAGCCCACTAGGCCGAAATCTTCGATCAGCCCGCAGATCGCCATGTTTAGAGCGGCGAAGCGCGGGGAGGTGGACGAGAGCGCGTGTTCGAGGTGCGTAAGGTCCTGAACCTCGGTGTAGAACTCTAAGTTAAAGTCTGGGGAAACGAAGAGTGAGTGGCGGGGATAATGATGGAGCGGGAGGAGGTGGAAATATTACCGAGGTCGCCGTATTGCGTGAGTAGATCGACTTTGGACAGCACGTTGATGTGCGGCAACTCGAGGTGCAGCATCGCCCTCAGCGATAAGAGCAGCACCGAGACGTACTTTGCCGCGTCGGTCACGTAGTGCGAGTCGCACAGGTGCACCGCGGCCAGCTTAGATCCCACCATCCATCGAAACGGAAAAGAGAGGAGAAGAGACGAAATGGCGCACCCGAAACCCACTCTTTCCCAGCTTGTCTATTATCCTCTTCAGGCTGTTGTGGTTCGTGCTCAGTTCGACCTGCCCCGGCAGATCGAAGAGCACATAAGCGTCTCCGCCCAGCTCCTTCAGTCGATCTTCGAGCCAGTCGTAGTTCGCCTCCAGGTATTCCATGCAGAACAGCATCCCTCCGTTGGGCCCTAGCCCATGCTCCAACATTACATCTTGGAGGGTGATGAGAGAGGCAATGTCAATAGCACAGGGGTATGGGATGTTGTCGTTTGCGGGATCCAGATTAACTATAGAGATCGGGCGATTGAGCGCGGCAAAGAGTTGGTGCTTGCCGTAGCAATACGTAGACTTTCCACTCCCTGGGGAGCCAACGACGATCTCCCCGAATGGCATGACGATGGTGGTGAGAAAGGAAGGTCCCCTTCCTAATACAGTACATTCGGCGTATAGACAGACATGACTCATACATCCTCCGGTTTATCCGTGTAGAAGCTCGGAAGCTGGTGCACCAGCTGCTCCATGTACCAATACTTCGGCACTTCCTTCTTCTTCCCTTTACCCTTTTTCGACGTCCCAGCTCCAGCCCCGCCCGTTTCCGCCTCGGGACCGCGCACAATTTCCACCCAGATCGCGCCGAGGCCCATCCCCGAAACAAACACGCCCGTCAGCTTCGGATCCACAAGCACACCGATCTCGTCCTTCCACGGGCGATGCGCGCCCACAGACACCTCCCCCTCCCCTACATCCTCCTCGTCCAGCACAGCGACGCCACGGCTCGTGCTCAGCACGGTCGGGGGCAACACGTCCGACCCTGCCTCGTACGTGCGCGCATCGAGTCGCTCCCATGGCGCGAGCACGACGCGCGCAAAGCGGCACGCGAGGTCCTCCTCGACGGCCTCGGCGGCCGGCGCGTTCTGCGCAAGCAGGCGTGGCACGCGCGGGGGCTCCACGCGAGCGACGCGCCGCGTTGACTGCTCGACCACGCCCGTCGTGTGCGTCAGCGGGAGCGCGGTCGGGCCCAGCAGCGGCAGGAGCGTCGGCGGCACGACGTCCCATGTCGGTTGCGCCTCGATGATCGGCGGGAGGAGCTCGGACGGAACAAGGTTGGGGTTACCGTCGCCGTCACCGTCATCGTCGACCTCCGAGATGGTAGCATGTGCGCCGTCCCAATTATCAGTGGATGTGCCCCAGCCTACCAAGTCCGGTTCGTCTGTAGTGATGCCCCATCCGCCACCGACCGGTACAGGTTTCGGCTCGGCTGCGATATCGGCAAACGCGTCCGCGGCCGCCACGCCGGTTTTGTTGGGCAAATTCGATCCCTGTGCCTCGGCGTCAGAACCCTCCGATTCGTCCAGCTTTTGTCGCTTCGCTCCAGGTTCGTCGATGTCGATGCTGTCTAGGGAAGGGACCGCAGGAGGAACCCATTGGGCTTGCATTGAACCCCACAGTCCCCGACAGCCATCGCTGAACGCGTCCGGAAGCGCACGACCCATCTTCCAGGAATTAGGGAGCTCAAGGCGTGCGAGCTCGGTGACCTCGAGAGCACGCTTGATTGGACGTTCGTAGTCCGGCTCGGGGAAGACGCGACTGCGGATAAGATAGCGCAGGAAGAAGGATATCAAAATGGGCGTGGCTTGGCAACGTGGCTCCGACCTGGGTTCGAGATAAACAGCGCCGCAGCAAGAAAATTTGTATGGATTATTACCAGATGAGACCTTTTTCACGGAAGTACGACGAGAAAAAAATCTTCATGCTTAATTCGGGGTCGTTCATGAAGCTCTCCAGCCGTTTGCCCACGTCGTCCACGGCTTGATCACCGGACGACCCAGCATCGTCTTCGTCCGTGTCACTGTCGTCCGATCGAGCATCGGCGTCGGGCGCTGTGCCTTGAGCTGGCCCAGGAACCTGCTGCAGCAGGCCAAGATATATGCGAAACTGTAAACGACCGTTAGGGAGACTGGTAAGATTAGTCGTGGGTATATACAGCTTACGATGTCCCACACATGTTGCACACCGTGCTGAGCCGTTGGCCAAGTACGACCATTTTTGAAGTCAACACCTGCCTGACAGAGGCGATCTATAGGAGTCTCGTTCCTATTTCACACGGTATTAGCGTACAGGCACGGGAAGAAGACGGAACACAGAGAGGGGGTTGAAACAAACAACGGACTCATTGTAAGCGTTCCTCCTGACATCCTCGAGCTCCTCCCAGATTTCCCACCACATCTTGGGTCTTTCAGGGGCGACTTGCACCGTCTGCGAAGAGACGCCCTTTTTCTTCCGCTTTTTCTTCTTCTCTGTGTTGTCCGCGACGTGCTTCACGCGCAGCGCGATGGTGGGGATCCCCAGCCCATCGAGCTCGACGACCTCGTCCGGGCGGGGATCATCATCGTCGTCGATCGGGACCCGGATCCCGGAGGGCCTGAAGGCGGTGAAGGATATAAGCGTGGCGCCGTCAGGAGGCGCCGGGAAGGGCGGAAATCGCAAGTTCGTCGCTGATTCGAGTGTCAGCGCGGGTTCGCTCGTCATAGTCGTAGTTGTGGTGGTGGTGGTGGTGGTAGGTCGCAGTGGTCAACGTGAAAGTGTAAGGAGATGTAGAAGAGAGCTCGCTGGGGCGTAGCGAGTTATTTTGGAGTCCAGGACTCGCTGCGGTGCGCAGCGCATCGCGTGTTTTTCTCGGGTTGGCCGCAGGAAGGGGCCTTCTTCAGACTTTGGCGGCCCGCACGGTGCGACCGGGGTAAAAACCAACCCTGGCGATATTTCGTTATAAAGAGACAGAGTCGATCCACGGTCGGTCCAAAAAGAAACATTGAGAAGCAGGGCCTCTGCTCGTTAGAATAGGCATCATGCTTAATGAGATCTTTCCCCGTGGACGTGTGCCAGCGGTACGTACATAGCAATATTGCCGTTAAGTTCTGGGGCCATCCCCTTGGCCATCCCGTCCTTCCCCCCTGTCTGTGAACTTGAAAGAGGGACGATAAAAAGGTATCCAACCGATCCGTTCGGTACAGTATACGAAGTACTGTATAAAACTGCGACCCTTCACGGCCCCTTGACTCCACTCTCCCCTTGAAGGGACGATGCGCCTCCCTAGGAACCTCGGGCTAGTGTGGCGGAGGGCTTAGTGGCATATAATAACAAATATGCACCGATTTCCGGCTAGCTTGGCCCCTTATTTGTAAATTCATCCGGCGACGGCGGTGGCAGCAGGGCGGTTAGGGCCTGGCACTTGGCACGCCCATTTGCTTCCGATGCCTTGGGATATTTCTAGCGCTTCGCTGACACCGCGAGATATATAACCTGAACTCTCATGCGCGCCGGTGCCTATCGCCGATCCGTGTCTAGCCGTGGTGTGCCTAAAAGTGCGAAGCTCGCACTTTTAGGTGCGAGGTACAAAATCCGTGGCGTATGTTATGTTCTCTTGGTCTCTGTCAGTGCCCTTCGCGCGTCCATAAGATCCCATTGGTCCTAGGTTAATGTTTAATAGTATTGTTGGCACGCGCCTACAACTGCCGTCAGACTTGCTTTGCGTGCTTGGTGAGTTCTTTCTTTTTAGACGAATCTCACGGACGGAGCCTTGACAGGACCACATGCACCAATTATTCATATCACCATATCATATATCCATCTCTATCTCTCCTTGTCTCGTGTCAGAAATAAATGGAGAGGATCGGTCGCCAACATGCGACCCTTTGTCAATGTCAATGACACCTTTCGTGCTAACCGGAAATGAACACTGTGACACGCAATTGATGACTGAACAAAGGTACGGAGTCCGGATTGGATATTGGATGAAAAAGGTGAATCTCTCGGCTTTTTGTCGTCTCCAGGTTCAATCCATCATATGTATCCCAATTCGGTGCCTCTGCGCGCTAACGCCAGTCCGACCGGGTTTATAAAAGGCCCTCTAGGCCCGAGCGAACCAGGAATTCACAGGTCAACCAACACTCTTACATCCCTCACCCATCCAACCAGTTCCATCCTCGACTTTATCTTAACATGCGTTTCTTCCTCGCTCCATTTTGCGCACTCTTGTTGGCCGCTCTTGTGGTTGCAAACCCCGTGAGTTCTTCATCCTTATTGTTGTTTTGCCGACCGGATCGCTCATTCCCCTCATTTCAACCTCAGATTCCCGAGGAGAACGCTAAGCGGGGGAAGACTTACATCTCAAACAAAGACTTCAAGCGAACTGATTGAGGGGCTCAGTGGACGCGACACGCCCACATCTTATCATGTAGGTGTCGGCGCCCACCCTTTTCAGGCAGAACTGCGGAGCTGACTATTGCTGTTCCAGTTGCCAACCGTTGCTGACTGGTCCATGTACGGTTGGGTCGAGGGACACTTATCACTCTGTACTCTCCACACTGGGAATGTGTAGATATATATTATCGGATCAGTTGCTATGTTTTTTCTGGGATATCCTTGACACTACAATTGTGAATAATAAATTAATATCTCGGTATTCGAACGAGAGGAGGATGAGTCCAACTTAGCTCAAACTCGGTATGCGTTCTGTGGTCCGGCGAGCGACGTTTTTGGTGGAGACTTTAGGAGATTAGACGAGGGACAGAAGGAGTATCTCACCGGGAATCATGACCACATAGTCATCGATGCCTGCCCGAAATGCCGAAGGCGAGACGCCCACCACCCTCACCTCGTGTGCTACACGAACCTAGGATCCTTTGCCTCCCTCCCACCGGAAGAGCACGCCAGTGGTAGTCCAGACCGGTGCGGTCCATATCGGCATCATTCCGCATGTACTCTGTGAGGCGGACTCGACTCCACAAGCACCACACCAGCCGTCCAATTGCGAACGGCGTGAAAACCTCCCGCGCTTGCCTCGATGTCTCCACTGTCACCATGGAAAAACGGAGATAAAGCTGGCAGCAAGGAAGGTGCATGCATGCGTGTTGACAGGAGGGTAGGAGAGGGGTATATCATCAGCAACGTTTTGGGGGTACGCATATTCTGCACAAAGTCGGCGTGGAAGCGGTCAGCTTGTCAAGCTCGATGAAACCCCGCGCAGTGACCCGGTGATGGGCGACTTACCCCAGTCGTCAATTATGGCCCCCGACGGTGGGCCGAGATCCCATGGGGCGTCTCTCATGGGGCGTCTCTTCGTACGTCTATCAGCGTTGCGCCGGCCAAGGGGAAACTAGTCAATTGCCCTTAGGCAACACTTCTGAGAATCCAGTAATCAAACTAGCTTTCGGGTCTATCTTTTAATGGTGGGCACTGTGACGGGGATTAGTGGGTGTAACCAGCTGATTACAATTAATTTCGTTGATTCCTGGGCATAGTAAGGTCAGGTTATTTCAGATTCTTGAATAAGAAATCGAGCGTTATCGTAAAAGGAGGCTGAATGAGTGGACGCCCGAATCCCGACATGGGAAAACTTCGTCATACCTGCTTTCAAAGGCTGTACCGCCTGACCCACATTCAAAGTTGTTTCTTTACAAGTGCTCGTTGCTTATGGCATCGAGGGACCGCGAGGCGGCTGACAATATAAACCTTGGATGTCGGTTAACGACCCAACAGGGGTCAAAAAACTTACGAAAGTCCTCTCTTTCGACGGGATTTTCATTTACGAATAAACGCGAAAGAAGAAAATCGACGGCAGTGGGAAAGGAAGCTTCGCCGTGGGATCAGAGCGCATGATCACCAACACTCTATTTCTCAGGTACCGGCCGCACTACCACAACTTTTGCTATATATAGATGCAGGATCTTCGCCACATCACAATCCTCGATACGTCCTCAATCCAAATTCTTTTTACTTCGAAAGATTATAAGCTGGGACACACTGCTGAGGACGGATTGCTCCCGTCTTGTGCTCCAGACTGGGACTGAGGCTGAGAAAGGTCCCGGCCCAGATAACATATCTCCTGGTTCCTAAAATGTCATCTGTCCAAGCGAAGTTTGGTGCCCTTAATCTGACCCTCACCCCAAACAGAGGTACGGGCTCATTTGGCTCTACTAAGGCACGAATGTAAATATTCGCGGAACGAGTTCGCCTCGTGGCCTAGGGGTTTCCCCAGAAGACAATATGAAACACGAGTTTGCGTACCGCAGAACGCATTGACCAACCTTGCCACTTTGTCACCCGCAATAAATCCCGAAATTGAGACATACAGCTTCGGGGTCTTTGAGTCGTGGCATCATGCCAACTTGGCTGGGGTGGTCTCGGGAAAAACGACCGCTTCGCCACAATACAGTATGTCCGGCACGGTACGGGTGCAGTAGTAAGAGTATAGTATAGCAGTGCTCGCAGTACAACAGTAGGAATGGAACGCGACTTGCGGCATTTGGGCCATTACAGTATGCGCATTACGATTCGCTGGCCATTTGGCCGGAGTTGTCGGCCATCGATGACGCAGACCTGATGAGAAGAACGGGATGTCCTTCTTGGGTAGTTAAATTCGGGTTGTAGAGGGCTCGAAGCGACAGCCCGGGCGGGAGGCTAGGCTTCTAGATTACCATCGATCATCCGCACTGGTATGTCTCGGGATACAGTACCGTACTGTGGGTTCTTCTTCGGTAGTATGCCGCACGTCGACTCGGAGCAGCTCAGATTATGATCACACGCATGCATATAGAACTATCTGGGGGTAGTACTGACAGTGAACTAATAACGATACGGCGATGGACCCGAGGTACCTGACAGCTGTACCACGCCGAGGCGGGTCAATGTCAGCTACGGGGCCCGAGTGAGGGTGTAACACACGTGTTAGAGGGGGGGTGGGGGACTGCGGATTTATTTCTCGCCAAGCCCGCGCCGTCTCACTACCCACACAAATCTCTCATGACTGTGGTCCAAGATGAGGAGAAGGTCACCGTGCTTTCAAGGACGTCCCACCAGCATGTACTGCTATCTGTGTAGATTTATTTTTTTTGGTTTCGGGGATATATATTACCGGGGGTTGACACTCTTCGCGGTAAGTCTTTCGCTTTGAGTCGGATGATCGTCTCGCGGTGCAGGACCCGAGAGAGGTGCCAGTGAGCGGTTTTCGGGTTTTGATGCGTGGTACGTTACCCCTAATGCGTTTCTTCCTTGTCTCTGTCTGCGTGCTTCCGGTCTCGTTATGGCCAACCCAGTGTCCCAAGATGGGTACGAACGTGTCCTGTTGTCGACCACTATCCGTTCGTTCGGCTGGTCGCAAACGCAGGGATGAGTCGAGATTCCCAGAAGCACTTAGAACTCACACAAGGAGCGTTTATAGAGAGGGCAGGCCGATGGTTTTACAAGACGAGAAGTGAGTCGACATAGAGACGAGTAGACAATAATAGAGGGATAGAGCTCAACATGGGTTGCTCAACAGAGTGAGAGCAGTCGTGAAAAGTCAAATGAGCGGTATATTGTGGTAGTAGAAGAGAAGCGAGTGAGGGAGTCAAACGAAGGGTCAAGGCGGACGTGGCTGGTGGCGCTCAGAGTCGTGGCTGATTACGCGTGGTTTGGGTATCTTCCTTTCAGGGAAGGCGTGCCAACAGCTTCTACCATATCCTGTGGCAGGCGTGATGCATGTGGTGTATCGTGCTTTTCCAGGAATCAGTGTGCTGGTATCATGCTGTAGGCCAGCGTATAGCTGGAGTGCAGGGCGACGTTGTAGCCCTTGTACGCGGGGTGTCAATGAAGGTGAGAGACGCAAGACGGATAATTGTTGCAACGTTGCAGTTGCAGGGTACGCACGCTCTTAATTCACGTTCAGCCACTCAGCGTGGGATGCGATAGTAGTTGTTGAGGTAACTGCGTTGCTCCGCGTGGGAAAAGAAGATCCCATACGAGGGGAGGGGAGGACAGCGCCAGGTATACATGACTGGGTCCGAGTTCAGCTCACAAAGAAACCCAGCACCATGGGGTTCCTTTCCCCGCTGCCCCACGGCGCAGTTCTCCTTGTTTCTCCTCTCGTTAGACCCGTCAAGGCATTGATACACGGTTACGGAATAATTGCACTTTACACAGCCCAAGGCGAGTTGGAGCAATCCGGTGCCCGTGAATGAGCGGCGCGACTAACTGGGATCATCCTGTACAGACCTTCCCATTTTCGCAGAAGGTATGAGCATCCTGTACCAAAGATAACGTCAATTAGGTGGAGCTCGCTCTCGCGGGGTCTAGCATCTCCGAGACGAGATACGAAAGGGATCCTTCCAACAAACCAGAATGGCACGTCGTACAAGTAAACCCCGCTGGAAAAGGTGCGGATGGCCCGCACGACGCACGACAGAATCTTCGCTGAATGTCCTATAAAGACGACACATCATCGTACGACTGACCGTTCACAGGTGCGGGCGCTTGGATATGGTGGGTCGAAGGTCAGCCCGGACCGTCCGTCGCTTCTCTCCACTTCATCAAGTAGGCAGAGTCTCTCGTGCTCTTCGAGTTCCTGGCAGACCTACATCCCAAAATACATTTGCTCCCATCTGCGCTCCCACGTCTTCATCGCCCGCGGTCTCCGACAACATCATCCCGGCATTCTTCGCGTCCTTCGCGGCGCAGAGCCGGGCCCAGTTCGAAGTACTCTGCAGGACCTGCAAGGTGCAGCTCCCACCAGGAGGAGGGTTTCGTACTTGGCGGCCAGTGGTCGATCGCAGACGATGCAGCGGTACCGTTCCTCAGATACATCGAGCTCATGCTGCAGCACGACATCGTGAACTTTGCAGAGGAAGCTGAGAGACGGGCGTACGGCGAGGTCTTTGAAGAAAAGGCGTTCGCGCGGTTACGGTAGTATCTGAGGGATATGAAGGGTCGCTCAAGTCCGCCAGAGACATTCGATGAGGTGCGTTTGCCATTTCCGCAACATACCTGGGGCCGTGCGAAAGAGACTTTACTCTCAAGGGCCTTTAGACGACTACCCATGTTCGGCTCTCTTCGACTCTATTTCAAGCCGCAGAAAAGTCATCCCTCGAGCTCGTGGCTGAGATGCACGAGCTCACAGAGGCATCGACCACCAAAGCTTGCGATGTTCTCGTCGCGTCCAACAATGACGCGTCCGCCACGCTCCAGTAGTCTCGGGCACCCAAAAAGCCGCCAAAGTCGCCCACCGCATTTCTGGCGAGGACCCCGTAGGCAGGTCGATCCCACGGCACGGGACAGGCGACGGTCATGGCGGCGTGCGCGCCACACGGACGTCACACACACCGCTGCGTTCCTCGCGGAGCCCGAGTCTCGGGACTAGCGCCGCCGGCAGCTGGACAGTATCCACCACGTCCTTCGCACGCAGCTCCTCGATGCGTCGCTGCCCCCACACCCTCTCCAGCCACTTAGTCGCACGGCAGGACTCCCCTTCCCTTCCCTTACCTTCCAGAAACACCGAGGGACGACGATTGATTGTATGCAATGCAAGCGTGGAAGTGACACGATCTTTAAGCTTTTCGGGAAAGGGATGACTATGGTGCTCTGTCGTCGTTTTTTGCTTGTCGGATAGATGATACTGTACCGGGAGACCATAAGGCGCTTATAGCATATTTGCCAGTGGAAAAACTTGAACAAACACTGTGACACCGTTTGCTTTAATTTGTGATGAACCCAAGCCAGGCAAATTCTCGAGAATACCAATGGAAAGCCATCGATGCTGAAATAAAATCATTGGAGGACTCCATCCGAGCGTTGCGGCTGCGCCGTAATGCACTCGCACCCGTTTCATCTCTACCTCCCGAAATCATCGCTGCCATATTCTCCATTTTGCGCCTACCTCCCGGTGGTACAACACCACTAGGTGGAAGGCCAGACCGCCATCTATCGTGGCTACGTGTAGCCCACGTCTGTCATCGATGGCGTGAGGTTGCACTCAATCAACCGTTCTTCTGGAGTCACGTCGATTTCAGCACCCTCAGTTCGGCCGGTATGACTGAGATACTTGTTCGGGCCAAGTCGGTACCCTTATATTTGGAGGCAAGGGTCCCTAAATATCGCTGGGACGATGATAATCGATTTAGTATATTCCAAAAAGAAATCCAGGCGCGCGTCTCCCACATATGCCATCTTTCCATAAATGCAGGACCCCTCCCTCTCGACAGGGTACTCAAAAAACTCGTATCACCTGCTCCCACTCTTGAATACCTTTCACTGTCCTGTAAGAAATACCGGGACAGAATGACATGGGAGCAATGTTCATTCATCCCTGACACTCTTTTCGATGGTTCCACCCCTAGGCTCTCTTGGCTCGAGCTCTCGGGCTGCGACTTCAGTTGGAAGTCACCGCTCTTAAGAGGCCTCAAACACCTCAAGATACGCACACCGTCCGCGGATGCGATTCCGAGCCTCTCAGTTTGGTTGGATGCCCTGGACGAATTGCCACAACTAAAGACGCTTGGCCTTCACTCGGCTTCCCCGATTGCTCCTCCCTTTCCCTTTGACGTCGAGCGCACCGTCACACTATTCTCCCTTACACACTTCGATATCACCGCCTCTCCTGGGGGTTGTGCGTTCGCACTTGCTCATCTCGTCCTACCGGCTCTCGCTTCGCTGTGGGTCACAGCAATGTCTCATATTCGGGACAGAGAAGACGTGCAAAACATGCTTCCATATGTTGTGCAACACGCCCACGGACCACAGGACGCCCGACCTCTGCAGAGCGTGCTCATCCATGGCTACAGGAGCCGTGCAGACATCTTTGCGTGGCCCGTGCCCGATGTCGGCGCCGAGGTGGACAACCCACCCACCTTGCTCGCCGCGACGCTCTCTCCACGCGTGGCGCTCTCCGTCACGAACAAAGGTTGGTCTGGTTACGATAACTACCTCGAGATCCTCGACGCGGGGATGGCGGCTTTTCCCCTGGACGGCCTCGTGACGCTCACTACACAACTCGTCTATGGTGACATATACCCAAGGCCCCTCGAGGACGAGCAGTTCTGGCTCCGCCACGCATCGAAGTGGCCCCTGCTACAGTGCGTGCAACTGACGCGCCCCACAGAGCCTGGATTCATAGGGATGCTGCTCGAAGACAACGGGGGACGCGAGAGCCCGCTGCTCCCTTCGCTGACAGAGCTCGTCCTGGTCGACTTCCCATTACGTAGATTACATGAGCCTTGGATACTTCGCCTCTGTGACACGCTTATGAAGCGCGTGGAGCAGGGGGTCCCACTGGAGATGCTCGACTTGCGCTGGTGCCTACCGCACCCGCGTTATGATCCGGACCCGGCCGCAGTAGTTCAGCCACTCAGTGAAATTGCGGTCAACGTCCTGGTTCCTGAGAAAACTTTCCAGAGTAGGGGACAAATGGACTCTTTGTGGGTTCGTAGCCTCGAAAATGATAATTCTGGAGCAGAAGATGGTTCAGATACAAATAGTGACGACTAGGATGAATACAATGACAGATCCCTACATCCTTTCGAGCAACCCAAGCAGACTTACATCCAAAACCGCACTTTAGTAGTTATATCTCATATGATGGACTCCAGGGACGAGTACACGTTTGTAGAGTGCTAGGCTAGTAATTACAGTAGTCTACTGTAACGTGTGAACTAGTTCGAAAGTGTGGGAACTTAGAGCCAAATTTGGAGCCGGATAAGCCTCTTACAGCCAGGAAGACCTCGCTACTATCACACTGGGTTTCTCCTCTCTATAGATTTCCCTTTCGTCCATTTCGTATGAACTTATCCCCCTCGAGCCTTGGTAATCACGTACGACTCGTATCTCCACATAACGGACTCACGCGTGTTTCACAGATGTAGTAGTTCATAACTACGACCGGTCCTAGTCTATGGCTTGTACCCCGGAATAAGAATTGGTCAAAAAAAAAAAAGATAAGCCTCTTACAAGGCTTGGAAGTGCAAACCGCAACAGCGAGCATGCTTCAACGGCGACCACCCGTCTTCAGGTCTTCGCGGCTTCTATTCCCAATTCGCAGAAAAGCCATCCCCCAAGCTCTGGCTGAGCTGCGCAAGCTCAAGGAGGTATCGATCACCAAAGCTCGCAAGGCTCTCACTGCGTCCAACAACGACGTATTAGACGAAGTTTACTCGTAAAGATTATAACGTGTTTCGCCTAGTTTCGCCTATCAAGAGAACAAACAACGATTAACCCCGGTTGCCGTTGGCGTGATGGCGGATGAGGGGAGTACTGCCGCAACTTACGTTCTGTCAAGACACAGATCAGACACATCGCCTGTGTTGTCATGGTGTACACCTCCCAGAGCCGGACATCTTTGAACACTTTTCCTGTCAAACCGGGGTTTCGAAGACTAGCCTGGGCTAGGTCGCATGACCGTCCGGCATTCGCCGCCTCAACTCGGTCCCAGTAGAATTGAGAGTTACATCACTTTTGACTGGTCGTCTAGGACGTGCAGTCTGCAAACATTATAAGATAAACGTGCGATGACCGAGAAAGTCGACTCGGAGTTGCGTTGCATGGACTTGAAACGCGGATGGGATCGAGAGCGCTCCATGGAGCGCTCGCACTGCGCTTGCTCGATCAACCCGCAAGTCGCACACGACAGTAAGTGTCATAGGCAGTGTGCTGGATGCTCAGTCGTCCGGTTCCTCTTACTTTCAACTGGTAGCCGCCACTCGCTATCCTCGCTGGTCGCCTTAGCGAACAGACCATGAACAATCCGTTGTATGATGACGTAATCAAATGTGTGAACTCAGCACTGCCGCACCGTCATCCACTGGCAGGCGATGACTCAAGCAACCACGAGATAATGGGCGTCAGTTCGGGTCGTCCGGAGTCAGCCAAAGGTACGAGTTTTTGGCAGGTGCTCTCGACCACACGGAGCAATCATCTAACACAAATCCGGG
Organism: Lactarius psammicola; assembly: GCA_025769895.1. NCBI lineage: Eukaryota > Fungi > Basidiomycota > Agaricomycetes > Russulales > Russulaceae > Lactarius > Lactarius psammicola. The sequence goes on along the minus strand of WTXK01000011.1, from coordinate 464,238 downwards.
TCCTTTCCCTTAGGGCGCTCGACCGGGTGCCATAACGGCAAGACAGGAACAGGAAACGTATATGGCCAACGCACCTCTCCTTTCGACCGCCTCTACCCCCTATCCCCAACACCCATGACCAGGAGGAAGATGAGGATGAGCAAGTCGCAGTTGGTCGCCTGTCTTCCCATTTTCGCGAGTCTTGTGTCTGCCCAGCTCGTCTATCCGAACTGTACTGCAGGATGGGAATGGGTGAGTCCCCGATACATTCCACGTTTTCCTAGGATTCGTCCATTCGTCTCTTTATTCCATTCGATCGACTGATTGAGCCTCCACCTCAAGTCATATAATAGCCTGGGTCAAAACCCTTGCAATGTTGCCGCATATTTGGAGGCAACATGTGGCAGTGGTCGTACGTTTTCTCACCACTCGTTTTCCTTTTCCCTCGTTCAAACTAAATGACACCCCATTCTGGGTCCTTTCTCTCATCGACCCGCATATATACACAGTTTTCGCAATCGCTCCGCTACCGCAAGGTTCGCTGTACCGTGGCCCAGACGCCGGTCGGGGCAACTTGTGCGTGTGCAACACCGTCGTCTACTCGCTCGTCAGTGCCTGTGGCGCCTGCCAAGGATCCTCGCAGTGGATACAGTATGCGTTCTGCCTATCTGCGCGCAAGTTTTGCGTCGTAATGACGACGTTTTTCCAGGTGGTCCCAATGGATCCTCAACTGCACCACTGTATCTACAGCTGGAACGTAGGTTTACTTTCCAATGCTCCTAATCTGACCACGTCACCACTGATGATCTTACTCTTTTACTCTTGCCTCCGTTACTCGTACTCAGGTATCCAAATTCGATTCCAGCCGGGACGCGAGTACCTCGCTGGGCATATCTCGACGTGTCGGTGCGTACGACCTGTTGTTATCTTGGCAATGTGCCTTGTTGATCCCGATGTTTTTCCGCGGCAATCATGCAGACAGCTGACAGCTGGGACGCCACTGCGGCACAAAGCGCTGGTGGTAAGCTGAAAATGGTGGCGCCAAAAAAAAATTCTAACTTTTTTTTTTCTTGTTTTTTTTCTTCTTTGCACCAAAGATTCACCTGAGGGCACACAAACGGTCTCGTCCACGTCATCCACATCAGCGCCAAGCTCCTCTACAAGTCCGAGCTCCAGCTCAAACAAAAACAGCTCGAGTACAGGGGCGATCGCCGGCGGTGTCGTGGGCGGTGTCGTAGCCGCTACACTCTTGGTTGGTCTCATCGTCTGGTACACCCGGCGCCGCCGGTGGCGCGCAGTTGCTCGACCTTCGCCATTCATGACCGACGCACCCCACATGGCAGAGGCGTTTGGTCTTCCAGATCCGGGGACCTCCGCGGCAATTCCTAAATACTATGTGCGTATCAACAGCATCTAAGCGCTCTTCAACCAAACCTCTCCTTTTCCTTTTCCCTTTCCCCCCCCTTGTTTTTCCATGAATTTGTTTTTCGTCATGGCAGCATGTTGCTGCGCTTTGATGTGGCTGGATGCTGACCTAATCATACAACAAAGGACCCGTCCGACCCAAGCACGTTCCCGCCCTCATTGATGTCGCCCTCGGCGACCGTGATCCAGACCACCCCTGGCAGCGAACAAGCTGACGGCACTGCGACGCCGCCATTATCTGTAAATGACAGGGGCCGGTACAACGGCCTACCGCTTGTCTGATTCGGAACTCCTATTTTATGACCGGGCGGGCATGGTACCCCGTACGCTCATCAGTTTTGGGACAGTTTCTTTTATCTAAGTACGTTACGAACGGATACGATACTGATATTTGGACTCGTTGTTGTAAGCTGTATTTGATTTTGTGTTGGGGACTTTTGGCTGTTTCAGACATGCATCATGTACGGGATCATATCCGACGAAAATATTACGGCACCCGTATCGTAATGGTCGGGACGAGTTAGATACGATAATTAGTGACCGAAAATGGGAAATTCTATGCCTGCCATCGTTTACCATACGATTCTGCGAGCCGTGAATCACGCAATAACCTTATCACCTATCTCATACAGCTTTGTATCACAGACAATGACTAATCGCACAAAATCCGCACCTCGTCCACGATTCCAGAAGGAAGAATCTGTGCGCACAAGTAGATAACAGGTGAGAGTACATTTCAGAGCGGGCAGAAGGCCATGTTTGCTGCGCCAGATGCTCCAGACAAGCCTAGGCCTGCCAGTGTGACCAGGGATGCACCTAAATGCGGTAGGGAGTGGGTGATTCAGGGAAAAGAGAGGTCTAAAGAAGCAAGCAGGCGAGAACTCCACTTAAATTGAAACTGAAACGGGGTTCTGGATCGAGTTCATCCATAAATATCTCTTTGACAGTCGTGGTTGCGGGTGTCATGGAAGCCAGGTGGAACCGTGGAAGCATTATCATGATGGGATAGAAGAAGAATATCGCGTGATGCTGTTGGGATGAGGGGCCTCGCTTCTGTACGTTTGCGTGTCAATGCGCAATGGCACATCACACCGTGCAGCTTGGGGGGAAGACACCCCGCTTGGGACTTATCGCAGTTGCTTTAGCTCAGGACGATGCTTCAAGAGCACGGGAAAATGTAGGACCGAAGTAGTAGGCCCGATTGAATAGGATGGGTAGTGGGCACTCTCAGCGCCGTATAGCACCCGCAGCAAGATCGATAACCGAAATCAAGGCAAACAACGCGAGAGAGCCGGATTGATCAGGGATCGCGCACCGCCGCACACAACAAGTAAGTTACTAGTCAGCAAGAATAAGCAGGAGTCGTCGACGGGTCGAAAGCTGTGATGTCCATAGTACATGTGTATGCGCATTGCGAGGCGCAGAATCGACGCTCTTGAATCTCGCCCCGCGTTGATCGATTAGGCGTCCACTTGGGAACTTAGATTTCAAAGCTTTGATCGTCCGAGGGCAGTACACACGGAGATGGTGTGTGGTGAGTTGGTCATATGAGAGATCGTGGCGGTGGCCTCGATCGGGCTGCGATGCGAATGGAGATACGATAGGTATTTCCATGCTGATCCGCGCACTCGGAGGCAGCAGAAGTGCAAATGCCGTTATATACTGTAATAGCGGTCGTGGAGATACATTGGTGAGTACTGCAAAAGATGAATTGTGAACTCTCGCACTCGCACAAGATTTTCCCCCCAAGAAAAAATCGGGAGTCTCGTCGTTCAGAGCTGAGGTGCTGGAGGGTTTAAGTTGGGAGATGAGTTTCTCGACTCTCGAGTGTAGCTGTAGGTTGAGATCAGTACTCTAGGGTAATTAGTAGTAGAGTAATTGAAATCGCGACTTGTAGATGGCCAAACGACAGACCAGGAAGTCGCGCTTTCCTAAAAGGGCCTACAGTATGATATGAGGACAACAAACTTCAAGTTGCTGAGTAACACTGCCAGTGAGAGGTGAGAATTTTGGTGTTCGTAAGCTCGCCTCAGTCCACGGTACATTGGAGAGTGGTGGCTCCTCCGAATGGATATGCTGTACAGTATGGTGGCAGGACGGCCGCTGGTGAGTGAAATTAAGCGACTATGCCGTAATGAATGCGCCAAAACCGAATGGAGCGCCCCAGGTCAATTCAATTTCCCAGTGGCGGGCAATTCCACCTTGGAAGCTGCTCTTCGGAGCCCAGAGCTTACCGGTTTACCCTCGGAACCCGTCAAAGATGGCGTCGAACGCCAAGAAATGCACTAGCACGCGCCAGTCCATTCCGTTTTAATCACTAGCTTGACCACTCAAGTACTCATGGTCTGACTCCCAAACATCCCCAGCTAAATCATCTACTTCCCTCTCCTGCCCAGTCCGTCATACGGCCGGCACCGTGTCATTCGCTCTAATCCTGTCTCTCTTTTGCGTTGCTGCCTCTCTCAAAAACTATACTCCATTCATACCGCTCGGGGTTTCCTAATCTCAACTATGCGTGTTGACTATGCATTCCTCGCCACTCTTTCTCCAATTCTCACTCCATGCGCCAGGGCAGCCTTCTATCTCCAGGACGAGTGGATCGGCGAGGGGTTCTTCCAGGGGTGGGACTGGGTAACCAAGAATGACCCGACGCACGGACGCGTCAACTATGTTAGCCAAGCCGAGGCTCAGAGCAAAAACCTGACATATGGTGCAGTCTTCCCTGCGCGTCTCTCTTCTCCCGTTTGACTCCCGCTGAATTTTTTTTTTTTTCAGTAGAAGGCGGGAAGTTCTTTATGCGTGCCGACGATTGGTCGATCGTTTCCCTCTCAGCTCGCGGACGCGACAGCATCCGCATCTCGTCTCAGAACACGTACGACGAAGCAATATTCGTGCTTGATCTCCAGCACATGCCGGCGGGCTGTAGCACCTGGCCCGCCTTTTGGACGCGGAGCAAAACTGGTCCGTGGCCGAACGGCGGCGAAATCGATATCATAGAGGGTTAGAACACGCCCCATATTCCCCCCACCTTCCTCAACCCGCCCTCCGCTGGGAATCGACGCGAAATGCTAATGGTGCGCGCGCGCACGCGATCTCCACTTCAGGTATCAACCTTAAAATCCATAACCAGGCAACCCTGCATACTACCCCAAATTGCACGATGCCTCCCGATGTATTGCGCCAGCCGCAGACTGGGTGCGTCTCGCTTTCCTACACACTCTAGAATTCTGAAAGAAAAAATAATTGCGGTAGGGACACCTCCTTAACTGATTGCAATACGGCGGCCAACAACAACGCAGGGTGTGGTGTCATCTTCTCCGACCCCGACCCATTCTGCACATCCTACGGCGCCCCGTTCAACCGCGCGGGTGGCGGGTATTTCGTCACGTACAGAGGGCGCGACTCCGTCAAGGTCTGGTACTATCCACGACATCGCTTTGTCCCGGAGGTGATACGCGTCGGGGCGCCATGGGGAGTGCCTGTGTACCCGGATATCTTTTGGGGAATCCCCGCTGCGAACTTCCCCTTCTGCCCCGACCTTTGTGACTACGAGCAGCATTTTAATGCGCACCAAATCATTTTTGACCTTACCTTTTGCGTCAGTGTCCTGTCTACCCTACTTGTCTTTTGTTCTACCCATTGTTGACATGCTTATTCGACCAAGGGCGACTGGGCTGGCAGCCTCTGGCCAACTTCCGGCTGCGGGGCGGGGACCTGCGAAGATTGTGAGACCATTAATATTAGTCATCGAGACTTGCTGATCCTCTTTCCTCAGTTGTTAACAATAACCCAAGTGGATTTGCTGATGCTTACTGGGAAATCAATAGCTTGCGGGTTTATACGCCTCAGCAATCGTGGTGGGGGGTTAAGTAATGCGTGAACTCTTGTTCTATCTTTATTTTCCCGGGTCATCTTCATCTGGTACCATCTTTTTTGCCAAAAGTAGATCATTGGAGTATTGTAATACCCGTATCTTTCAATTGCCAACGTTCACCGGATGGCAAAGCCTTGTGAGGTTCCGGTCTGATTCGACAACATCTCCTGGTGACGTCTGCTTACTAGCCAGTACTAATCACACCGTGAAAGAGCTCTGAACACCTTCCATAATGCATAGCGACTGTATGTACACAAATACAAGCGTGTACCACATAATCATGTCGTGTCACGTCATCTCGTTTCTCGTTACTACTTTACCCATTAATCAAGAGAACTTAACGAACGGCTAGCAATCGCGATCAGCTGCTCTGGGGTGACATCCCGGCTCGCAAAGTCGGGCTCGAAGATACGTCTCACGTTCTCCAAAACGGCACTGAAGTCGCGGGTCGCGAGGTCGGGGGTGAATTGAAAATTCTTAAGGTCCGCGGCAAGGGCTTCCCCATCGCAAGCCCCGATAGGCGTCAAGAAGGCAGGGGAATCGGTTATCGGTCTATTAGGGTCGCACGCCCCGTTTACGACGCGGCGGTAGATCCCCTGGACGAAATCGTCGACGCCGTCACGGCCTAGCAGATTGGTGGGGATCAGCTGGGTAATTGCGTTGAGGGCATCATCGATGATGGTGCGGGCTCCAAGCGCCGGCGCAGGGGGGGAGGAACCTTCTGCATTCGCGATGTTGGGGTTCTGAAGCTTCAACGGGCCACTGATGGTGGGGATCGACTGGAAGAAGTCATTGAGGTCACGAATGAAAAGATCCCCGTCGCGTGCGGCAAGTGGGGAGGCATCGCGGGCAACGGTGGCGCGCACACTGGGAGTGCCGCGAGCCCTACTAACCTATCAGCCGATATTGCGAGGTTAAGAGGAGAGCAAAGACATACGTGAGTGGTGCAGAGAGGGCAGGGGAAGCAGCGGTGGCGGCGAGGACAAGGATGGCGACGTGGGAGGCGTGCATTGTTATAGTTCGTTGTTAATTGAAGTATGTGGGTATGAAAAACGTGAAAAAACAAGGGCAGGGATTGTCTGAAAGATGAACGTTGAGCAAATGAAGATTCGGGCTGCATACGCGTTAGCACGTTTCACGATGGGATGGGGCTATGGATGTGCTCACCAACCAGTGCCAGAGAAAGAATACGAAAGTGAACAAGAGCTGGGGGGTCTCGCATTAAAATCATGGTTCTTAAGTAGGTTCCATAGTCGCTGAGGTGAGGTCTCACCACTTGACATCATATGATATATTGTAACCCTTCCAATTGCAGATCGAATCAAATGGCATCAAAAAATACGGGCTGCCAGTGGGATGCACAGCCATCTACCCGAGGATGGCTTGGCATTATGTGAACTAAACAACGACCATTTCCCCATGGTCTGGTGCTATCGGCACCAGGAAAGACAGCAGCGGAAGACGGTGTAACCATAAGTGTATACCCGCATTTCGCGGAGTCAGGGCAGAAGGGGGTAGTACCAAGCAGCCAGAGCGCAGGCAAGAACTGTGCTCTTCAAGTTGTTAAGCGAGGGCTTATTGGTGATCCGGCTATGATTGTAGAAATTAGTTTAGGTCGTGTTCGGGTTTGTCGGTTTGTCCATCAACCCAATGCCTCTATGCCACCCGATCACTGGTTACAGGACGGTTAATTGGGATTGCAGACATCAATGTCAGGGCTCGCTAAAGTCGTGATGAATCACTGTGAGAAAATCGCGACAAATAGACCCATGCACGCGCGTTGCCAAAGCGGCAACGTTGATTGATGCGGAATTTTGCCAAGAGGAGCTTCCAGACCCTTAAACGTAGTTCCTACAATGATCCAGACTGTTCTTGAAGGGGTACATGTGTTCTGTAGTTCGTGAGCTCCAGCGCGTCCGGGTCGCATCACGGTGCTGTGCGTGGTGCTATGAGGCTGTGCACGCATCCGACTCGTCGTACCCGACATGCGTTACACCGGCGCAGCCAATCCCCCCCAACCTTTGACGTTCTGATGCGGAGTGAGGAACAAACGCAGGCCCGGAGCTAGAACGGTGTTGAGTGGATGAAGCGATGAAGCGGCACGTGGCATTTCTTCTCGCGCTATTTCATCTAACTGGCAGAGTACAACTTGAACTGATCCACAAGACCAATGAATCGAGGGGGTGTGATAAAGGCGATGAAGCTCGATGAAGCCCTTATCTGGCTTTCATCAACTCGCTTTCGGGGGGTCCCGTCCAGTCGCGGCGACCTCGCCTCGGATCAGCGGACCCGATTAAACTTGTAGCTTGAAGTTTCGCGCTTCCGCACGTCAGTACTATAGTAACTTATTGCATGTCCTTGCTACTACTGATTACTATTGACCCAAAGTACTCATTACATCTCGAGAAACTATGCCCACTGCTGACCTTTTCCTTTCCCTTTTGCGAGACCGTCCAGCACGCCCCTTTGATAACCATAGTACTAGTGGTTGCTCAGGACATTCCGATATCTCTATGTTTATTGCAGTATAATCCTAACCCACCTACGTATGCGACGGGTGTTAGTAAAACGACTGCGTGGCACCGACCGGCCCAGCAAAGTTGCTCCAGAAACCGCTCCGCAATTCTACAGGCAGGTCGGACCGCACACGAACCATCCGCGTCTGCGCATGCACCTCGCCGCTGCCATTGCTCCCGGGTCTGCCAAAATGAGTCGCGGGTAGGACGAACAGCGTCTGGCGCGCCACAGCGTACGTATACTCGTCGCCGTCCCGCGAGCCCTCAACAATGAGCCTCGGACGCGCGGATACGAATAGCTCCGTTTCGCGCGCGAGGAGCGACGGGCGGCCTGAGAACAGCGATGTGTGCACGCTCGGTAACTCGCCGGCTCCACCCTCTGAACCCTCCTCCTGTTTCCTGCACCGGAGGGAAGTACGGCCGTACGCGAACACGCTGTTCGCCATCTCATACCCGAAGCGCAGCGGCACGACTGCCGTCATGGCTGCTTACAGCCACACGGCGACGTCGAGTATGCGCGTGCCCGCGTCCTCGCAAGCGCGGGGTCCAGGCGCGCAGGAGTCGCTAAACCACACGAATTTCTTGCCGTTTCGGTCGTCGCTGCGTGTATCGTCGTTGGCCGGTTTGTAGTTCTACAGGCTTTAGAGAAGAGGAAGTTGAATGAATCGAATCAAAAAGAGTGATTCATAACCACTTTTGGGGATTGACCCGACTCGGGGCCCGCTCCGGGCTGGGTGGTCATCATGTCTATGTGCCCGGGCCGCTGCCACTGGCATGTCCAGTTGAGTCCGGGTCGCATTTTTGAGAGTGTACTGTACCTGTGAATAGTTCTCGCAGTCGTTTTGACTCCTAGAGAAGATGCAAGTCCGTGCTCCCCCCGGTTGGCACCATAACTTCGCAATCATTCGGCTACCGCAAATTTTGTGAAGCGTGCGACCTTCGTGGGCAAATGGACGCAACTCCGAGGGCAGAACCTCCCGGAAGGGGAGAGTTTTTGTCCTCATAGAGTCTGTGACCACGCACTTCTGTGTATAGTAGTAGTATCTTATTTCTTCCAAGAGCAACTCGTGGGAACATCGCCCCAAAGGTACGGACAACAGTTTCTTTTTATCCACAAACTCGACTTCCTGGTCCAACTACCGTACAGTCATTCCCGCCAACCCTCAGCCCACCGCCCAAATAACTGGGAGGTAGCTGGCCCTGCCGCAGCGTGAGACGTCAGATGGAAGCTCGTTTGTAACGGTAGTAGCCTATCATCAATGCGTACGTAAAATTGGTAATCCGTTCGGACCCCATCTGGAGTCTCCTTATAGGCGCATTGTAATACAAAAGGGTCCACGCTGGCTGTCACGTCGTACCATAATTGAAGGCGTATCGTTCGGAGATCAAAAGCGAGTGCTGACAATCGGACAGCGGAACGATGACTCACACGCAAAAAGGAATCGGATTCGTGGAGCTAAAGAAGAGATACGAGAAGATACGGTGGTTGAACACAGTAGGTCGAGCTTAGAGCCCGTTGTAGTTGCACTGAAATCCTTGAATACTACGCTAATCGAGTCACAGTACAGCTATCGAGTCAGAAATACGGTTCACAAGAAGGTTAGAGAAAGGAGAAGAAAAGAAAATTGAAGAGTACGAGTCTCAACACAGAACGTAACACCGGCGCTGGCGCGCTGACAGGCCACCCCCTGGCAATCCACACTAACCTACGTCGCCTACCAATCTACCGCCAATCTTCCGCTGTAGCGGGAGAGATCAGCACCAAACTCGCGCACCAAAAGCTCGGGTGATCCACCTAAACTGACCTAAGGCCACTCGTCATGCGCCGTAGTGCACAAAATTCACCCAACGTTCCAGACTCACTCCCTTTCTCTTCAGCTTCTGGACGGCATTCCGAAGCGCACGTGCCGATCTCATGTATGCGGGTATTTTCTTCCCTTTGTTCGAAGACATCGTCTTGTAGAAATGCTTCGCCACTTCTGGACCGTCGTCGTCCACGACAGCCCACATCGTCCCGACCACACTTCTGAAACTGCTATATTGCGTCGCAGCAGCAAGATGCAGCGCTTCGTCAGCAATGCTCTGCTCCGTAAGCTCCGCCGAGTGACGAGCAGAGAGAAACGCGAATTCGGCGCTGGGAAGATGAGATCGCAGAATGTCAAGAAGAGTTAGGCGTCCCTCTCCGTGAAGCCTAAACCATGCGTCGAATGGTCTCCCGGTCTCTAGATTTCCATGGCATGCTCGGTGAAGAAACGGATGTCGAAGTAGCGACGGCCGATCTGACGTAGATGTGCCCGGTGCACGAGACTGGATGAGTGCTGAGAGTGTTGGGGTGTATGAAGAAACATATAGATCTACCGCTCTCCCCCACCATCCGAGGGAATCGGGTCCATGGCGTGGAGAGGAAGGGCTCAGAATACGGACGTGGGACACCACCAAACTCGAGACTGCTCCTCTACCTGCAACTCGCGGAGTCTGTCGATCACTGGTTGGCCAACAAACGTGCAAAGCTCCTTGAGCGTAGGGCACAGAGCGACTTCATATTCGCTGGATCCGGGTAAGCATTCTTTGCGCGTGTTCAATAGGTTATCTTTCAGCTTTGTCGCGCGATCGTAGAAATCATCGGCAGTGGGGATGAGAGATGGTGATGAGTCGTGGAGCAGTATAAGGATGTCGCAACGCCATCTAAAGTGGTTGATGATAATCATGGGTCCTCGTGAACCGGCGTCGCTGGCTGTGCGGAATCGTGGTGTCCCGAACAAAGTCTCGAAGCCTGGAAATTTTCGGATCCGCGAGATGAGCGCGTCGCGCTCTCTCGATAATTCCCGCTGTTGCTTATGGATGCGACCGAGCCCGTCTTCGAGTTGTCCGTCGCGGAAGGAAATGCCTAGAAACGTTCCATCGCACCCAATCTCGTCCTTCAGGCAGTCGTAGTCAGATCCTCGAGCTGTTGGCTGATCTCTTCAAGTTTGTCCGCCAAGTCCTCTTTGGAGCCCAGAGCTTACCACTTTACCCTCGGAACCTGTCAAAGATGGCGTTGAACGCCAAGAAATGCACTAGCACGCGCCAGTCCATTCCGCTTTAATCACTAGCTTGACCACTCATGATCTGACTCCCAAACATCCCCAGCTAAACCATCTACTTCACTCTCCTGCCCAGTCCGTCACACGGCCGGCACCGTGTCATTCGCTCTAATCCTGTCTTTCCTTCACGTTTCTGCCTCTCTCAAAAACTATACTCCTTTCATACCGCTCGGCGTTTCCTAATTTCAACTATGCGTGCTGACTATGCATTCCTCACCACTCTTTCTCTAATTCTCACTTCATGCGCCATGGCAGCCTTCTATCTCCAGGATGAGTGGATCGGCGAGGGGTTCTTCCAGGGATAGGACTGGGTGACCAGGGATGACCCGACGCACGGACGCGTCAACTATGTTAGCCAAGCTGAGGCTCAAAGCAAAAACCTGACATATGGTGCGGTCTTTCCTGCACGTCTCTCTTCTCCCGTTTGACTCCCGCTGAATTTTTATTTTTTTCAGTTGAAGGCGGGAAGTTCTTTATGCGTGCCGACGATTGGTCCATCGTTTCCCCCTCGGCGCGCGGACGCGACAGCATCCGCATCTCGTCTCAGAACACGTACGACGAAGCAATATTCATGCTTGATCTCCAGCACATGCCGGCGGGCAGTAACACCTGGCCCGCCTTTTGGACGCGGGGCAAAACTGGTCCGTGGCCGAATGGCGGCGAAATCGATATCATAGAGGGTTAGAACACGCCCCATATTCCCCCCACCTTCCTCAACCCGCCCTCCGCTGGGAATCGACGCGAAATGCTAATGGTGCGCGCACACGTGATCTCCACTTCAGGTATCAACCTTAAAATCCATAACCAGGCAGCATGCTACCCCAAATTGCACGATGCCCCCCGATATATTGCGCTAGCCACAGACTGGGTGCGTCTCGCTTTCCTACACACTCTAGAATTCTGAAAGAAAAAATAATTGCGGTAGGGACACCTCCTTAACTGATTGCAATACGGCGGCCAACAACAATGCAGGGTGCGGTGTCATCTTCTCCGACCCCGACCCATTCTGCACATCCTACGGCGCCCCGTTCAACCGCGCGGGAGGCGGGTATTTCGTCACGTACAGAGGGCGCGACTCCGTCAAGGTCTGGTACTATCCACGACATCGCTTTGCCCCGGAGGTGATACGCGTCGGGGCGCCGTGGGGAGTGCCTGTGTACCCGGATATCTTTTGGGGAATCCCTGCTGCGAACTTCCCCTTCTGCCCCGACCTTTGTGATTACGAGCAGCACTTTAACGCGCACCAAATCATTTTTGACCTTACCTTTTGCGTCAGTGTTCTGTCTACCCTACTTGTCTTCTGTTTTACCCATCGTTGACATGCTTGTTCCACCAAGGGCGACTGGGCTGGCAGCCTCTGGCCAACTTCCGGCTGCGGGGCGGGGACCTGCGAAGATTGTAAGACCGTCACTATTAATCATCGAGACTTGCTGATCCTCTTTCCTCAGTTGTTAACGATAACCCAAGTGCATTTGCTGATGCCTACTGGGAAATCAATAGCTTGCGGGTTTATACGCCTCAGCAATCGTGGTGGTGGGTTAATTAATGTGTGAACTTTTGTTCTATCTTTATTTTCCCGGGTCATCTTCACCAGCTGGTGCTATCTTTTTTGCCAAAAGTAGATCATTGGGGTATTGTAATACCCGTATCTTTCGATTACCAACGTTCACTAGATGGCAAGGCCTGGTGAGGCTCCGGTCTGATTTGACAGCATCTCCTGGTGACGTCTGTGCTTACTGCCCAGTACTAATAACACCGCGAAGGAGCTCTGAACACCTTCCATAATGCATAACGACTATATGTATACGAGTACAAGCGTGTACCACATAATCATGTCGTGTCACGTCATCTCGTCTCTCGTTACTACTTTACCCATTAATCAAGAGAACTTAACGAACGGCTAGCAATTGCGATCAGCTGCTCTGGGGTGACATCCCGGCGCGCAAAGTCGGGCCCGAAGATACGTCTCACATTCTCAAAAACGGCACTGAAGTCGCGGGTCACGAGGTCGGGGCTGAGTTGAAGATTTTGAAAGTTCGCGGCAAGTAATTCCGCATCGCAAGCCCCGATAGGCGGCACGAAGATTGGGTTCGATAAGAAGTTATTAGGGTCGCACGCCCCGTCTACGACGCGGCGGTAGATCCCCTGGACGAAATCGTCGACGCCGTCACGACCTAGCAGATTGGTGGGGATCAGCTGGGTAATTGCGTTGAAGGCATCATCGACGATGGTGCGGGCTACAAGCGCCGGTGCAGGGGGGGAGGAACCTTCTGCATTTACGATGTTGGGGTTCTGAAGCTTCAATGGGCCACTGATGGTGGGGATCGACTGGAAAAAGTCATTGAGGTCACGAATGAAAAGATCCCCGTCGCGTGCGGCAAGTGGGGAGGCATCGCGAGCAACAACATTGGAGGTGGCGCGCACACTGGGAGTGCCGCGAGCCCTGCTAACCTATCAGCCGATATTGCGAGGTTAAGAGGAGCAAATACATACGTGAGGGGTGCAGAGAGGGCAGGGGAAGCAGCGGAGGCGGCAAGGACAAGGATGGCGACGTGGGAGGCGTGCATTGTTATAGTTCGTTGTTAATTGAAGTATGTGGGTATGAGAAACGTGAAAGAAAGGGCAGGGATTGTCTGAAAGTCGAACGTTGAGCAAATGAAGATTCGGGCTGCATACGCGTTAGCACGTTTCACGATAGGATGGGGCTATGGATGTGCTCACCAACCAGTGCCAGAGAAAGAATACGAAAGTGAACAAGAGCTGGAGGGTCTCGCATTAAAATCATGGCTCTTAAGTAAGTTCCATAGTCGCTGAGGTGAGTTCTCACCATTTGACATCATATGATATATTGTAACCCTTCCAAGTGCAGATCGAATCAAATGGCATCAAAAACTGCGGACTGGCAGTGGGATGTATAGCCATCTGCTCTCCGACTACCCGAGGATGGCTTGGCATTAGGTGAACTAGACAACGACCATTTCCCCATGGTCTGGTGCTATCTGCACCAGGAAAGGCGGAAGACGGTGGAACCATAGGTGTAAACCTGCATTACGCGGAGTCAGGGAAGACGGGGGTAGTACCAAGCAGCCAGAGCCCAGGCAAGAACTGGGCTCTTCAAGTTAAGCCTGAGCGAGGGCTTATTGGTGATCCCGGCCGGCTATGATTTTAGAAATTAGTTTAGGCCGTATTCGGGTTTGTCAGTTTGCCCATCAACTCAATGCCTCTATGCCACCCGATCACTGGTTACAGGACGGGTCATTGGGGTTGCAGACATCAACGTCAGGGCTCGCTAAAGTCGTGATGAATCACTGTGAGAAAATCGCGACATATACTATGGTGCATGGCCTATTGCAAAAAAAATATTAAATGAATTTTGTAACTTCAACAACACATCGTAGCTACTCAAAATTGTACATACTTATAGTCAATTGTATTTCCCATCCTCGTATTTGTTTCTATTTTATTTGGTGGTGCGGAAGACATCCGAGTTTGCATGCACAGCCTTCTGCAAATTTTTGTCACGGATTGTCACACCATCCGGAGCATTCCGCAAGTCGGGGAAGTGGTCGGCATTTTGGCATTTGTGGCAACGCGTTCCGAGAATGCCGACGCGTCTTCAGAAAGAGTCTGAATCCTGTCGCTTCCCTGTCTCCCTCTGTTGCGTTCTTTGCGTCTTTCCCTTCCACAAGTCAATCGCATTGGTGTGGTGAGTCCAAAATTGTCATAGGAACTCATGTTTATGTGCCCTAACATCCTAGCTTAGCAGATGTTAATTTCGTCAAGAATATCGCCGGGATCTGTGTGTGTGGAAAACCCTTATAAACCACCCCTACGTTTTTTTTTCCCTTCGCAGACCCCAATTGATCCCCCCTTTTTTTTTCTGATCCCACATCTACATAACCTACTGTATATAGGGTAATTTTTTTGAGCACAAAGGGTGTCGGGAAAGTAGCGATCTGACCTGATCTTTGAGATTTGCACAAGGTTATGCATCTACAATAGGCCATGCACCATAATAGACTCATGTACGCGCGTTGCCAAAGCAGCAATGTTGATTGATGCGGAATTTTGCTAAGAGGAGCTTCCAGACCCGTAAACGTAGTTCCTACAATGATCCAGACTGTTCTTGAGGGGGTACATGTGTTCTGTAGTTCGTGAGCTCCAGCGCGTCCGGGTCGCATCATGGTGCGTGATGCTATGAGGCTGTGCACGCATACGACTTGTAGTACCCGACATGCGTTATACTGGCACACCCAATCCCCCAACCTTTGACGTTCTGATGCGAAGTGAGGAACAGAGGCAGGCCCGGAGCTAGAACAGTGTTGAGTGGATGAAGCGATGAAGCAGCACGTGGCATTTCTTCTCGCGCTATTTCATCTAACTGGCAGAGTACATCTGATATACAAGACCAATGAATCGAGGGGACGGTGATGAAGGTGATGAAGCCCTCATCTGGCTTTCGTCAACTCGCTTTCGGGGGGTCACGTACAGTCGCGGCGACCTCGCCTCGGATCAGCGGACCCGATCGAACTTGTAGCTTGAAGTTTCGCGCTTCCGCACGTCAGTACGTCAGTACTCTAGTAACTTATCGCATGTCCTTGCTACTACTGATCGCCATTTGCCCAAAGTACTCATTACATCTCGAGAAACAAGGCCCACTGCTGACCTTTTCCCTTCCCATTTGCGAGACTGTCCAGCACACTCCTTTGATAACCATAGTACTAGTGGTTGCTCAGAGCATTCCGATATCTCCATGTTTATTACAGTTTAATCCCAACCCACCTACGTATGCGACAGGTGTTAGTAAAACGACCACGCCGCGCCGACCGGCCCAGCAAAGTCGCTCCAGAAACCATTCGGCAATTCCACGGGCAGGCCGGACCGCACACGAACCATCCGCGTTTGCGCACGCACCTCGCCGCTGCCGTTGCTCCCGAGTCCGCTAAAATCAGCCGCGGGTAGGACGAACAGCGTCTGGCACGCCACATCGTATGTATACTCGTCGCCGTCCCGCGAGCCCGCCACGGTGAGCCTCGGGCGTGCGGATACGAATATCTCCGTTTCGCGCGCGAGGAGCAGCGGGCGGTCCGAGAACGGCGATGTGTGCACGCTCGGCAACCCGCCTGCCCCACCCTCTGAACTCTCCTCCTGCTTCCTGCGCCGGAGGGCAGTACGGCCGTACGCGAACACGCCGATCGCCATCTCGTACCCTAAGCGCAGCGGCACGACTGCCGTCTTGGCTGCTTACGACCGCACGGCGGCGTCGGGTATGCGCGTGCCCGCGTCAAGCTCGCCCGCGTCCTCGCAAGCGCGGGGTCCAGGCGCAGGAGTCGCTGAACCACACGAATTTCTTGTCATTTCGGTCGTCGCTGCGCGTATCGTCATTGGCCGGTTTGTAGTTCTACAGGCTTTAGAGAAGATGGAGTTGAATGAACCGAATCAAAGAGAGTAATTCATAGCCACTTTTAGGGATGGATCGGACTCGGGGCCCACTCCGGGCTAGGTGGTCATCGTGTCTATGCGCCCGGGCCGCTGCTATGTCTAGTTGAGTCCGGGTCGCCTTTTTGAGAAAATGTACTGTACCTGCGAACAGTTCTGGCGGTCGTTTTGATTCCTAGAGGAGATGCAGGTCCGTGCTTCCCCGGTACGGCACCATAACTCCGCAATCATCTGGGCACCGCAAACTTTGCGAAGCGTCCGACCTTCGTGGGCAAATGGACGCAACTCTGAGGGCGGAACCTCCCGGAAGGGAAAAAAGTTTTGTCCTTATAATGTCCATGAAGCGCCACGCACTTCTGTGTATATACCCTTCCGAGAGCAAGTCCGAGTCGTGGGAACATCTCTCCAAAGGTACGGAAAAGGTCTCATTTATCTACAAACTCGACTTCCTGGTACAATTACTGTACAATCTCGTCAATGCGTACGTCAAATTGACAATCCGTTCAGACCCCATCTGGAATCTCCTTATAGGCAAAATGTAATACGAAGGAGCCCACGCTGGCTGTCACGCCGAACCATAATTGAAGGCGTGTTGTTCGGAGATCAAGAGCGGGTGCTGAGCAGACAATTGGACAGCGGAACGATGACTCACACGCAAAAAGGAATCGGATTCGTGAAGCTAAAGAAGAGTTACGAGAGGCTACGGTGATTGAACACAGTAGGTAGAGCTTAGAGCCCATTGTAGTTGCACTGAAGTCCTTGAGTACCACGCTAATCGAGTAATAGTGTAGCTATCAGGTCAGAAATATGGGTCACAAGAAGGTTACAGAAAAAAGAAAAGAAAACTTGGGTACGAGTCTCAACAGAATGTAACACCGGCGCTGACGCGCTGACAGGCTACCCACTGACAATCCACACTAACCTACGTCGCCAACCAGTCCACTGCCAATCTTCAGCTGTCGCGAGAGAGATCAGCACCAAACTCGCGCACCAAAAGCTCGGGCGACCCACCTAAACTAATCCGAGGCCACTCGTTATGCATCGTAGTGCACAAAACTCACCCAACGCTCCAGACTTACAGTCTTGTTTCGCCTCATCTTCTGGACGGCATTCCGAAGCGCACGTGCCGACCTCATGTATGCGGGCCCTTTCTTCCCTTCTTTCGAAGACATCGTCGTGTAGAAATGTTTCGCCACTTCCAGACCGTCGTCGTCCATGACAGCCCACATCGTCCCAACCACGCTCCTAAATCCACTATATTGCTTCGCAGCAGCAAGGTGCAGCGCTGGGTCAGCGACGCTCTACTCAGTGAGCTCCACCGAGTGACAAGCAGAGAGAAACGCGAATTCGGCGCTGGGAAGATGAGATCGCACGATGTCAAGAAAAACTAGGCGTCCCTCTCCGTGAAGCCTGAACCATGCATCGATTGGACTCCCCGAGGACATAGCAAGGCTAGGGTGCACTTGTAAACAGCACAATGAGAGGTCCCAGCCAGGCGGGAACAACTTGCCAGGAAGCCCTCCGACCTGCCCGCAGACTACTGTACTGTATTCGGATAAGCCAGCGCTTGACCACTGGCAAGCATGTCAATAACGTCAAGGGAGCTTCTAGATCACTTTGAGGATCGGTGAAATTGGAAAGAAATGGCAGGATACGGTGAGAAAAGGTCTTGGAAAAGTTCAGTCTTGGCGGCGGTACGGCGGCATCCTGTCAACGCTGACGTCGTAAGTGCCTATTTAGTTGGGGGGAAAGTGACCACACGAACATCAGGAACTAGGGGGACGTCTTGGGCAGGGAGAGGGCGCACGTTGGGTGGCGACCTGTCGCAGCTGAGAGGTGAAGTTTCGAAGAACTGGAGAACTATGACTGCGTGGGACATATAGGAATACCAGAACTGTACTTGAGTACAACAAAACCGCGTGCTACACAGGCAGCGACAGAAAAATGGCTGAATACCGTCGCGCACCTAGGATGCACTTGACGTGGGAGCCGCCGCGTCTGCTAGTCCGAGTACGCCGCGTCTGTGAGCGCCGAGCAATAACCGCCAAAACGTTAGGAGAGTGTGTGCGGCCATCAAGAACCACATCACTTTGGTAATGCAACTGGATAGGCTCTAGTGGCGAGAAGGATAGAACAAAGAACGCACAGTGATCGTAACTGCCACTGCCTTTTGGCAGTGCCTCCAAGCACGCCCCTCCTCGACCCGGGGCATGCTTCCCCACCGATGAGCGAAACGCACGGTGCGTGGCGTCTATCAAGTGTGCATTCGGTCTACTCGGACTGTGGTAGACTATTTGCAAAATTCAACAACAGACACCGGCTGGGACCGGAAGCGAGCAAGGGTAACCGGTTACCACCAGTGTCGTGTCATGGAAGGACTCGGCGAAGAGGAGTTTTCTCGGCGTTGTGTAATCGATCGTTGCCTTCAGACACATGCCCCTCTGACACCAACTCTCATCTGCTCTCGTCTGCGGCTGGCTCATTTACTTTATCCTTTACTCAATTCACACTAAGACATCAGAGATCGGCACGGCAACGGCGCATGGAGATGGGGGTCATTGTGCAAAACAAAGACACTGGTACAGGGGCGAGCTGATCGAGACAGGATATATACAAGCCTAGACAAACAAAGTGCTACGACAAGATCCGAACATAAGCCAGAAGAGAAGACCTCATCGAGGCATTCAAATATAGCGATAGAAGAGACGAAGGTATAGTAACTCAGCTTCTTGCCTTTCGACCATCAGTTATAGTCGCTTTGGGTATCCTCTGCACCTCTCCTTGACGAGCTCGGATACTTGGCCTTGACAATCCTGAAAAAGGGTATCCCAATTTCCCCCACGTCGTCCAGACAGTGCACCATCCGTGCCTTGAAATCCTCGTGTAGCCGTTTAATGTCCCTTCCCTTGGCATCAGCCCTCTCAGGGATCGCCTTCTGGCACATCCGCGGCCGCCTCCTTCTGTGCCGCATGAAGGAGTCACTGCGTCCGAAGTAGTCTCCGCAGTGGTCACAGATGAAGATGTCCCAGGGGTGGGCCCTGGTCGTGTCACAGTGCCGCTTGAAGCCCTCCCACGTACTGAATTGTGCACTGGGACAGAGTCGGCACCTGAGCTCGTTGACGGCCCCGCGCTCCAAGTCAGCCTCCGTGGCCGCGAGTAGCTTGCTGTACCTCTCCCTCAGACTTCCTGGGATTGGAAAAAGTGGGTCACCTTCTTCTGCCTCTGCACTGTTCTGTGCTACCTGCTGTTGCTGTTGCCCTGTTCCTCCCATCTGTTGCGGCTCCTCTCCTTGTGTGCTCTCCTCAACCCAAGGACTGACTTGGGTAATGGTTCCAGTCAACTCGTGCTGGACACTCGGACCCGGCGGGAATCGATCATAAAGTCCCTGTGCACTTGTTGCCGCGTGACTCCCCGTTCCGTGTCTCGCTGCCTTGGATTTGTGGTTGATCTTTTGTTTCGGGTTCTTGGTAGCAGACTTGTGCTGGGTCGTGCTTGAGGACACTGCTACCTCCAAGATCCCTTGTGTTTCTGATGATCCCTTACCCTTCTTCCTCGGGCGTGGATCATAGCCTTCGGCCTCGGGGCCACCACTGCCGACGATTTCGTCTGTCTCGCTGGTATGAGATCGCTTGCCGAGAATTATGTCTGGCGTGGTGAGTGTAGACACCATCGGCAGACCGGCCTCTATGTTTGCCGCCGTGATGGAGTCTGCCCCGAGTGGTCCTGTGGGGCACCATTCTCCCGAATAGTATCTGCGACCGCCCATATCAGCGAAGGTGGATGAGTTTTTCCCGGCTCGGGTGCCAGAGGTAGAGTTGGATGGATACATACAATGTGTTCTCGATGCCAGCGGAGTCGTGTTCCGAGGAAACCCCACTGTAATCCAGCGCGAGATGGCCATGAGCATTTCCCCAACTGGTGTGGTGAGAATTCCCTGTGCCAGCGAACGGATTTGGCTCCAAGAGCCAGGTCGGGTTGCCCTGCGAGGTGTTTGGCATCGTCAAGCCCCTACTTTCTACTGGCATAGTATTATGCTAGAGATTGAGCGTGAATAAAGGTAAAGTTCGTTGTTGTCCGGTCGTTCTCACTCACACTGTATGTGACGGACAGCCGGTCAAGGGGAGATGGAACAATCCCAGCCGAGACAGTACTTGTGCTCCACGGAGATGCTGCCGAGCTAGCGTCAGTGAGGGCTTGAGGTAG
Source organism: Lactarius psammicola (assembly GCA_025769895.1). Taxonomy (NCBI): domain Eukaryota; kingdom Fungi; phylum Basidiomycota; class Agaricomycetes; order Russulales; family Russulaceae; genus Lactarius; species Lactarius psammicola. The sequence goes on along the minus strand of WTXK01000011.1, from coordinate 443,719 downwards.
GTTGAATGCACGCAGTTATGGAAGAAGGTTGAGTGGGACGTACGCAGCGTGGGCGTTATCCAAGGCGCAAAATCCTGCGGCGCAATAAAGTGAATATCCTCGGTCGATGATCTGCCGCAGAATATGTGTACTCACCGGGTGCATAATATCTAAGTCATTTGCTACGGCCTCAAGGGCTCCTCCGCGTGTGCTCCAAAGCGCAGCCGCAGGGCCCCAATCAACGTCCCGTGGTGCCAACTCAAAAAACATTAAGAGATCTCTCGTATCTCAGGAGTGAGAGTGTACTCACACGGCCACACCCGAGTTCGGCAGTTATGTTTTTTGGGAAGCTGTGGCTCGTCCCGTACTGTTGTTGGGGGGTGGCTTTCCAATCGGAAGTGAAAAAAAGACCATTTCCTGGTTGGACGCATCCAGTAATTGCGGACCACATTTCTGTCTGGTCCTCGTCCAATGATGGGGCACTGGTCTCGGACGAGAAGGAGGTCATGTGGGACGCATTAGAGTAGAACTGTTGCATGGTGTCTTTCGAGTGAGTCAAGGTGTGGAGGAGATGGTGGATTGTGGATAGGAAGTGTGGAGAACGGGTTCTTATCAAGGAGGGCCAGCCCTTTCTCGGACGCCTCGCTTGCGAATTGGCGTCCACAATAAGACCCGGTACGACCACACGCCAAGGTGCATTGTCGCAGTCCACATTTTTGGGCTTTTGTGGGAATACTTGCTTTAGCCGTCGTCGTCTCTTGGGTTTTCAGCTCACCGGGGTTCCTAACCGTCGTCTCACTTTCTAAGATGAATGTGCTAGGGCTCGGGGCAGTACTCTAGGAGGGCTCGGCCGTTAGAAATCCTTCCCTGGGTTTGGCTTCAGGTGAAGCGAAACCTGGGAATGTCTTTTACCGTCAAAGCGAACATTGTGCTCTACTTCAGCCGCGATTCCCAGCAGCGACGTCGACGTCACGCTTCGGGAATTTCCAGGCATAATCCTAGAGTTTCCCTTTCGTTTGCTGATTGATGTCGAGTTGTAGTAGAGTAGAGCCGACTGAAGCGTGGGAGCATTGAACACCCATTAGGTGTACCCATAGTATTATTGTGCAGCAACAGCGCTGCGTGCTCGTGTGAGTTCCTGTGGCCGGACCAGGATAAACAGATAGGGAGTGGAGGTGCTGGTGGAATGAATGGCGACAGAGTAGGCGGGCCAAGACAACGAGACGCAGAGACACCAGATCTTCGAGACTCAAATGTGGAAAGGCATGACCCACTAGGAGGCACAGAGGCGCTGCCGGACGCGGTGCGAGATGACTAGCAGATGGGCACGCGAGGACTTCTAACTCGTGACTGGGGAATTAAATATCTGACTTGGTTCGAGTGCGCGTGGGTAAGGTATATGTGTACATGAGCACCGTAGCTACGAGGGAAATACGGCACCGAATGTGGACAAGTGAAAGGAAAAAAGACCGAGGAAAATGCGCAACATCAGGAGGGACGAAGAACGAAAGAAATCTCGACGGAGACTCGGACAAAGCAACAGTGACGGCGACGAAGCGACGGAAGGCAAACTAAAACTGAAGACAGTGTACCGGTGACGTCATGTGTTCTCGGGCCGTCAGTGAACTTCCTTCGTCCTTGTCCAGTCCTTGTCCCGCCACAGTGCCACCCTGCTTAGTCGGGGGCTTACTATACTAGGCGGCCCAGGTGCAGTGGTGACAGACTTGTTGCCATTCCTCCACCTGCCGAATATTACCATTGGTGTGACATAGTGTGATCAAATTTGCAGAGTGGGGTGAAATCTGTCGTGCTCCCCATGAGCAAAAATGAAACAAGGAAAAATCACCATGGAATGGGACATACATTAGTGTATCACTACGTACAAAATGAAGTAATTACGGCGTGTTGTTAAAGTTATAGAAAATGAAAAGTGCTTTTTTGCAGATGGACTAACACGTTAGTAGCTCGACGTCGTGTCGTCAATACGTTCTGTGCATCGAATTGGTAACGCATTCGAGCCCTATCGGGAATCTCCACGTGGGCGCTCTATAGTAAAAGAATGGCCCAACCGCGTCCACTGCCAACCTGCAACTGTTGCGGGAGAAATAAACACTAAATTCGCGCACCAAAAGCTCTGGCGACCCACCTAAACTGACTCCGAGGCAATTCGTCATGCACCATAGTGCACAAAGTTCACCCAACGTTCCAGACTCACACCCCTTTTTTGCCTCAACTTCTGGACGGCATTCCGAAGCGCACGTGCCGATCTCCTATATGCGGGCGCTTTCTTTCCTTGGCTCGAGGATATCGTTTTATAGAAATGTTTCGCCAGTTCCGGACCGTCGTCGTCTACCACCGCCCACATCGTTCCGACCACGCTCCTGAACCCACTATATTGCATCGCAGCGGCAAGGTGCAGCGCTTCGTCAGCGATGCTCTGCTCCGTGAGCTCCGCCGAGTGACAAGCGGAAAGAAACGCGAATTCGGCGTTGGGAAGACGAGACCGCACGATGTCAAGAAGAGTTAGACGTCCATCTCCTCGAAGCTTGAACCATGCATCGAATGGTCTTCCAGTCTCAAGATGTCCGTGGCAGGCAAGGTGAAGAAACGGATGTCGCTGAAGACCCCCCATCACCGCGTCTACTGTCGCATTATCTGATACGAGACAGTGTGCAGAGTCTCCTAGGTGGGATTTAATGGCTAATATCTCTCTCCACACTCCAGGGAGGACCATCGTTTGGTCGTCCAACAAGAAGCAGCGACAGGCCTGATCTGATGTCGATGTGCCAGATGCACGGGACTGGATGAGTGCTGAGAGTGTTGGGGTATATGAAGAAACATATAGATCTGAGAAATACCGCTCTGCCCCGTCGTCCGACGGGATTGGGCCCATCGCGTGGAGAGGAAGGGCACAGAACACAGACGTGGGGCACCACCAAACTCGAGACTGCTCCTTTATCTTCAGCTCGTGGAGCCTATCGATCACCGGCCGGCCAACAAGCTCATAGAGTTCCTTGAGCGCAGAGCGCAGAGCATCTTCATATTCTATGGATCCAGGTGAGAATTCACTGCGCGTGTTCAAGAGGTTATCCTTCAACTTTGTTGCGCGATCATAGAAATCATCGGTAGTGGGGACAAGAGACGGTGGTGAGTCATGGAGCAAAACGAGAATGTCGCATCGCCATCTACAGTGGTTGATGATTATCACGGGTCCTCGTGAAGCGGCTTCGCGGACTGTGTCGAATCGTGGCGTCCCCAACAAGGTCTCGAAGCCTGGCAGTTCTCGGATCCGCGAGATGAGCGTATCGCGCTCTCTCAATAGTTCTCGTTGTTGCTTTTGGATGCGACTGATCTCGTCTTCAAATCGTCCGTTCGCGGAAGGAAACTCCTGGAAACATTCCATTGCCCCCAATCTCGTCCTTCAGGGTAGTCGTGGACAGACTCTCAAGCTCCTGGTTTATTTCTGCCAGTTGGTCAGCTAAGGCTGGGTTGGCGCCACGAAGCCTGATCGATTGAGGTACGGAAACCCGCGCATTTGAGACCAGAGGAGGGATCGTCCATTCTCTAGAACCTCGATGGCCTGTTCAGGTTGACCGATGTGAATCAGATACGACGCGTACTCCAATGGCATTTGGGAAATTGCCTCCTTTGAAGCGAGAAGCGTGTGTTGCATTTCGAGTGTGGGTGTGAAGATGAGAGTGCCCTGAACCAATGATATGGCGGCTTGATATGCAGTCAATACTGCGGGGTGCCCAGCATCCCGCGCACGCGATGCCCATTCGCAAGCCCAGTCGAGTCTGTTCGGAGCGCTCATGTGATTATTCATTGATGGCCACATGACACAGTTGCATAAATTCGTCTAAGTCTTGCTTGCGACCCAGTAGCCGCCAGGAGTCGATCAAGGACTTAGAAAGGCGTCGAAGTACCTTGAAGTGGGACGACGAGCTAGGAACCGTGATTTTGAGAGCCCGGCGATCCACGGAAATCGACTCTTCCAAATACTCAGCCCTCCTATCACAATCGAACGCTTGACGTAGTAGCTGACCTAAGGAGACACAATATTCGGTTTCGGCTGCAGAACCTGGGGCATGGATGGAAGCGATTCGGAGTGCGGTTCGCTGAAATTCAATAGCAATTTCAATGTCCTTGATATCGCCGGTATCAGCGGCCTTGAGAGTGCGAGCGAATGTGACAGCCGAGACATGCCCCCACGCTCCGGGTATCTCTTCACTTGTCTTGGGGAAATCGTGAACGCATTGTTCAAAGGCCCACGGCATGTCAACGCGTGCAAACACCAAAGCACCCGATGTGATTGGATGGCGCAGAAATCTGGTCGGCGTAAAAGGGAAAGAACATCAGCTGGTCATCGAACTTCTCCCGAGGTTCCATCCGGCTAAATCGATCAGAACGTTTGCTCAGGCACCAATCCAAGAGTAGTTTTACAACGGAATAACTCTCCGGCCCAAGGGTGGGGTAATCCAACCAGGAATAACAACGAGATAATGCTTCCTCAATATATTCAGGACGCTCCTGTTCGTTGCACCGAAAGATCGTAAACCTCGCCATTAAAACGCATGCTTCAACTGTGTGTGAAGTCGGATTGTCCCCGAGGCGATCGGGAGCAACCATCTCTTCGAGTGCCTCCATCGCTTCGTGATAATCAGCATCAGAAGGAGTTTGCAGGAAGCGAAATTGGAGAGAGGTAGCGAGTTCGAGGTGAATGTTATACACTCCTGGTGGGCACATCCTGACAGCCTTTCTCAGGCATTCGACAACATGGTCTAGGGTCTTCCCTTGTAGAGTTCGACGGAATTCGACGGAAAGCAAACCGCCCAAAGCGGTGAAGGCCTCGACTGGGTAGTCTCCCGAAGTCTCCAAGGCAAGAAGCTCGTGACACAGCCCTACCATCTCTCCAATAGCCTGTGTCTCGTCACCGGCGTGTAGACGGACGTGGTTCTCTAAAACCCTTACAAAAAACTGTAAAAGCTTATTCCGAGACGTGTTGCAGGCCTCAAGGGGTAAGTCGCGGAGGTAACGCAAGTACTGAATGCAGCATTTACTATCTTCAGCTGAGCACGAATGATTGACACGCCGACCCAAAGAGAGGGCGATGTTGCGAAAAATTTCGATGATGTTTATACGATAGCTGGCATGTCGCTGCCAGCGAATGATAAGGATAGCCTCTGTGGTATGGAGCAAGCTCTTGTCAATGTCTTCCTTTTGCTTTGACAATTGATAGCGATCCGTCCGAGCGTCACTCAGCCTTACGAGCCACATAGGGCGCTCAGGATGAAATCGGGGTAGAGTTGAGAGATGACTCTGAACCATATCGATGTAGCCATCGATTGGATCTGTAAGCAAGGACAATATTCAGACACTAGTTGCAAGCGGTAAGGGGGTTGCTGCAAGATGTTGAACGTACACTGCTGGTTGTCCATAATTCTGAAGACTAGTGTGACGTCTACGTCCCTGACGGTGGCTTTGTTGATTGGGGAAATGGAGGGGGGTGCGCAGATGCTTTCTTTAGGTTTTCGTTTGGGCACACTTCAGCCTGAGCCTCGTGGAAAGAGCGGGGCTAGGGTGCACCTGGCGGCTGGGCCCTGCCTAGTATAGTAGATCCCCCGGGCCGACCAGGCGGGGGGTGGCAGGACAAGGCCGGTGAAGTTCACTGGCCGCCCGAGAACACGTGACGTCACCAGCAGAGTGGGTTCGGTTCCAGTCTGCCTTTCGTCGTCTCGTCACCGTCACTGTTGCTTTGTCTCCATCGAGGTTTCTTTCATTCTTCGTCCCTCCTGACGTTGCGCATTTTCCTTAGTCCTTTTATCTTTCTCTTATCCACATTCAGTGCCGTATTTCCCTCGTAGCTACGGTGCTCATGTACACATATACCTTACCCACGCACACTCGAACCAAGTCAGATATTTAATTCCCCAGTCACGAGTTAGAAGTCCTCGCGTGCCCATCTGCTAGTCGTCTCGCACCGTGTCCGGCAGCGCCTCTGTGCCCCCTAGTGGATCATGCCTTTCACACATCTGAGTCTCGAAGATCCGGTGTCTCTTCTTCTCGTTGTCTTGGCCTGCTTACTCTGCTGTCATTCATTCCACCAGCACCTCCACTCCCTATCTATTTTTCCTGGAACAGGTTCCACCACAGGAGCTCACATGAGCACGCAGGGCCGTTGCCGCACGCACAATACCATATGGGTACAGCCTGGGTATCAATGCTCCCACGCTTCAGTCCGACCTCATCTACTACGATTCGACATCGATCAGCAAACGAAAGGGAAATTGTAGGACTATGCTTGGAGATTCCTGAGGCGTGGCGTCGACGTTGCTTCTGAGAACTATGGTCGAAGTAGAGCACAATATTTACTCTGACGACAAAAGACGTCCCAGGGTTTCGCTTCACCTAAAGCCAAACCCAGGGAAGGATTTCTAGCGGCCGAGCCCTCCTAGAGTACTGCCCCGAGCCCTGGTACATTCATGTCAGAAAATGAAAGGAAGGTTTAAAAACCCCGGCGAGCCAAAAGTCTAAGAGACGACGACGGCTAAAGCAAGAATTGCCACAAAAGCTCAAAAATGTGGACCGCGACAATGCGCCTTGGCGTGTGGTCGTGTGGTCGCACCGGGTCTTATGTGGACGCCAATTCGCAAGCGAGGCGTCCGAGAAAGGGCTGGCCCTCCTTGATAAGAGCCCATCCCCCACACTTCCCATCCACAATCCACCATCTCCTCCACACTTGGACTCACTCGAAAGACACCATGCAACAGTTCTACTCTAATGCGTCCCACATGACCTCCTTCTCGTCCGGGACCAGTGCCCCATCATTGGACGAGGACCAGACAGAAATGTGGTCCGCAATTACTGGATGCATCCAACCAGGCAATGGTCTTTTTTTCACTTCTGATTGGAAAGCCATCCCTCAACAACCGTACGGAACGAGCCACATCTTCCCAGCAAACACAACTGCCGGACTAGGGTCCGGCCACGTGAGTACACTTTCACTCCTGAGATACGAGAGATCTCTCAATTTTTTTTGTGTCGGCGCCACAGGACGTTGATTGGGGCCCTGCGGCTGCGCTTTGGAGCACGCGCGGAGGGGACCTTGAGGCCGTAGCAAATAACTTAGATATTACGCACCCGGTGAGTACGCATATTCTGCGGCAGATCACCGACCGAGGATATTCACTTTATTGCGCCGCAGGATTTTGCGCCTTGGATAACACCTATGTCACGTACGTCCTACTCAACCCTCTGTCATAACTGCGTGTATTCACCCTACCTCAAGCCCCCACTGACGCTAGCTCGGCAGCGTCTCCGTGGGGCACAAGTACCGTATCGGCCGGGATTGTTCCATCTCCCTCTGACCAGGCATCTGTCGCATACAGTGTGAGTGAGAACGACCTGACAACATCGAATTTTACCTTCGCTCACGCCCACTCTCTAGCAGGGTCCTGTGCCAGCGGAAGTTAGGGGCTTGACAATGCCGAACACCTCGCAGGGCAACTCGACCTGGCTCTTGGAGCCAAATCCGTTCGCTGGCACAGGGATTTCTCACCTTTCCAGTTGGGGAAATGCCCGTGGCCATCTCGCGCCGGGTTACAGTGGGGTTTCCTCGGAGCACGACTCCGCTGGTATCGGGAACGTATTGTATGTATCCTTTCAACTCTACCTCTGTTCTCCGAGCCGGGAACAACTCGTCCACCTTCATTGACATGGGCGATCGCAGATTCCATCTCGGAGAATGGTGCCCCACAGGGTCTTTCGGGGTCGATTCCATCACGGCGGCAAACATAGAGGCCGGTCTTCCGATGGCGTCTACACTCACCACTCCAGACATAATTCTCGGCAAGCGATCTCACACCAGCGAGAAAGACGAAATCGTCGGCAGTGGTGGCCTTGAGGCCGAAGGCGATGATCCACGCCCGAGGAAGAAGGGTAAGGGATCATCAGAAACACAAGGGATCTTGGAGGTAGCAGAGTCCTCAAGCACGACCCAGCACAAGTCTGCTACCAGGAACCCGAAACAAAGAACAAATCAAAAATCCAAGGCAGCGGGACGCGGAGCCAGGGGACACGCGGCAACAAGTGCGCAAGGAGTTTATGATCGATTCCCGCCGGGTCCGAGTGTCCAGCACGAGTTGACTGGGGCCATTACTCAAGGATTGACTTGGGTCGAGGAGAGTACACAAGGAGAGGAGCCGCAACAGATGGGAGGAACAGGGCAACAGCAACAGCAGGTAGCACAGAATGGCGCAGGGGCGGAAGAAGGCGACCCGCCCTTTCCCATCCCGGGAAGTCTGAGGGAGAGGTACAGCAAGCTACTCGCAGCCACGGAGGCTGACTTGGAGCGCGGGGCCGTCAACGAGCTCAGGTGCCGACTCTGTCCCAGTGCACAATTCAGTACGTGGGAGGGCTTCAAGCGGCACTGCGACACGACCAGGGTCCACCCATGGGACATCTTCATCTGTGACCACTGCGGAGACTACTTCGGACGCAGCGACTCCTTCATGCGGCACAGAAGGAGGCGGCCGCGGATGTGCCAGAAGGCGATCCCTGAGAGAGCTGAAGCCAAGGGGAGGGACATCAAACGGCTACACGAGGATTTCAAGGCACGGATGGTGCACTGTCTGGACGACGTGGGGGAAATTGGGATACCCTTTTTCAGGACTGTCAAGGCCAAGTATCCAAGCTCATCAAGGAGAGGTGCAGAGGACGCCCAAAGCAAGCACAACTGATGGTCGAAAGGCAAGAAGCTGAGTTACTATACCTTTGTCTCTTATATCGCTATATTTGTATGCCTCGATGAGGTCTTCTCTTCTGGCTTATGTTCGGATCTTGTCGTAGCACTTTGGTTGTCTAGGCTTGTATATATCCTGTCTCGATCAGCTCGCCCCTGTACCAGTGTCTCTGTTTCGCACCATGACTCCCCATCTCCATGCGGCGTTGCCGTGCCGATCTCTGAGGCATTAGCGTGAATAGAGTAAGGGGTTAAGTAAATGGGCCAGCCGCAGACAAGGGAAGACGAGAGTTGGTATCAGAGGAGCGTGTGTCTGAAGGCAACGATCGATTACAGAACGCCGAGAAAACTCCTCTTCGCCGAGTCGTTCCACAACACCACATCGGTGGTAACCGGTTACCCTCGCTCTCTTCCGGTCCGGTGTCTGTTGTCGAAACGTTGAAATTTGCAAATAGTCTGCCACAGTCCGAGTAAACCGAATGCACACTTGATAGACGCCGCGAACCACGCGTTTCGCTCGTCGGTGGGGAAGCATGCCCCGGGTCGAGGAGGGGCGTGCTTGGAGGCACTGCCGAAAGGCAGTGGCAGTTACGATCACTCTGCGTTCTTTGTTCTATCCTTCTCGCCACTAGAGCCTATCCAGTTGCTCTGCCAATGTGATGTGGTTCTTGATGGCTGCACTCACAGACATGGCGTACTCGGACTAGCAGACGCGGCGGCTCCCACGTCAGGTTGTGCATCCTAGGTGCGCGACGGTATTCGTTTTTTTTTTTCTGTCGACGCCTGTGTAGCGTGACTTTGTTGTACAACTCGAGTACAATACCAGTATTTTGACGTTGCGACGTCTGCTCTGCTATAGAACAGGAGCATACCCTCATTTCCCTCTAACTACCACCATGCCTATATGCCCCATGCAGTATTAGTCCTCCAGAGCTTCGGAAACTTCACCAATCAACGTTAATCAACTGCGACAGGTCACCGGCCAACGTGCGCCCTCTCTCTGCCCAAGAGGACCCCCTAGTTCCTGAAATTTATGTGGTCACGTTCCTCCCAACCAAATAGACATGTTCCACCTCGGTTTCTCGCCGAGCAGGACCTACTCTCTGAGATTATCCCGTACTGCCTGCGCGGTACAAGCCAGGGCCCGAACCGCGTGCGGGACACGCACATGACGTCATGCATGTGCAGCGATTCTCAATTGCACTCGAAAGAGCATTGGCAGGTAGGTCGGTTCGTCTGTGATCTACCTGGGCAACTACATCGTGCCTAACGCACTCTGCCACTCTTTGTAATCATATCCTATTGTTGCTGCGATTCTACTATAAGATGAGAACGACCAACCCTTCGAGGTGTAACAGAATCGTGATTATTACTACACATTAGATTCGGATATCATATAGTAGGCGTTCCAATCTCGCAGCAGTTGGCGATGGGACCCACGGTAGCAGCACGTCTCAGGCTGATGCCAAGGGTGATGCTGAGCGCAAGTATCTGATTGCTCGTCCTATTACGGGTACTTGGGTGGCACAAGAGCATAGGGTTGACGGACGGACCACATTGAATGGACGAACCCGCAACGACTGACCAAATGGTCATAACCGGATCCCCGAGAACTTGAAGTCCTCCGAGTCGCTGACTCGGGAGTTGAAGAGGAGAATTCTTGACTGCTCTCTGGCTGTCGGTGTTGCTCCCCGGGACTTCCTTCCCTGACACCGCATAATGTGGGTGTAGACTTATGGGTTCCACCAACCACTGCAATATTTACTACTACTGTAGTCATGGTACCGGTACCAGTATAATGACTGGCACGTACGGGAAAATGTTGTTCAAGTTGTTACTGGGGTTCACGTGATGCGATGCAGTTCAGCGCCGGACTTCAGTACTTCAGAGCTTCAGTACTTCAGTACTTCAGTTACTGTAAATTTGGGCGCCGTAACTATGTTTACCCACTACCATCATATCAGTCCGCATTTTTTGATATTCTTTTGATTAAATCTCAATTGCCAGTGGAAGCGTTACCTATTTTACTGAGTAGTGGGATCGCACTTCAGTGCAGGTGACTATCGGACCTACTTAGGTGCCATGTTCTCCATGCGAGGTCCCCCAACACTTGCTCACTTCCGCGTTCTTTCTCTGGCACTGGTTGGTGAGCACAGTCCATAGTCTCGACCCGTTATTAAACGTGCTAACGCATATACAGTCAAAATCCCCTTTGTCTAACTCTCGCCTAATTCCTGTCCTTTCATTAACACCTCTCATACCCACCAACCTTTATTGATGTACGCGTCCTACGTCGCCATCCTTGTCCGAGTCGCTTCTACTGCTTCCCCTGCCTTCTCTGCCCCTCTCGCGTACGTCGTTTCTCCCCTTAATCTCGCAATATCGGCTGGTTTGTAAGTAAGGCTCGCGGTACTGCCGGTGTGCCCGCCACCTCAGACATTGTTCTCCGCGATGACTTGTTTTCCGAGCTATTTGACTTGTTGGGGCGTGATGGTCACAACGACGACATTCAGCCCCGCGGCTTCGATTTTAGTGGCCTGAACAAAGGCACGAAAGCAGTTAAACGTGACGGTCTCGGCGATGACATTCAGCCCCGCAGCGAGACGCCAGAATCTTTAGTGACCCGAACAAAGGCACGCAAGCGCTTGGAGCCCGCAGCAAGCCGCCCGATGCGAAAAAGATCGTCGGCATTGTGAAGGATGTCGCCGGCTTGTTCAATCGTGACGATTTCACCCAGGTAATCGCCTGCCGCGATGTCTCCAACCCGCAACGGGGCGCGTAGCGGCCTTGACGGTCTTTTCTCCCAGCACTTTGACTTCTTGAAGCCTGACCGTCCCGCAGACGATGTCCAGGCCATTTCCCGACGCAATTTTTCCGAACTCGAGGCCCGCGGTATACGTCTCGGCGCCATTTTAAAGGCGGTAAAAGATATCTTCCTCAGGCGTGACGTCGCGAGCCGGGATGTCACTCCAGAGCAGCTGATGGAAGTTGCTTTGCTCGCGAGCCTTCCGTTGGATTCTCTTGATTAGGTAGAGTAATAGCGAGAAACGAGGTGACACGACAATATGATTACGTGGTCCATGCTTGTACCTGTAATCGTTGCGCGCGTTATGCGTTCTGTGAATGGGAAGGTGTTCAGAACGCTTCTGCACTGTGTAGATTGATTTTCGTGGACGGTTGCTATACAGTACTTAGCAGCGAATGGCACCGGGATATGTTGTCAAATGCCATTAACTCTGAGGGCCCAAGGTATGGGATAGGTGCAAGTACGACACTAGGGTATCTTGGCGCTACATGGTTGATAATGAGACAATATAACAAAATACTAAGCACATCCAATCTAAATACCGATGCCAAGTATTGGTCCGAGCGCAACGACACAACATATTCGACTAGAGTTTTCTGAGAATTGCTGACCGGCAGTGTCACGTTTTGCACTGAAAATTGATACTCACCGAAGACGTACCGTCAAGCGCCGTAATGTACGAAATTCGCCCATCTCTCCAGAGTGATTCCTCTCTTTTTCCTCAGCTTCTGTGTCGCATCTCGCAGCGCTTCCGCAGATCTCTCATAATACGGCACACCGGCCCGTTCTCTAGAGAATAGCGACTTATAAAAGCTCGCGGCCAGATCTCGCCCGTCCGTATCCACCATTTCCCACATAGTCCCAACTACGCTTCGGAATCCACAGTACTGCATCGCAGAAGTAAGATGAAGTGCTTCGTCCGCTATGCTATTTTTAGTGAGTTCCGCAGCGTGACAGCAAGAGAGGAATGCGAATTCCGCATCAGGAAGATGAGACTGTACGATGTCCAGCAGCGTAAGACGCGAGCCCCCATGAAGCTTGAACGAAGCCTCGAATGGCTTTCCTGTCTCCAGTTCTCCGTGGCATGCGAAGTGGGCAAAACGACTGCCCCTGAGGCCTTCGACCACGGAAGTTGGTGTAGCCGCGTTCAAGACAAGATTTGTAACCTGTGCATTGAGCGCTTGTACGACCTCCATCTCACCCCACACACCAGGAAGAGAATCGTCCGGTTGGGCAACAAGGAGTATCGACGGCTTGTCCAGCACCCTTGGGATTGGTTTGTGAGACTCGATGAGTGCAGAGAGCGACGGTGTATACGAAGGGATGTAGAGATCTGAGAAATATTGCTCTGGCGTATCACTCGATGGGATTGGACCCATCGCATGGAGGGGAAGGGAACAGAAGACTGAGGTTGGGCACCACCAGATCCGAGATTGCTCTGGCACGCCTAACACCCGAAGCCTCTCGATAACGGGTTCTCCAACAAGCTCGTAGAGGCCCTTGAGCACAGAACATAGAGCATCTTGGTATTTGCCCGAGTCGAGACCATGCTCCCGCGCCTCGACTAGTTCATCCCGTAGTTTGTTTGCCCGATCGAAAAAATCATTGGTGGTAGGAATGAAGGAAAGAGGAGAATCGGGGAAGAGAATCAAGATGTCAGAGCGCCATCTGCAATGATTGATAAGGATGACGGGGCCACGCAAGGCGGCAGAGCGGAGAGTACTAAATGATGGCGCCCTCAAAAGCCTTCCGAGCCTGGTCGGCCTTGGATCTGTGAAACCAGGGCATCTCGCTCCTCAACCAGTTTCCGCTGCCTTAACACGAGCCGACCGAATGGGTCAGTACCATCTCCACCTTCAGCAACGCCGTCTTCCATTTTTAGCCTCCCACTCGGTGTGACGGATGTGGTCAGCGCCTCGAGTTCTTGATTGACCTCGGCGAATCTCTTTGCTAACGGCGAGTCTTCTTCAGCGAGTTGAGTAATCGGGGTACGAAGGCCACGCATCTCGGACCAAAGTAATGCTCGCCCTTGTTCCAGTGTCTCAACTGCCTCCTCAAATCGACCTAAATCGATCTGATAGGATGCGTAGTCGAGTGGCATGCTCTGACAATGCTCGCCCACGGCGACGAGACGAGTGTGCTGAATGGATATCGTCGGGGCGAAGGACAAGGACCTTTGCATTGAAGACATAGCGCTTTTATAGGCAATCAAGGCAGAGGGGTGACTGATATGTCGTGCAAGGAATGCCCACGCACACGAAAGTCGGAATCGGTCGGGTTCCCGCGCGTATTGGTCATCAATGGCCAACGACATTAATCGTATGGCTTCATGGGGATCTTCTGTTCCGCCAAGCAACCGCGAGCGGGTAAGTAGAGACGAAACAAGCTGCTGAATTACTTGAAAGTGAACGAACTGTGCCCTTTTCGCCTTGAGTGTCTCATAGCCGAGGATGATTGACTCATCGAGGTAGTTGGTCCTATTGGTACGTTCGAACGCAACGAGGAGGACGTTTCGCAGGGAACAAAGGGAATTGACTCTCATCAGGCCATTGGGATGAGTTGCATCGAGCAGCAGCCGACTATACTTGATGGACTCCTCGATATCAGATATATCGTTGGTACGGAAGAACTTGGTCCTATACCAATCTGCGAGTCCTCTGAGGAGGCGTTCGTGGTGTTCGGTCCTCCGGGGATTATTTGAGAGCAGTATTTCGAGCTGCTGAATGTTCTGCTGTATTGCCGTCGTAGAATAGGTCTCCCTAACAGCATCTAATTCAGTGAGCATCCCCCCAGATTTTGCCAAGCTTTGAGAAGATGAAAGATCGACAGCTTGTAAAATATAGGAGTTCGCTTCTTCGAGGCTCTCAGCGAGACTGTAATGTCTAAAGCGCTCGCTGGAACGAAAAGGCCAAGGCCTCAGTGAACCGAAAATAAAGCCCTTCATCGATGAAGGACGAGCTGAGTTCGGCACGGAGACGAGATATTGCCATTTCGGAATATTCTGGGTTCTGGAAGATGGCTGATCTGGCGAATGCCAGCATAGTGGCAAGTAACGAAGCGAGACCCCGGATAGAATCCGGACACTCTCCAGGTTGACTGGGATCGAGGATCGTTTCCAAGAGCGCGATCGCATCCTCGTAATCATCATTTGAATGAGTTTCGACAAAGCGAATGAGGAGTGAGCTGGCCAGCGCGATCGACCCCGGGTGCGAACCTTGTGAACACATCCTCACCACCTCCCGTTGGCATTCAATGACTTCATCTAGCGACTGGATGGATCGTCCTCGAATAAACTCGGCGTTGACAGCGTCGTGCAGGGGTTTAAAAGCGCCGACGAGAAAGTCTGCCGATATGTTGGAGGTGAGGAGTTCGCGGCAGAGGACCACCATCTCCTCGATATTCCGTGTCCCGTCACCAGCTTCCAACTCAGCTTGAGTAGCCAATGCCCGGATGAGTAATGTCGTGGCGATGATTCTGCGGACGTCGAAGGATTCGAGGGGTAGTCTTCGGACGTACCGGAGGTACTCAGTACGGTACTTGACGACCTCTCGCTGTCCCAACTTCACAGAGCGACAGAGAAGTGCGAATGCGAGGCGAAAGAGAAGTCGGACAACACCGAGGAGAGGTCCAGCCCAGGAAACGGGCGGAAGGAAGTGCGCCTCAGTGTAGTGAACAATGGACTTGTTAAGGTCTTCCGTCTGTCGTGACAGCTTATAGCGCGCGAGTCGTAGCACTGCGAGAGTGTGGAGACAAATGGTGCGTGCAAAATGGGACCAAGTGGACAGCAAGAGTAAAGTCTGAACAAATTTGATGAGGCCGTCGAGAACAGCGATCGAGACTGTGAGAGTACGACCCGGGTGTCAATTACCAACAACGGAACGGTTCGAACTAGGAGATTCTGGCTTACGTTCGGGGTCCATGGTTCAGTGCGTGAAAATGAAAAAAAATTGTGACAACGAATCGGACGAATTGGATCGCGAAGGAAGAAAAGCTGGTGGGCATACGGAAAGACTTGCACCAGCTTGAAGACCACGGCGCCTTAACCACGCGCACTCACCCGGTAACAACACGAGGCGTACATGTCCATCCGACCCAATACCCTTTGCCTACGCAAATGCTGTGCTAGCTCGCAAACTTATGCACACCGTACAGCATATGCATAAGTCGGCGCAGGCTGGCCCCTATGGCCTAGCGGACACGATATAACATCGAAATGTGATATCGGAGATGACAACAGAGCGCGAGTAGGTTTCAGTTGCTGGAAATAACCTTGAAAACAGACTTCGAGCAAGATTGTCAGATGCGCGTGTGCCCGAGAACACGTGACGTCACCGACAGAGCGCGCTCAGGTCGAGTTCGCCATTCGCCATTCGCCCTTCGTCACCGTTGCTTTGTCTCTGTCGAGGTCTCATTCATATCTCATCTTCCCTTAACGTGACATATGACTGGGGAATTAAATATCTGACTTGAATCAAGTGCATGTGGGTAGAGCATGTATATGTACATGTGCACTGTAGCTACCAAGGCAAAACGACACTGAATGTGGATAATAGAGAAAGGGAGAACTGTACAGGGAAAATATAAATGAGTTAGAAGCCATCGCATGCCCTTCCGGTCGTCTCTCACCACGTCCGACCGTACCTCTCCTAGTAGATCATGACTATCCGCACTGCGTCTCGTTGTCTTAGCCTGCTTACTCTGTGATCATTCTATCCTTCAACTCCTCCACTCCCTATCTATTTTTCCTGGAAATCGTATCACCCCAGGAACCCACGCGCGCACGTAGAACCGTGGCCGCACAATAATACTACGGGTGCAATTAGTTGGCATTCAATGCCGCCGCGCCTAAGTTGGACCTACTCTACGACGATCCACTCCAGAGGGAGAAGAGGAGGGGATAATCGAATACCTAAGGGATCTCGGAGGTAGCAGGGTCCTCAAGCGGGGCCCAGTGAAAGTCTGCTACCAGGAACCCGAAACAGAGTCAACAATATCCAGGGCATAGGACACGGAGCTGGGGGACACGCGGCAACAAGTGCACAGGGACTTTATGATCGATTTCTTACGGGTCTAAGTGTCGAGCAGGAGTTGACTAGAGCCGTTGCTGAGGGACTGACTTGGGTCGTGGAGAGCGCACAAGGGGAGGAGACGCAACTGGTGGGAGGCACAGGGAAACAGCGACAGCAGGTAACACAGAACAGAGCAAGGGCAGAAGAAGGCGAGCCGCTCTTTCTAATCTCGGGAAGTTTGAGGGAGAAGTACAGTAAGCTACTCGCAGCCTCGGAGACTCAGGTGTCGGCTCTGCCTCACGCATGATTCAGCACATGGGAAGGCTTCAAGAGGCACCACAACACAACCACGGTGCACCCCTGGGACATCCACATCTGTGACAACTGCGGAGACTACTTTGAATGTAGCAACTCCTTCATGTGGCACAGTATGAAGCGGTCGCAGGTGTGCCAGAAGGTGGTCCCAGAGAGGGCTGAAGCTAAGAGGAAGGACATTAAACAACTACACGAGGGTTTCATGGTGCAGATGGTACCCTGTCCGTACGATGGGGCATTGGGATACTATTTTTTTAGGATTGCCAAGACCGGGTATCTGAGCTCATCGAAGGGACATGGGATACCCCAAGCGAGTACAAATGAGGGTCGAAAGGCAAGAAGCTAAGTTACTTGTACCTTTATCTCTTCTATCGCTATGTTGGTACGCCTCAATAGAAAAGCCTTTCTTCTGGCTTATGTTCAGATCTTGTCGTAGTACTTTGGATATCGAGGCCGGTGTCTCTGTTTCGCACAATGTCTCCCCATCTCCATGCACTGCAATTGTGCAAATCTGTGAGCTCTCAGTGTGAATGGGGCAAGGTTTTGAGTAGATGAGCCGGCTACAGGCAAGGGGCAGATGAGAGTTGGTGTCAGGAAGAAGAGCGTGTGTCCAAAGGTGACGATCGATTACAGAACAGACACCGGCTGGGTGGCGAGTAACCGGCAACCGGCAATACCCGGCAACCCTCGCTATTCCGATGTCTGTTGTGTTGCAAATAGTATGCCACAGTCCGAGTAAACCGAATAATGCAATGCACACATGATAGACGCCGCGCGTGGCGCGTTTCGCCCCTCGGTGGCTGAAGCGAGCCCCGGATTGGGGGAGGGGCGTAGTGCTCGGATCGGCCTGACTCGGAGGCACTGCTGCGAGGCAGTGCCAGTGCTTACTACGGTCATCGTGCGTCGTTTGTTGTCCTATCCCCCCGCCACTAGACCCCATCATTGCACTGCCACTGTGATGCGGTTCTTAATGGCTACTATGCACACCCTCCTAACGCTATCGTGGCTATTACTCGGTGCTCACGGATGCGGCGTACTCGGGCTGGCAGAGAGGCGACAATCACGTCAGGTCGTACATCCTGCTACTAGGTGCGCGACGGTGGCTGGAAGCCTTTTTTTTGTCGCCACCTGTGCGGCGCGCGGGTTCACTGTACAGTAGTATTAATACTGCGACATCTCTGCCATAGGACAAGAGCAGCTTTGTATAATGGTTTGCTGCTTATTTGATGTGGCTGACCGACGGACTCGGAACCCATTCTCAATATCACGATATTGTGATTAGTATATGTACTTTACAGTATGACGTGGCAATCTGCTATAGAGTGAGATCGCGTGAGGCTAGACGCCGATAGTTTATCTCCTGTTAGTTTTGGACCTTGTTGTATAATACGTACTTCCTCAGATCTGTTGGCGCCAAAGATGTACACATTCTGACATCCGCTGTATCCATAAATAGTATCGTGAAACGAATGACTAGAAATAATCATGTGGCTTATGTGAATTCCTTCCCCTCCTTCGCAATTGCTACAAGCCGTCCTGAATCGACCCCTGTGAAAAGGGTGGTACCAGGATGCCGGATGTCCGAGTCGGTTCAAATATCGTCGGAAAGGGCAGAGAGCAGCCGCTAAATGTGTGTTCGAGGTTGGTCAAAGAGTGAGAGAACCTCGTGTCTTCCTCAACGGGCCTCGCCAGTAGCTCGTCAGACAGGCACTACGGCGCCAGCATGCTTAAAGTAAAGGGAGGCGCTGACCGCGAGGAATGGAAGCATAATTATCGCGTTATTATGTATACCCTGGAAACAAAACAGTGTGTATGTATGTATTGTATATGGCAGCGCATCACGCGACTCGGGGCCATGGGGAGGGACACACGCACTATCTGTGAGGGCCTAGAGGGGTCGTTGGGTTGGGGCGGGCAGGGGACGTAACGATGCCAGCAATAATTGGAGGAGAAAGACATCAGTTCCGATCACCGTTCTGGGGGTTGTGATACACGTGTGCAACAAAAGTCACTGAGATCGGGTGGGGTTCGGTGTCGGTGTCTTATCGATGGAGTTGTGTCATGTGAAGTGGCCTATTACAACACAATTGAACACTGGATGCATAACAGAGTTCGAAGGAAATAAATTTCGAAAAATTCTCAGGAAGCTCCGAAAAAAAAGGAGGTCAATTACCTTTCAACCTCTGGGATAGAAAAGGCGTGTCCTTTGAGCCTTTTTGGCGCAGCGAACATCTGTAGGAGCAAAGAGTGGGAACTGCGGCTGCGCTTGTGTATGTGATGTAGCATCGACACTTTGTGAAGGAGGAAATGGACGTACCAAACTCATAGAAGCAAACCGAGTCTCAGGGACCACCATCAGTTCAGACAAGAGCAATTATAGAGAGAATCATCATTACGGTGGTCAGGGTGTGAACGGAGATACGATATGTACTTCCGCCCCGACCAGCTGATAGGTAGAACAAAGAGAATTCAACCCCAGCACTGAGAGGAAGCAAGCTGACTATATGCGATGAAAAAACGGAAGCAGTGCGGTGGTGGTGGCACGATGAATTCCCCGCGGCTCTGGGCAAGGACTCCCCGAAAAACAAAGAGAAAAAAGAAGTTAATCATCGCTTGACCGAGCCGATACGCCGAATTGAGAACAAAAGGTTTGTGAGTGTCAGGTGAGAGGCCTAGCTTAGTTACGCAGAGGGTGGGGGTGAGGGTGAGATGGAAGCAGTGGGAATACAGGAGTGACAATAAGTCGAGGACGAAGTGTAAGGTATCGAGACGATACGATAGCATATTCGGCGTGCTCAGGGTGCCACTGGCAGTGCATGCGACATGCAGCCCGCTTGTTGTGGGGGTGACGTAATCAAGAGACAATGGAGAGTATTGTTTCCAAATATGGGAAGAACAGGTAGCATTGTGTGTATTGTTTGTGTTGAACGAGACAATGCCAAAGTCGCCCGACAACAAAAAGGCTCGAAATATCGCCGGATACTTTAAGGTCGAGTCCCCCGTCTTCGCCTTTCTCTCATTCCGCCTCATAGATTTCGTTATCCACTCACGACCCCCCAAGCCTCTCTGGTAGTAGACTCGGACTGCCCTTCTCTTCTGTTGTAACCATTCGACTTGACTGCAAGTTTGAAATATGTCTCCGCGTACGTATCGTAACTTATAAATCGCCCGGAATGTTTGACTTATCCGCCTTAGTCCTTACGAACTACAGCTTTCTATCGCCATTGAAACGACAGCGTGCTGTGCGTAACCGCAGCAACAATGCCACACCATCTCCCTCAAAATACGCCAACCGTCTCCCCGTCCTCCCAGAACTCTCTGGAGAGCAAGACGCTTTCTCTTCCCTCTTCATCGTCTTCTGTCTCGTCATCAACCTCTTCTCATCGCCCATCTCCCTCTACTTGTCCCAGCGAGAAGCGCCGTAGTCGCTACGGTAGAGACGAATTTGCACTCGACCACGATTTTCCTCCGCGCCGCGACTCTCGACACGTCTGATCCCGCGCCCGCCAAGCAACGGCACCAGTCTGTGCGCCTGAGCGCCTTCGACATCGTTATCGACATCACCGGGCCAACCTCGCCCGTCAGCGACTCGCCTCCTCTCGCCGAGTCTGACAGCAGCATCGTGACGACGCCTCCTCGGCCCACTCGCCCACGCGATCTGCAACTGGAGTCCCCGCCGCGCACGCGCTCGCCCACCCCCTCGCTCACTAGCATGTCCGCCTGCTCCAGCAACGACATCCCCACGACACCGCTCACGTCAGATGACGAGTGGCCAGGCCTTAGCCCCGTCCCCCAGCTCCGCAAGGCTCCCGCAGCCCAGCGCGTGCAGATCCACCCGCTCGTGATCACCAAGTCTACCCCCGCGCCTCTCAACCCCGACGCGAGCCCTGCCAGCGTGTTTGAGTTCACGATTGCGCCGTTCTCGGATCCAGAAGACGAAGAAGAACGGGCTGGGGGTGAGGACGAGGATGATGTGTCGTGGTACGCACGCGAATTCAGCCAGTTCGTCTCGCTCGCCTCCCCACGCGCGCCGCCCTCCGCGACCGGCGCGCGCCCAGACTCGCTCCTCCCGCTCCCTTCCCGCGGCTTCAGCGCAAGCACAAGGACGGGCCCGCACAGCCGGATGAGCAAGCCTCTCCCTGCGCTCCCGCGCACGCCCGGCCCGAACCCACAACTGGACCCGACCTTCCCGCGCCGGCGTACCACCTCGCGTCGCCTCTCGCGCCAGCAGCTCCCCACCTACCCGCCACCTCCCCCGCCATCCCGCACCACGACCACGACCACCTCCGTGCGCAAGTCGCTCAAAATTACCGTCCCCCGCGCGCCACCGCGCACACCGCTTCCCCTCGACGTTGCGGACATATTTGACGACATCGACGCGTGGTCCGTCTTTGCGCCATCCGCAGGCTTGCGTAGCACCGCTACCAGCGCTGGCGCGGAGCTCTCGCCCCCGCGCTTGCCGCAGACGCCCCTGAGCGCCTACTCGGAGTACGACCCTGTAGAGCTCATCGTGGACTACGCCGCGCTGCCCTCCCCACAACCCTCGCCCTCTTCCTCCTCCGTCTCGCCCTCGCTCTCCTCCTTCCTCCCTGAAGGTGACTCAGATGACGACGAGTCGGACTGTTGGCCCAGTGAGGAGAAGCTCCGCTCGCGCTGGTCTTGCTCCACCGTTGCCACCCTCGTAACTAGGGCAGCCGGCGCCGCCTCGCCGCCAACGTCGCCTTCGCCATCTGCGAGGCTGCGCTTCCACCTTGGCTCTGTCGCGCGCCGCGTACGCGCTCGCAGGATGGGCGCCAGCGGCAGTGGTGACGTGGCAGTGCCTAAGACGCATGCGCGCTGCTCGAGCGAGCCGAGCGCCAATCCCGGCGCTAACTTTGAGGACGCTGGTTCGGGTGTGCGCTCGGACTTGGGCCACGAAGAAGTGGACGCGGAGAGCTGTTTGCGGCGCAAACCGATCCCGCTTGAGCTTTTCTTGCGATAGACCCAGAGTCCATGGAAGACTGTTCATGACCATGACGATTTTTCATGCGCGCGAACGTGGTTCTGGGTTCCCTTTAGACTTTATCATCAATGACTGCTCAAACATTGTATTTATACTTTTATATTTGTATACGCATACTTGAACCCTTATCTTAGTATTACGCCTAACTACGTCTAACCTCCCTTCTTCCTTGTCCTTCATGCTTCATGGGGTGGACGAAACGCAATCTCTACTGTCCTTACTGTAATCATCACTCTGTAGCTACTCCCCACTCGTTGTATAGTCATTCCTTTAATTCACTTCATCGTTGTATCTTAAACTCAATACTGTAGACCAGAATCACATCATACAAAAGTGCGCGAGTTGTGAATTGTTTCTGTGTTTTTTCTTCCTTGTTGAGTTTAGGACCCTTGTAGGCGTTGTCAACGACGACCAAGGGCACCACCGAGTGATTGGAGATCTGCTCGGAAGACCCCTTAAAGAGATATTGCGCCGGTCGCCTGGTGTTCCTTTGGGTATGAAGCACAAGAACTCACCTTCTTACCTTTGTCCTGGGATGACGGAAGTAGAGTAGTTGGGTATCAGGTTGAGCGCCGGGCAGGCTGGGTGATGGCTGTTGCGGTGTCGCGAAAGGGACACTTGGTTTATGCCAGGCGCAGCCCTGGCGTCGCTGTAACTTCGGTACCTCGGTGAGAATGTAGCTCGTACATGCGGGTGGAAAGAGAAAAATTCTGAAAGAGCAAGGGTGGGAAGACGAGGATTGCAGAAAGTGGTGAGGATGAACACGAAGACGCCCCAGGCGACGCCGAGCGCTTTTGTGGGTGTCGAATCGTCTCATTGTTCTATTCCTATTTCTGATGCTGAGTACTGCATGAGACCCGCCCTCGCTCAGGATTACAGTAGGACGAATACTGCACCTGGTGAGGCCTAGTTTCGGTCAAACAAATGGCTCACTCGGCCGGGGTTATGGTCCGGATCGCCCTGAGACAAGTACTCGGCCGAATACTTGCGACCCACACTGGCATTGTTGTAGCCTTCATGTATCCCAAACCTGACAACCAAAACCAAAGTACTTGTGTTTGACTAACGGTTCTTACTGTAAAGCCGTGACTATTTGTACAGCTTCAGCATTTTCCACCTGACAGCACTGGGGCTTGTACATGTCCTCCAACATTGCCTGCGACTGCTCATTTCTCGACATGTCCTTCGTGGCCACCCTGCCTAGGTACGGGCTCACTTCGGGTTCGTCGACGAGCTGCTCTCCCCTATCTGCAGCACTCTAATGCCCGCCACGTACCGCAATGTGCCTCACGCCTCGCACTGGTACCACCCTCGCACTACTGCCAGTACGCTCTGCCCCCCTTTTACCTGCCTTGGTCCCGAGCGCTCGCATATACCTCTCTACCCCACAACACACTCTCTGGTGAGTTCTTCGCCACACCCTGCCTTCGTAGCTGGGGCCAGAAGCCCAGCTGCATGTCCTTCGCCGCCATCTTCGCGTAACGGCGAGGACCTACAAATCTGACGAGGGCAGGCGAGAAGGGTAAGGACAGTGCGCAATATCGACATCTTTCTTCGCAAGATCGCACATGGCGCTGGATCTGTGACCATTATAAGGTTGTCCTGCACGCACAGTCCATGTCGCCTGCAGAGGGGCAGACGGACGCAGCCAGTCCGTCGGCACTGGTAGTACAGATTTTTTCTCGTCCTTGCCAAGTTTTTGGCTCTCGTACTTGGTCGGACCGACGCGCCAAGTTGTCCTAGCAGTCGAATTTGGTGGTTCCGATCGTGAGGTGACCTCAGGAGCAGTGTGTGAACCTCGTGGTCGCCAAAATGTATCTTATAGTGCCCAATCTACTTGTATAGAATGTGTATGCTGGCATAGGAAAGGAATACGTTTGGAAACGTTCTATTGGTTGGGGTTTGACACTCCTCTTCTGACGCATCGCAGCGCATTGGAAAAAAACAGGATTCGAAGGTGAAGTTCACGCATTGGTGCCACCCGTTCACATATCGGCCCTACAAGAGCGATAATATCAAGACTGTAGAGGGAAATAGAGTTCGACCCAAGGGGAAGTGTAGATATTATTATGAGAGGGATAGTAGGAAAACACGGAGACACGGACGCGAACACAGACAGAGACGTAGACAGGAATCGTTAACGCGAGACGAGAGGAGTAGATGTATTCGTAAGCGAGCCTCAGAATATGTACGGTAGTGCTTGTTAATCGAGAAGTAAAGTATCGTTTCAAGCGTAGTGAGGACGCAGTCCTTACGAGACGATCGAAATACGAAGCATATCCAGTCTAAATACCGACGCCGCGCGCTGGTCTGAGCGCAACGAAACAACATATCCGACAGGACCCTGAGTCTTCTGGAAACTGCTAAGCGCCAGAGTCGCGTGTGCACTGAAACTCACACTCACCGAAGATGTACCGTCAAGCACCGTAATGCACGAAGTTCACCCATCGTTCCAGGGAGATTCCTCTCTTTTCCCTCAGCTTCTGTGTCGCATCCCGCAGTGCCCGCGCAGAGCGCTCATAATATGGTACACGCGCCTCTTCGCTGGAGAACAGCGACTTGTAAAAGTTCTTGGCCAGGTCTCGCCCGTCTGTATCCGCCATTTCCCACATGGTCCCGACAACGCTTCGGAATCCACAGTACTGCATCGCAGCAGTAAGATGAAGCGCCTCGTCCGCTATGCTCTCTTCAGTGGTTTCGGCAGCGTGACAACAAGAAAGGAACGCAAATTCGGCATCCGGAAGCCGACACCGTACGATGTCCAGTAGCGTAAGACGCGAGTCCCGGTGAAGCTTGAACGATGCCTCGAACGGCTTTCCTGTCTCCAGCACTCCATGGCATGCGAAATGGGCAAGCCGACTACTTCGGAGGCCCTCGACTACGGAAAGGGGTGTGGCCTCACTTGAGACAAGACCCATCACCGTGACCCGTTCTTCGAACTTTCGTATAACCTTGATCTCTCCCTTCACGCCTGGAAGAGAGTCGTCTGGTTGGGCAACAAGGAGTAACGAGGGCTTGTCCAGCGTCTGTGGGCTTGCCTTACGAGATTCGATGAGTGCAGAGAGCGACGGTGTATATGAAGAGATGTATAGATCCGAGAGATATCGCTCGGGTGATTCGCGGGATGGGATTGGGCCCATTGCGTGGAGGGGAAGAGAACAGAAGACCGAGGTCGGGCACCACCATATTCGAGATTGCTCTGGTACGCCTAACAACTGAAGCCTCTTTATGACCGGTTCGCCAACGAGCTTGTAGAGGCCCTCGAGTACAGACGATAGAGCATCCTGGTATTTTCCGGAGTCAAGACCATGCTTCCGCGCCTCAACTAGTTCGTCCCTTAGTTTTCTTGCGCAATTATAGAAATCATTAGCAGTAGGAATGGCGCAAGGCAGAGAATTGTGGAAGAGAATGAGGATATCAGAGCGCCATTCGCAGTGGTTGATAAGTATGACAGGGCCACGCGAGGCGGCGGAGCGGAGAGTGGTGAATGATGACGCCCTCAAGAATCCTTCCGACCCTGGTTGGCATTGGATCTGTGAAATCAGTGCATCCCGCTCCTCCACCAGTTTCTGCCGCTTTATAACAAGCCGACCGAATGGGTCAGTCCAATTTCTACCTTGAGCAACACCGTCCTCCATTTCTGACCTCGCACTCGGTGTGAGGGATGTGGTAAGCGCCTCGAGTTCTTGATTGATCTCGGCAAATCTCTTCGCCAACGACGAGTCTTCCGAGTCTTCGACAAACTGGGCCATCGGGGTTCGAAGGCCACGCATCTCTGACCAAAGTAATGCCCGCCCTTGCTCCAGGGTCTCGATCGCCTCCTCGAATCGACCTAATTCGATCTGATAGGAAGCGTAGTCGAGTGGCATCCTCTGGCAGTCATCGCCCATTGCGACGAGACGAGTGTGTTGAACGGATACCGTAGGAGCGAAGGACAATAACTTTCCCATCAATGACATTGCGCTCTTATAAACCGTCAGGACAGAAGGATGCCGGATACGTCGCACAAAGAGGGCCCAGTTGCATGAAAGTCGGAATCGGTGGGGCTCCTGCGCGTATTGATCGTCGATAGCCAATGGCATTAATCGTAGGGCTTCGTGGAGGTCCTCTCTTCGACCAAGCAACTGCAAGCGAGTAAGTAGAGATGAGATAAGCTCTTCAACTACTTCAAAGTGAAAGTGCTGTGCCCCTTTCGACTTGAGAGCGTCATAGCCGAGGATGATTGACTCGTCGAGGTAGTTGGTCTTGTTGGTGTGCTCGAAAGTGAGGAATAGGATATTGCGCAGGGAACAAAGGGAGTTGATTCTCATGAGGTCACTGGGATGAGTTGCATCGAGCAGCAGCCGGCTATACTTGATAGATTCTTCGATATCAGCTATATTTTTAGTACGGGAGAACTTGGTTTTATACCAATCGGCAAGTCTGCTGAGAATGCGTTTGTGGTGTGGGGTCCCAGAACCAGTGTTGGTGTACAATTCTTCAAGAAGACGGATGTTCTGCTGTATCGCCGTCGTCGAATAAGTCTCCAGAACAGCATCTAATCGAGTAAAAGGATCCCCAGATTTCGCTACGCTTTGAGAGGACGAGAGGTCGATAACTTGTGAAATATAGGAGTTCTCTTCTTGAAGGCTCTCAACGAGACTGTAATCTCTAAAACGCCCTCTGAGATAGATAGACAAGGCCTCAGTGACGTTAAAACGAAGCTCTTCATCGATGGAAGAAGTGCCGAGTAAGGCACGGAGACGAGAAATTGCCACTTCGGAATGTTCTGGGTTATTGACGAACATCGATCGGGCTAGTGCGAACGTAGCGGCAAGATGTGAGGCTAGATCCTGAATTGAATCCAGACACTGCGTAGGTTGACCGGGTTCGAGGATCCTTTCCAAGAGCGCCGTTGCTTCCTCATAATCGTCATTTGAGAGAGTTTCAAAAAAGCGAATGAAGAGTGCGTTGGCCAGCGCGAGTAAGACGAGGTGCGAACCTGGTGGGCACACCTTCACTGCGTCCCGTAGGCATTTAATGACTTCGTCTAGCAACTGGATGGGCCGTCCTCGAGTGAGCTCGGCGCTGACAGCGTCACTCAGGGATACAAATGCGGCGAAGGGAAACTCTGTCGATATGTTGGGGGTGAGGAGTTCACGACAGAGGGCCACCATCTCCTTGATAGTCCGTGTCCCATCCCCAGCTTCCGACCCAACCCGATCAGCCAATGCCTCGATGAGTGATGTCGTAACGTCGTTTCTGGGGACGTGGAAGGATTCAAGGGGTAGTCCTCGGAGGTACCGGAGGTATTCGATAGAGTACTTGAGGTCATCGGGTCGTTCAAACTTCTTGGAGCGATCTAGGAGAGCCGACGCGAGGCGAAAGAGAAGTTCGACAATATTGAAGCTAGGTCTGACCACGGAATCGTGCGGAAGGAAGATCGCCTCAGTGTAGAATATAATGGACATGTCAAGGTCGTTTTTCTGTCGTAACAGGGTATAGCGCACGAATCGCGCCGCCGCGAGGTTGTGGACGCAAGTAATGTGCTCAGGATGAGATCGAGGGAATCGCAAAAGTGAATTCTGAGCAATCGCGATGTAGCCGTCAACATTAGTAATTGAGACTATAAGGAAGGGGTATATGGTGTCAATTACCCGACATCAGGATAGTTCGGACTCGGGGATCCGGGCTTACATTTGGGAGCCATGGTTCGATGCGTGAAAATGAGAAATCGTCGGTCGTCTGGCAGTAAGCTGAACAATTGGATTGCAGAGGAAGAAAGGCTGGTGGGCAAAGAAAGCCTTGCGCCGACTGGCAGGCCACGCCTTAACCATGTTCACTGCACGGCAACGACACGAGTCGCACGTATCTCCAGCCCAATACCCTTTGTTTACAGAAAGGCTGTGCTAGGTTCCCAAATTCATGCACAGCCTAAGCGCAAGTCGGCGAAGCGGACACGATCCGACGTCTATATGTGGAGATGATAACAGAACATGACTGGATTAGAAACAGACCGGAGGCGAGGGCCTGCTTAGACTCGACGGGCACAGCGAGCCAGGGGAACAAGTGCACTGGCAGGCGTCCCGGCGACCCGGCAAGCCTCGGGCCGCTACGCTGGGGATACCTCCGAGTCTCATCGCTACTACTTGACCTCCAACTTTCCCAACTTGTTCTGCCCATACTACGTGTCTCGAACTACATCTCCACTTCCTGAGTCGCTCCTACAGTACTGGGTCACTTGCACCTCACAGATATCGGCATGTACAACGGCAAGTACTACGCCTTGTTGGTGCGACTATATATACCTTTCTTCGGATGTCATCGTTGAGCAGTACTGTATTGTCCAAGTCGCGACAGATTCCATTTATTCCGTCAGGGCTTGCCGGATAGCGAGTCGATGGTCATGCCACTAACTCCCCCGTGGGCCCGCTGTACATGAGGGCACCCCGCAATACCTCTCCTGCCGGATTCGTTGCCATATCTCAAGATCGCCACGCCCGTCACAAAGAAATGGTACACCTCTGTCTGGAATGAACACCTGGGACCTTCAGGAGTGACACAACAATACCTTCGCCTGCCGCAAAGGCCTGGCCGCCCCTGGCTATATGCCGTGTGCAGGGAACATGCTATGGTGTGCAAGTCTGCAAGGGTGACCACCATGTTGGAGAAATGGGGGGAGAGAATGTATGAAATGGGTGCGTTGTACCACAGCAACACGCCTAAAGAGTGCGTGGAAAGTTGAAATGCGCCATACCATGTCTCCACAAAATCTTGGATTGATGAAATTCATTGGGATTCCATACACGCTTTTTGATTTATCTCAAGATTTTCTTTTTGTTCGTGTCGTGTCCACTGAACCGCGGGCTCGATCTCCACCGACTTTGGCAACAGCTGTAAATGAGTGTGCGGTTTAGAAAGTTAGCATGGGGGTACAACCCCGGGAGGAGGGCGAGGGAGTGACGCACCTCAAAGAGCGAAGGGACGACCTGGTATGGGTAGTATGTCGTGCACAGCGCGCCGAGCGTCGGCGCACCAAATATGACTGTATGCGCGGTATTGAACTTTGTAAGTAGATTTGAGTCAGGCTCGTGCCGCGGACGTAGATATAAGATGCAGAGACACCAGCCCGTTGTCGTCCGTCGTCTACACGCACCCGAGCTTCGCGATGCGTCGCAGCTTACGCTCGAACGCCCAGCTCTTCATCTTCTCATACGCCATGAACTGCAGTGCACTGTTGCTCACTCCGACCTGCGCGAGTGACGTCCCACGATAGAGCCCGCCCCAGACCTCGTAGCGGAATATCGCGCGAAACCCACCTGCCGGGCCCACACTCGTTAGTAAACATGAAACCGAAATGACGGCGAACGCACTCCAGAGCCCACGGTGTGCCACGGGAGTTGTGTGACGCGGCGAACGTCCGGACCTTCACCCCCCATGTCGGATTGGTCAGAATAGCCGTCTTGGCACCTTGACCGAGCAGAGTGAGCGGGATGGGAGTGACTGTTGAGAGAGAAGAAAAAGACATGAACTCACTTCGGTGGAAAAGAGTAGGTATTGGGAAGCTGACAGAGGCCGGTCTGGTGCGCCGATAGTCGCGCGGAACTTGAGCTGATTGTAGCTGCAGATTCGCAGGTTCAGCGGGGAAGAAATAGGACACAAGAAAGAGACGCACCAGAGAGGCTAGAGCCCATAGCTGCTTGCTTCACCCGCGACATTCGGGAACATACCATGATGCAGCCCGCGCAAGCCCCCGCTGGTGCGTATGTCGCACAGGTCGCGCCAAATACCGCGCCCGATGCCGCCCTTGGGCCCCCGCGTCGACACCTAGGACTTGACCTTGAGCAGGTCGAGCGGGCTCACGCAGAGAACGGCGACTGTTCCAGCGCCGTTTCCGGCGAACGCCTGATCCTGATAGTGAAAAATATAACAACACAGTGAGCGCGACCACGAGTCACATGTTTTATGACACACATGATTGCATGTGTCGGGAAGACGATGACCACGGGCACCACTGAGTAATTGGGGACGATGAGAGGAAAGAATGAGGACCAATGACTTATCTGTGGTCGTGGCCTGGGGTTTGCCGGATCACTTGGGCTAGTCCCCAGGTCCGCCTGCTGTGTCAGTCTGACCATGCCCCCGGGTCTCACTAGGCTTTGCCCACCGACTCAGTCATCCCTCTCCACTCAATAAAACTAGACTTTGTCTGAATATTCGCTAAGGAAACTGACACCGAGGTCAAAAACCTACCGTACTTGGTCATCTGTCACTGTCAGAGATGCATAGATCGCCGCCTGTGCCTGCAGAAGGCCATGCAGGACTACCAGTACAAGATGGGCCGGAGGTGGGTAAGTTACCCTCACCAGCGAGAAGCGGCCCGCGGCTTGCCGGATCGCCAGGACGCTTGCCTACTACTTGCCTAGTACTGCCATTGCGGCGCTTGCCTATACCAGGCTGCTGGCTACTCCGAGTCCACTCCCCCACCGCTGTGTCCGCGCTCTTCTGAATGCACCTCGCTCGCTATCTGTTTCCAAGGTCTGACTTAATGTATTTCTAATAATCTACTCACGTTCTGATAATATTGTCGTTTCCAATATCACATCTCAAATATCAGGTCGTGTGCGCCGACTTGTACATACAGTGGGTTGTGCACAAGTTTGCGAGTCTAGCACAGTCCTTGTGTAAGCAAAGGGTATTGGCGTGGTGGGCATGTATGCCTCGTTGTTGCCGTGCTAGTGCGCACGTGGTCTGCTCCCCAGTGCAACGCTTTTCGTCTGCTCTCCCGCCCTCCTTCACAATTCCATCCAACTGTTCATCTCACCAACAGACGACCCACGAGTTCATATTTTCACGCGCTGGACCATGCCACCCAAACGTAAGCCTGAATCCCCAAGTCCGAACCATCCTGCTAATTGACATCGCATCCCAATTCCTTATAGCCTCGATCACTGATATCGATGGCTGCATCCCGATTGCTCAGAATTCACTCTCGCTTTACCCTCGGTCCCATCCTATACATATCGTTGGTATCTATACACTCGCGATAGCGCGGCTCAATCGCTATATCTTGTCACAAGAGAAGGAAGACCTCGACAAGTGCATTGTACACTACACTGAGGCGGCCTTCCTCCCGCCCGTTTCCCAGGCTGGACTTTCCCTAAATGTTGTCCAAATTCTCTTTCACCTCGCATCCGCTCTTCTCGTTCGCTCCGAGAAGTTCCAACAGCCCCATGCCGTCAAGTATTCTATCGAGTACTTCCGGTACCTCCGAGGACTGCCCCTTGATTCCTTCGACGTCCCCAGAAACATCGTCGCATCATCACTTATCCGGGCATTGGCTATTCAAGTCGAGCCGGACGCTGGGGATGGGGCACGGAATATCAAAGAGATAGTGGTCCTCTGCCGTGAACTCCTCACCTCAGACATATCAGCAGACCTTCTCGTCGGCGCTTTTATATCCTTGAGTCAGGCTGTCGATGCCGAATACAATCAAGGACGGTCTATTGAGTTGATAGATGAAGTCATTGAATGCCTACGAGACGCGGTGAATGTGTGCCCACCAAGTTCCCACGACGTCTTGATCGCGCTGGTCGGCAAACTCTGCATTCGCTACATGGACACTCATTCAAATGATGATTATGAGGAAGCAACCGCGCTTTTAGAAATGATCCTCGATCCCAATCAGCCTGGAGGGTGTCCGGAATCCATTCGGGCTCTAGCTTTGTTACCTGCTACTGTGCTCACATACGCCAGATCGAGCATCTTCAAGAACCCAGAATATTCCGAAGTGGCAATTCCTCGTTTGCGTGCCGAGCTTGGCTCTCCTTCCATCGATGAAGGGTTTCGTTTTCACGTCACTGAGGGCTTGTCGACCCACCTCAGAAGGCGTTACATAGATTACAGTCTCGCTGAGAGCCGTGAAGAGGCAGACTCCTATATTTCACAAGTTGTCGACCTTTCCTCCTCTCAAAGCCTGGAAAAATCTGCAGAACATTTTTCTGGATCAGATGCTGTTCGGGAGGCCTATTCGACGACGGCGATACAGCAGAAAATCCGTCTTCTCGAAGATCTGTACTCCAACTCCGCTCCGGAGACAGAACACCACAAACGCCTCCTCAGAGGACTTGCGGATTGGTATAAAACCAAGTTCTCCCGTACAAACGATATATCCGATATTGAAGAGTCCATCAAATATAGCCGGCTGCGGCTCGACTCAAGTCATCCCAGTGACCCATGGAGAGCTAATCCCTTTAATTCCATGAGTAACGTCCTCCTCTTCGCGTTCGAGCATACCAACAAGACCAACTACCTCGATGAGTCAATCATCCTCGACTATGACGCTCTCAAGTTGAAAAGTGCACGGGACGAACATTTTTACGTGATTCGGAGGCTTGTGTCGTCTCTACTTACCCGCTTGCGGTTGCTTGATCGAGGAGAGGACATGGTCGAGGTCTTACGCCTAATTCCATTGGCAATAAACGATCAATACGCTCAGGAAGCTGACAGATTCCAACTTTCATGCGTCTGGGCACACCACGCGCGACGTATCGGTCACCCCTCGGTCTTGACTGCCTCTCGGTCTTGACTGCCTACAAGAGCGCAATGTCGTTGATTCAAAGGTCCTTGTCATTTGCTCCGATGGTATCGATTCAGCACACTCGTCTCGTCTCTATGGGCGGTGATTGTCACAAGATGCCACTCGACTACGCGTCCTATCAGATTGATTTAGGTCACTTTGAGGAGGCAATTGAGACACTGGAGCAAGGGCGAGCGTTACTTTGGTCCGAGATGCGTGGCCTCCGTACCCCGATTGCTCAACTCGCTGAAGAAGACCCACCGTTGGCAAAGAGATTTTCCGAGATCAATGAAGAACTTGAGGGGTTGACCATATCCATGACACCGAGTGGGAGGCCAGAAATCAGTGACGGCGTCGCTGAAGATGGAGATTGGACTGACCCATTCAGTCGGCTTGTGGTCAAGCAGCGGAAACTGGTGGAGGAGCGGGATGCACTGATTTCACAGATTCAAGGCCGACCTGGGTTAGAAAGATTCCTGGGGGTGCCTTCATTCAGCACTCTCCGCTCTGCCGCCTCGAGTGGCCCTGTCATTCTAATCAACCATTCCAAATGGCACTCTGATATCTTGATTATCTTCCACAATTCCCTTCCTTGCGCCATTCCTACCGCCGATGATTTCTACGATCGCGCAAATGGCTTGCGTGATACGCTAATGGAGGCGCGGAAGGTGGGCCTCGACTCCTCCAAATACCAGCATGCTCTACGCACTGTACTCAGGGACCTCTATGAGCTTGTTGGCCAGCCAGTCGTTAAAAGGCTTCGGGTTCTAGGCGTACCAGAGCAATCCCGAATTTGGTGGTGTCCCACCTCAGTTTTCTGTTCTCTTCCCCTCCATGCGATGGGTCCAATCCCTTCAGACCATATGCCCATGCCGTCAAAGCCGTCCAAGCGGTATTTCTCTGATCTCTACATCCCTTCATATACGTCATCCCTTTCTGCTCTCATCGAGTCACGCAACCCGAGTGCGCAACTGCTGGACCAGCCTTCGATTCTTCTTGTTTCGCAACCAGATGAGACTCTCCCGTGCGCGTGGGGAGAGATTGAGGTCATGCATAAGCTTAATCTCCCGGTCACGAGTCTTATCTCGAAGCAGGCCACACCCACTTCCGTAATTGAGGGCCTTCGAGATCACCGGTTCGCCCATTTCGTGTGTCATGGAAATCTAGAGACAGGCAGGCCATTCGATGCTTCTTTCCGACTCCATGGCGGGGAGCGTCTTACCTTACTGGACGTCGTACGATCTCGGCTTCCAAATGCCGAATTCGCATTCCTTTCTTGCTGTCACACTGCGGAGATCACGGAAAAGAGTATCTATGATGAGGGACTACATCTAACCGCAGCGATGCAGTATTGTGGGTTCCGAAGCGTCGTCGGGACCATGTGGGCAATGGCTGATACGGATGGTCGGGATCTGGCTGAGAACTTCTACAAATCGTTGTTCTCGAGCCGAGAGCAGAGTGTGCCTTACTATGAACGATCTGCACGAGCGCTACGGGACGCCACACGGAAGCTGAGGAGAAAGGAAGGGGTCACTCTGGAAAGATGGGTAAATTTTGTTCATTATGGTGCTTGACCGAGCATATTCTGCGAGTAGTCGAATTATTTGGTGCGCGCGCCATTTCGGTGCTCACGTATCTCCAGAAAGCCTCAAGTCTTAGCGCATATACTGCATTATCGAGTCAAGCTTGCTACTGCTCGGTATTGGTATTTATTTTGTGTGTACGTAGTTGTTCGATTTGTCATTGTTTCGATACTACCCTTTCACCTCGCATCGGAAGTGTACAATATCTCGTCTCGAATATAGGTTTTTCTATGGCACTGTTAGTAGAAGGAAAACCAGCAGCGAGAGGTCACGTTTTGGAGTGGCAAGGGCCGACTTCGCCAAAGAACGTTCATCTATTTCACACTTTGCGGAACCACCTCGGTATGGTCTGACCAAGAAAGTTTCAAAGGCCTCAATTTGACAAAAACTTAAAGGAGCTTTCCGTACTGATACAGAAACCACGCAGGATATCACCGCGCACAAGGACCACTCTCACCTCCGCACGCGTTCTATGCGAGGCGCACGGGAAAACCCCTCTTTACCCACCGACCAAGTCATCCCTCTCCTCTCAATGAAACTAGACTTTGTCTGGATATTTGCTAAGGAAACTGACGCCGGTGTCAAACACCTACCGTACTTGGTTATCTGTCACCGTCAGAGATGCGTAGATCACCACCTGCGCCTGCAGAAGGCCATGCGGGACTTGCAGCTAGCTCTCTGGTCAGGGTGGCAAGACTAGGAAGAGGATTCACCAGAGGGGCGTGTTGCACAAGTAGCGAGAGATATGCAAGCGCACGGGGTCAAGGTGGGCGGAAGACGGGTTATGTGTACCAGCGGTTGGTTAGGGAGTGGGGCTGGGTGGCGAGCATCAGACGGACTATGTATGGGCCGGGAATAACAATGGCAGATGTGCATAACGACAATATTCCGCCACTTGGTGTCATTCCACGTCGGATGTCGCAGGGAATAGCGTTAGCGTGAACGCACCAACGCATAGGCGGGGGTCAGCGCAGCAGTGAGGACCCATAGTATTTCCTGGGTGAATCAAGCTCCGATGCTATGTCCCGCCAGAGGCACGCTCGTCTCGGGGCCGTACGCGGCGAGCAGCTCGTCGAGGAATTTAACGTGCGCCTGTAACAGTGCAGACAGGTTCACTAAACAAGTGTTGGGGAACGAATGGTTGCCGCCAATGAAAGAGGACAAGCCCAAGTGTGCGTGAGCGACTTGGAAGATGGTAACGGGATGATGACAGGGAAAAGTTGATTGCGTGGTCGATTGCGTCAAAAAGGGAGTGGCTTGCCCGAGCAAGGAGAAATCGCCTGTCAGTAGAAACGAAAACAAGGGTGAGCCAGGAAAGGGGAAAGGAAGGGCACACGGACCAGGGATGAAAGGTGGTATTGTGAGAGGGAGGCATGACAGGACCATCCTGCGACCTCCATGACCTCCAAAACACCGGAGCATGTGAAAGGTCGTTCGTGGCTATGCGCTACACGCACAAGGACGGCAGAGGGCGAGTGCGACGGTCAAGGCAGCGGTTGGAGGAATCGGGTACATGGACGTTACCCGCTACAGTAATTACTTTCCAGAACCATAATCGCTAAAAGCCGGAAGTGTAGTTTGTCTGAGACACTTCGCTTTTGTTTAATATTACAGTAATACCAGTGGAAGTGTCTAACTCTACAACATGATATCACGTATTCGCTACTTGCCAGTTGTGCGTGTAGGCACATGAGTGTGGGAATCTAGCACAGCCTTTCATAAAGGGATTGGGCATTGGGTTGGAGCGTCGTGTTATTGCCGTGCGAAAGTGCATGTCTAATGCACAGCTTGCGAGCCAGTGCAAGTCTTTTCGTGTGCCCACCGACTTTTCTTCATTCGTAATCCCAATCGTTCAATTCTCAGTCAGACGAACCACGGCTGCTCATTTTCACGCACTGAACCATGGATCCCGAATGTAAGTCCGAATCTCGAGTCTGAACCGTCATGACGTCGTCAATTGACACTGTCCCCCTCTCTTACAGTCTCCATCGCCGATATCGACGACAGAATCACACTCGCTCAGAATGTCCTCTCACTGAGGCTGTTTCCTCGACATGATCATACACATATCAATTGTGTCCATATTCTCGCAAGGGCACGATTTGAGCGCTATAACCTGTCAAGACAAAAGGAAGACCTTGATAAGTCTATCCTACATTACACTGAGGCGATCTTCCTTCCCCCCGTTTCCCGGGCTCAGGGATCCTCCATCAATGTTGTCAACCTTCTCTTTCGCCTCGCAATGGCTCTTCTAGATCGCTCCAAGTTTGAACGGCCCGAAGACATCAAGTGTTCTATCAATTTCCACCGATACCTCCGAAGACTACCCCCTGATTCCCTCGACGTCCCCAGAATCTACCTAACGGCATCACTTATCCAGGCATTGGCCGCGCAGGTTGAGTCGGAAGCTGGGGATGGGACACAGAGTATCGATGAGATGGTGGTCCTCTGCCGCGAGCTTCTCACCTCAGAAATTTCTGCAGGCTTCCCCACCGCCGCTTTTACATCCTTGAATGACGCTGTCAATACCGAATTCGATCGAGGAATATCTATTCAGTTGCTAAACAAAGTCGTTGAATGCCTACAGGACGCGGTGAAGGTGTGCCCACCAGGTTCATACAACGTCTTGTACGCTTTGGCCGATGTACTCTACACTCGCTTCCTCGAAACGCATTCGAGTGACGATTATGATGAGGCAACAGTGCTGTTGGAAAGAATCCTCGACCCTAATCACTCCGGAGAGTGTCCGGCTTCAACTCGGGTTCTAGCTTCATCACTTTCCACTCTACTCGCGTTCACGAGATCGACCATCTTCAAGACCCCAGAATCTTCCGAAGTGGCGATTTCCCATCTCCGTGCCTCACTCGGCCCTTCTTCCATAGATGACGGGCTCCATCTTCAATTCACTGAGAGCTTGGCGATCCAAGCCAGCCTGCGCTTTACAGATTACAGTCTCGCTGAGAGCCGTGAAGAAGCGAACTCCTGTATTTCAGACGTTGTCCGCCTTTCGTCCTCTCGAGGTGTGGAAAAATCGGGGGGATTTTTCTCTGAATTCGACGACGTTCGCGAGACTCATTCAACGACGGCGATAAAGCAGAATATACAGCGTCTTGAGGAACAACTCTCCAACACTCCTCCAGGGACCTCACACCACAAACGCCGCATCAGTGAACTGGCAAAGTGGTATAAAGTCAAGTTCTCCCGGACCAATGATATATCGGATATTGAAGAGTCCGTTAAGTATGGCCGGCTACTGCTCAATGCAACTCATTCCAATGACCCTTGGAGAGCCAATCCCCTCAATTCCTTGCTCGACATCCTCCTTCTCGCGTTCGAGCACACCAACAAGGTCAGCTACCTCGACGAGTCAATCATCCTTGGCTATGACATTCTCAACTTGAAGAGTGCACGGGACGAACATTTTTACGTGATTTCGCAGCTTGTATCGTCTCTACTTACACGCTCGCGCTTGCTTGATCGAGGAGAGGACAAGGTCGAGGTCTTACGCCTAATTCCATTGGCTATCAATGATCAATACGCTCAGGAAGCTGACAAATTTCTACTTTCATGCGTCTGGGCACAGCATGCGCGACGTATGGGCCACCCCTCGGTCTTGACTGCCTACAAGAGCGCAATGTCGTTGGTCCAGAGGTCCTTGTCATTCGCTCCGACGGTATCGATTCAGCACACTCGTCTCGTCTCTATGAGTGGTGGTTGTCACAAAATGCCACTCGACTACGCGTCCTATCAGATCGATTTAGGTCAATTTGAGGAGGCAATTGAGACACTGGAGCAAGGGCGAGCATTACTTTGGTCCGAGATGCGTGGCCTCCGTACCCCGATTGCTCAACTCGCTGAAGAAGACCCACCGTTGGCAAAGAGATTCTCCGAGATCAATGAAGAACTTGAGGGGTTGACCATATCCATGACACCGAGTGGGAGGCCAGAGATCGAAGACGACGTCGCACAAGGTGGAGATTGTACTGACCCATTCGGTCGACTCGTGGTGAAGCAGCAGAATCTTGTGGAGGAGCGGGATGCACTGATTTCACAGATTCAAGGCCGACCGGGGTTGGAAGGATTCTTGAAGACACCATCATTCATCACTCTCCGCT
Source organism: Lactarius psammicola (assembly GCA_025769895.1). Lineage (NCBI taxonomy): Eukaryota > Fungi > Basidiomycota > Agaricomycetes > Russulales > Russulaceae > Lactarius > Lactarius psammicola. The sequence goes on along the minus strand of WTXK01000011.1, from coordinate 405,612 downwards.
CTGCTGCCTCGCGTGGCCCCGTCATTCTTGTCAATCATTGCAGATGGCGCTCTGACATCTTGATTCTCTTTCATGACTCTCGTCCTTGCATAATTCCTACCGCCGATGATTTCTACCTTCGCGCAAACAACCTACGAGATGAGCTAGTTGAGGCTCGGAAGCATGGTCTCGACTCCGCCGAATACCAAGACGCTCTATCTTCTGTACTCAAGGGCCTCTATAAGCTTGTTGGAGGACCCGTCATCGAGAAGCTTCGGGTGTTAGGCGTACCAGAGCAATCTCGGGTCTGGTGGTGCCCAACGTCAGTCTTCTGTTCTCTTCCCCTCCATGCGATGGGTCCAATCCCATCATACGATACTTCTGAGCGATATTTCTCGGACCTCTACATCCCTTCTTACACACCATCGCTCTCTGCACTCATCGAGTCTCGCAAGGCAAACCCACAGACGCTGGACAAGCCTTCTTTCCTTCTTGTTGCCCAACCAGACGGTTCTCTTCCAGGCGTATGGGGAGAGATGGAGGTCGTACAATCGCTCAATGCACAGGTTACGAATCTTATCTTAAATGCGGCTACACCAACTTCCGTAATCGAGGGCCTCAGACGCAGTCAGTTTGCCCACTTCGCATGCCACGGAGAGTTGGAGACAGGAAAGCCGTTCGAGGCTTCGTTCAAGCTTCATGGGGGAGAGCGTCTTACACTCCTGGATATTGTACAGTCTCGACTTCCGGATGCTGAAATCGCCCTCCTTTCTTGCTGCCACACCGCGGAAATCACAGAAGACAGCATTGCCGACGAGGCTTTGCATCTTACTGCGGCGATGCAGTACTGTGGATTCCGGAGCGTTGTTGGCACGTTGTGGGCAATGGCAGATACGGATGGGCGAGACCTGGCCAAGAGCTTCTACAAATCGTTGTTCTCTGGCCGAGGGGCAGACATACCGTATCATGAGCGATCTGCGCGAGCACTGCGAGATGCAACACGGAAGCTGAGGAAGAAGAGAGGAATCAGCCTGGAGAGATGGGTGAACTTTGTGCATTACGGTGCTTGACGGTACGTCTTCGGTGAGTGTCAATTTTAAGTGACTCTGGCGCTTAGCAGTTCTCAAAAGACTTAGGCTCCTTGTCGGATATGTTGTGTCGTTGCACTCGGAGCAATACTCAGCGTCGGTATTTAGACTGGATATTCTTAGTATTTCGTTATATTGTCTCGATATCACCCGTGTAGCGCACAGATACCCTACACGGATGACATGGCACCAATGCATGAACTTCCCCCCGAATCTTGTTTTGTCCAGTGCGCCGTGAGACGTCAGAAGTGGAGAGTCTGACCCCAGCCCACAGAAAGTTTTTAAACGTATTCCCTCCTTATGCCAACAATATATATAAATAGGTCGAGCACTATAGATACATTTTGGCGGCCACACGAGGCTCACCACTACTCCAGAGATCGCCTAACTCAATTTGTTCAACACGCCGCCAGCTAGTCTAATTTGGGGCGTTAGTCTGACCAAGTAAAAGAGCCAAAAACGTCTTAAAGACCAGAGAAAAGTTCTATACTACCATAGCGCCGACGGACTGTCCGCACCTTTGCAAGCGTCCCACACTGAACGTGCAGGACAACCTTATTCTGGTCACTGATCCAGGCACCCTCTCTGCATAGTAAAAAAGTACACGTTGTCTGCAGTTTTGCAAAGAAAGACGATGTCGACATCGCGCACTGTCCTTACCCTCATTGCTCGCCCTTGTCAGATTTGTAAATTGCCGCCGGTACTTGAAGATGAACGCACAGGACATGGAGCTGGGTTTCTGGCCCTTTCCACGAAGGCAAGATATGGCGAAGAAACAACCGAGGTGTGTGGCACGGACAGCGAGAATTCCATCAGGGCATGCCGGATAGCGAGTTGATGGTCATGCCACTCAACTCGGTCGTGGGCCCGCTGCACAAGGGGGTCACTCGGTCCGCCCCGCGGTACCTCTCCGCCAGATTCGCTACCGCATCTCAAGATCGCCGCACCCATCACAAATAAATGGCACATCTCAGTCTGGACTTTACACCCCGGACGTTTAGGAGTGCCACGACAACACCTCCACCTACTCCAAGGCCTCGGCCGCTTATGACTATATGCCACGTGCACGGGAACGGGCCCTGGTGCGCAATACTGCAAGGGTGACTGCCACATTGAAGAAAGGGAGATATTGTGTGCACTGGGTGTGTTGTATCACAGTAACACGCATAGAGAGTGCGTGGAGATGCGCCAATACCATGTCTTCACAAAATCTCGGATTGGTGAAATTCAGTTGGATTCCATACACGCTTTTTTGATATATCTTAAGATTTCCTCTGTGTTCATGTCTTGTCCACTGAGCCGCAGGCTCGGTCCCCACCGACTTTTGCAACAACTGTAAATGAGTATGCGGTTTTGAAAGTTAGCACGGGGGTGCAACCCCACGACGGGGAGGGCGAGAGAGGGACGTACTTAGATGAGCGAAAGGATGACCTGGTACGGGTATGTCGTGCGGCACAGCGCGGCTCGAGTCGACGCGCTGGATATGACTATATGTGCGGTATTGAACTTTGTGAGCAGATTTGAGTCAGGCTTGCGTCGTGGACGTAGATACAAGATACAGAGACACCAGTCCGTCGTCGTCCTTCGTCCACGCGCACTCGAGCTTCGCCCAGCCCTTCATCCGCGCGTACACCGTGACCATGAATTACAGTGCACTGTTGCTCACGCCCCCAACACTCACTCCCCGTCCCGCTCGCAACTCTGCTCCGCCAAGGTACCGTGAGCTCTGCAGTGCGTTCGCTGTTCCCCCTTTTTCTTTTAGTTCATTTATACCGACCTGTATGGGTTCCGGACAATATTTCGCGACTGGGGGCGGGGCCAGCTTTACCGCGGGACGTTGCTTGTGCTGGTCGGCGAAAATAAAAGGATGCAGACTGACTTTGGCGAAAAGGAGCAGGTCTGGTGTGTCGACTGTCGCGCGGCACTTGGGCTGGTTGTAGCTGCAGATTCGCAGGTCCAGATTCGGGCGAGCGGGGAAAAAGAGGAGACAGAAAGAGACGCACAAGAGGAGGTGGAGCGGGTTCATGCAGAGCACGGCGACGTTTCCGCACCAATTCCAGCGAGCCCTTGGTCCTGAAAAAAATATCACAAGGCAGGTAGGAGTGAGTGCGACCACAAGTGCATGTTGTATGACGCGCACGATTGCATGTGTTGGGAAGAAGCTTGGTCGTGAGAAGGGATTCGGGTTGGACATGCACAGCTAAGACATTTGTCCTTTTGAGAGTTGAGGGCCTTCGCTGGCGTTGTAGACGACGACCACAGGCACCAATGAGTGAATGGAGACGATGGAGGAGAAGCCCCACTGGCGAGGACTAGGCTGGCATATGCGTAGCGGTCTGAGGCTTGTCAGATCTCCGGGACGCCTGCCAACGCCAGTGAGCCGCTGCTGTGACTGTTCTCAGGCTCCTGCCGCTGTGCCTATCCGACCATGTCCCCTCACTCCCTGTCTGATTCCAAGGCCCACCTATTTCCGACCATCTACTCACGTTCTGTTGTAATTTCCAATATCATATTTCACTGTCGGGCCGTGTCCATTAGGCCATTGGGGCCAATTTGAACCTGCGCCGACTTGTGCATAGGTTGTGCATAAGTTTGCAAGTCTAGCACAGCCTTTGCGTAAGCAAAGCCTGAGGGTTGAGTGGACACGTACGCCTCGTGTTGTCGCTGTGCGAGTGCGCATGGTTAAAGGGTGGTCTACGAGCCAGTGCAAGGCTTTTCGTCTGTCCACCTCCCTTTCTTCCTTCGAAATCCCAGACGTTCGACCCACCTCCAGACGACCCACGATTTCTCATTTTCTTGCGCTGAACCATGGATCCCGAACGTAAGCCCGAAGCTCCGAGTCCGAACCTTCTTAATCATTGACACCGTTTCCCTCCCTCTTCCTTGTAGTCTCTATCGCCAATATCGACGGTGGCATCACTTTTGTTCAGAATTTACTCTCACGGCTCCCTCGATCCCATTCAGAACACATCGATGGTGTCCATATTCTCGCGATGGCACGACTTGTGCGCTATACCCTGTCACAACAGAAGGAAGACCTTGACAAGTCCATTCTATACTACACTGAGGCGGTCTTCCTTCAGCCCGTTTCTCGGGCTCAACTTTCCCTCAATGTTGTCCAACTTCTCTTTCACCTCGCGTCAGCTCTTCTCGATCGCTCTGGTGACTTCGACCAGCCTGAGGACGTCAGGTATTCTATCGATTACCTCCGGTATCTCCAAGGACTACCCCTTGAATCCTTCGACATCTCCAGGAAAGTCGTTATTACCACACTTATTCGAGCATTGGCATTGGCTGTTAAAGTTCAGTTGGAAGCTGGTGACGCCACACGGAATATCGAGGAGATGGTGGTACTGTGCCGCGAACTCCTCACCTCAGGAAATTCGACAGACTTTTTCGCTGCCGCATTTCCACTCTTGAAAGACATTGTCGATGCTGAAGTTAATCGAGGACTGCCCATCCAGTCGCTAGACCAAGTCATTGAATTCCTACGGGGCGCAGTGCAGATGTGCCCACCAGGTTCGCACCTCATCTTGATTGCGCTGGCCGACACACTCCGTACTCGCTTCATGAAAACTCATTCAAATGACGATCACGACGAAGCAATGGCACTGTGGACAAAATCCTGGATCCCAATCAGCCTGGAGAGTGTCCAGATCCGATTCGAGTTTTAGCATCATCACTTGTCGCTGTGTTTGCATTTGCCAGATCGGTCATCTTCCAGAACCCACAATATTCCGAAGTGACGACTTCTCGTCTCCGTTCTTTACTCAACTCTTCTTCCATCGATGAAGGACTTCGTCTCCTAATTACCAACATCTTGGCGATCCAAGCCAGAGAGCGGTTTAGGCAATACAGTCTCCCTGAGAGCCTTGAAGAAGCGAACTCCTATACTTCACAAGTTGTCGAACTTTCATCCTCTCACAGCCTGGAAAAACCTGGTGAACTTTTTCTTGAATTAGGCGCTGTTCGGGAGTCGTCCTCAATGATAAGGACGGCGGAGAAAATTCAGCATCTTGAGGAACTGCTCTCAATTAATCCTCCAGGGACCGAACGTCACAAAGAGTGCCTCGGTCGCCTTGCAAACTGGAATAGATCAAAGTTCCACCGTACCGGCGATGTATCAGATATCGAGGAGTCCATCAAATATAGCCGGCTGCTGCTCGATGCAACTCATCCCAGTGACTGGAGGAGAGCCGATTATTTTGGTGCCGTACACCTCGTCCTCCTCCTCGCGTTCGAGAAAACCGGCAAGATCAGCTACCTCAACGAGTCAATCGCCGTCGGCTATGACATCCTCGAGTTGAGGAGTGCACAAAACGTACACTTTCAAGTAATCAAGCAGCTTGTGTCATCTCTACTTACCCGCGGGGGGTTGCTTGGGGGAAGAGAGGACCTCCACTGCTGCCACGAAGCCATAAGATTGATGTCGATGGCCATTAACAATCATTACGCGCGGGAACCTGACCGATTCCGACTTGCATGTCAGTGGGCCCTCCTTGCGCGAAGCATTGGTCACCCCACCACCTTGACTGCCTACAAGAGCGCAATGTCATTAATGGGAAAGTCCTTGTCCTTCTCTCCGACGGTATCCATTCAGCACGCACGTCTCGTCGCAATGGGCGAGAATTTGCGGAACATGCCACTCGACTACGCATCCTATCAGGTCGATTTGGGTCTATTTGAAGAGGCAATTGAGACACTGGAGCAAGGGCGAGCGTTACTCTGGTCTGAGATGCGAGGCCTTCGTACCCCGATGGCCCAACTTATTGCCGAAGACCCGCTGTTGGCAAAGAGATTTGCCAAGATCGATCAAGAACTTGAGGCGCTGACCATATCCGTCACACCGAGTGGGAGGCCAGAAATCGAAGAGGGTGTCGCTCAAGGTAGAGACTGGACTGACCCATTTGGTCTGCTTGTGGTCAAGCAGCGGAAACTGGTGGAGGAGCGGGATGTACTGATTTCACAGATCCGAGGCCGACCAGGGTTGGAAGGATTCTTGAAGACGCCGTCATTCGCCACTCTCCGCTCTGCCGCCTCGCGTGGCCCTGTCATTCTAATTAACCATTGTATATGGCGCTCTGATATCGTGATTCTCTTCCGCAACTCTCTTCCTTGCTTCATTCCTACTGCCGATGATTTCTACGATTGCGCGAACAAATTGCGTGACAGCCTAATGGAGGCGCGAAAGGTGGGCCTCGACTCTGGGAAATACCACAATGTCCTACGTACCGTACTCAGGGACCTTTACGAGCTTGTTGGTCAGCCGGTCATTAAAATGCTTCGAGGGTTAGGCGTACCAGAGCAATCCAGAATCTGGTGGTGCCCCACTTCAGCTTTCTGTTCTCTTCCCCTCCACGCGATGGGTCCAATCCCTTCAGACCACATACCCAAGCATTCCAAGCACTCCAAGCGCTATTTCTCCGACCTCTACATCCCTTCATATACACCATCCCTTTCAGCTCTCATCGAGTCCCACAGCCCAAGTACACAAGCGCTGGACCAGCCTTCGTTGCTTCTTGTTTCCCAACCAGATGAATCTCTCCCAGGTGTGTGGGGAGAGATTGAGGTCATGCATAATCTCAATGTCCCGGTTACGGGTCTTATCTCGAAGTGGGCCACACCAACATCCGTAGTTGAGGGCCTCCGAGATCACCGGTTCGCCCATTTTGCGTGTCACGGAAATCTGGAGACAGGCAAACCATTCGATGCTTCTTTCCAACTTCACGGCGGCGAGCGGCTTGCTCTGCTAGACATCGTGCGATTTCAATTTCCGAATGCCGAATTCGCGTTCCTTTCTTGCTGTCATACTGCGGAGATCACAGAAGAGAGCATAGCTGATGAGGCACTGCATCTCACCGCAGCGATGCAGTATTGTGGTTTCCGAAGTGTCGTCGGGACCATGTGGGCAATGGCTGATACGGATGGTCGGGACCTGGCTAAGAACTTCTACAAATCACTGTTCTCGAGCCGAGAGCAGGGTGTGCCGTACTATGGGCGATCTGCGCGGGCGCTACGGGATGCCACACGGAAGCTGAGGAGAAAGAAAGGGGTCACTCTGGAGAGATGGGTAAATTTTGTTCATTATGGCGCTTGATCCGCATCTTTTGTAAGTAGTCGACTTGTTTCATGCACGCATAATTTGAGCGCTTACATATCCTCAGAAGACCTCATGTCTCAGCGGATGTGCTGCGTTGTCGAGTCAAGCTACTGCTGAGTTTTGGTATTTACTTTACGTGTACGTAGTAGTTGTTCGATTTACCGTTACTTCGATCATACCCTCACACCCAGCGTCGAAAATGCTGACTATGGATTTCGTCTCGAATCTAGGTTTTCTATGGCACTGTGAGTAGAAGGAGAGCCAGAAGGCTCATCTGGTACCACCGACTTCACCTGAGAATCCCCCGGAGTTTATACATTTCACACACTGCGAAGCTACCTCGGTGATATGGTCTGAACCAAAGAAAAGAGTCAAAAACTTCAACTCGACGAAGACTTAAGGCAGATTCCCGTCCTGACACAGAACCCTTGTACGATACCACAGCACCCATGAACTACCCGCACCTTCGCAGGCATTCTATGCAAGGCGCGCAGGACAACCTCTTTGTGCCTACTGACCCAGTCACTCTTCGCGTAATAAAAATAGACCTTGTCTGATAATTCGCTGAAGGACCTGACCGTCCGTACTTCGTCGTCTGCAGCCGTTAGAAATGCGTAGACCACCGTCGGTTCCTGCATCGCCTTCTGCAGGGCTTTGAGCTGGCTCTCCTTCCAGGAGGGCAAGGCCAGAAGGAGGACCCACTGGTGAGCGCATTGCATAAGCAGGGAGAGATATGGGAGCGTGGGCCGACAAGGTGGGCGGAAGATGGGCCTATGTGTATACTAGCGGTCAGGTAGGGGCGGTGGTCGTGAGTGAGGGTGGGAGGCGAGCACGAGACGGACTATATGCTAGGAACAACAACGGCGGTTGTGTGTACCGAGAACACTCCGCTACTTGGGGGTAATGTTGGATACCGTGGTAAACAGCATGAACTGTACTGATGTGTGGGTGAGGGCGAAGCACAGCAGCGCGGGCCGTCGAAGCTTCAACATTTCCTGGACGCTATGTCCCATCAGGAGCATGCTCGTCTCGGGACCGTACGCGGCGACCAGCCCATCAAGGAACTCAACGTGCGCCTGCACCTGCGTAGGCAGGGTAATGGAGATGTCGGGGGACGAGCGGTCGCCGGCAATGTAGGGTGACAATCGTAAGTGTGCGTGGATGAAGATGGTGACGGATGTGGATGTGGAAGGATTGGTTGCGTGGTAGATCGCGACCAAAGGGGCACGTAAAAGTCGCGTGGCCCTAGGTTGCTTAAGCAAGGGGGGTCGCATGTTAGTATAAACAAGAACACCAGGAAAGGGAAGAGGATAGCATACAGATCGGGAATAAGTAGTGCTATGAGAGGTATGACAGAAAAGTACTGCGACCTCCATACCCACAAAGGTCGTTCGTGGCTATACAGGGACGAACGGGCTCAGGTGAGTATTGGAGGAGTGATGTCGGCCAAAGCTTGGCTCTGAATTGCCAGAACCGGATCGCGACAAACCTCTACAGTATGGCACCATGACTAACGTCAGGTGCTGAAGTCGAACGTACGGCGCCTCGTGTTGTTACCGTGCGACAGTATAAGCCAGTGCAAGGCTTTTATTGTGCCGCAATCCCAGCCGTTCAACCCACTTTCATGCGACTCACGACTTCTCATTTCACTCACTAAACCATGAATCCCGAACGTAAGCCCGAACCCCCGAATCCGAACCATCCTGTCGTTGGTAATTGACACCGTATCCCCCTTCCTTACAGTCCCGATCACCGATATTGACGACTACATCGCGATTGCTCAGAATTCGCTTTCGCTGTACCGCCAATCTGATCGTACACCTGTCATTTGGGTCCATATCCTTGCAATGGCGCGATTCGCACGCTATAGGCGGTCACAACAGAAGGAAGATCTTGACAAGTGCATTGTACACTACACCGAGGCGATCTTCCTTCCGCCCATTTCCCGGGCTGGACGTTTTCTCAATGTTGTCCAACTCCTCTTTCGCATGTCATTAGCTCTTCTATGTCGCTCCGAGGAGTTCAAACAGTCAGTGGACGTCAAATATTCCATCGAGTACCTCCGATACCTCCGAGGACTAGCCCTCGAATCCTTCAACACCCCCAGGAATGACGTTATAACAACACTTATTCAGGCATTGGGTGTTCAAGTCCAGTTGGAAGCTGGTGATGGGACAAGGAATATCGAGGAGATGGTGGTCCTCTGCCGCGAACTCCTCACCTCAAATATATCGACGGACTTTCCCGACCACACTTTTAAATACTTGGAACGGGCCGTCAACGCCACATCCGACGGAGGACGGCCCATACATTTGCTGAACGAAGTCATCGAATGCCTACGGGATGCGGTGAAGGTGTGCCCACCAGGTTCGTACAACGTCTTGTACGCGCTGGCCAGCACGCTCTGCACTCGCTTCGTCGAAACCCACTCAAATGATGATTACGATGATGCAACTGCGCTCTTGGAAAGGACCCTCGATCCCAATCAGTCTGGAAAGTGTCCGGATTTAATTCGAGGTCTATTTTCATCACTTGCCACTATGCTCGCATTCATCAGATCGGTCATCTTCAAAAACCCAGAATATTCCGAAATGGCAATACCTCGTCTCCGTGCCGAGCTCGACTCGCCCTCCATCGATGAAAGGCTTCGTCTTCGGGTCACCGAGGCATTGGCTGTCCGTTCCAGAGAGCGCTTCATACATTACAGACTCTCTGAGAGCCTTGAAGAAGCGAACTCCTATATGTCACTAGCTGTCGATCTTTCATCCTCTCAAAGCTTGGCAAAATATGGGGGATTTCTCACTGAATTAGATGCTGTTCGGGAGACCTATTCTATGACGGCCATACAACAGAACATTCAGCAGCTCGTGGTACTGCTCTCAAATACTCCTCCGGGGACCAAACACTACAGATATTACCTCAAGCAACTTGCAGATTGGTATAGGGCCAAGTTTTTCCGTACCGACGATGTATCTGATATCGAAGAGTCCATCAAGTATAGCCGGATGAGACTCGACGCAACTCATCCCAATGACCCGATGAGAGCTAATCCCCTTATTTTCCTGCGCGACGTCCTCCTCCTCGCGTTCGAGCACACCAACAAGACCAACTACCTCGATGAGTCAATCGTCCTCGGCTATGACGTTCTTAAGTTGAAAAACGCACACCACAATCACTTTGCAGTAATTGGGCAGCTTGTCTCATCTCTACTTATGGGCTGGCGGTTGCTTGGTCGAACAGAGAACGCCCATGAGGCCATACAATTAATGGCGTTAGCCGCCGACAATCCATACGCGTGGGAACCCGACCAATTCAAGCTTTCATGCAAGTGGGCCTTCCTTGCGCGATTTCTCAGCCATCCCTCTACCTTGACTGCCTATAAGAGCGCTGTGTCGTCGTTACGAAGGTCCTTGTCCTTTGCCCCAACGATATCGATTCAACACACTCGTCTCGTCGCCATGGACGAGAATTGTCAGAGCATGCCACTCGACTATGCATCCTATCAGATCGAATTAGGCCGATTTGAGGAGGCTGTTGAGACACTGGAACAAGGGCGAGCATTACTTTGGTCCGAAATGCGTGGCCTTCGTACCCCAGTAGCCCAACTCGTCGAAGACTCGCCATTGGCAAAGAGATTTGCCGAAATTAATCAAGAACTCGAGGCGTTGACCATATCCATCACACCGAGTGGGAGGCCAGAAATCGAAGACGGCGTTGCTCAAGGTAGAGAGTGGACTGACCCATTTGGTCGGCTTGTGGTAAAGCGGCAGAAACTAATGGAGGAGCGGGATGCACTAGTTTCACAGATCCAAGGCGGACCAGGGTCGGAAGGATTTTTGAAGGCGCCATCATTCGCCACTCTCCGCTCTGCCGCCTCTCATGGCCCCGTCGTTCTTATCAACCATTGTAGATGGCGCTCTGATATCTTGATTCTCATCAACAATTCTCTACCTCACTCCATCCCTACTGCTAATGATTTCTACGATCGTGCAAACAAGCTACGGGGTGAGTTGGTCAAGGCGCGGAAGTATGGTCTCGACTCCGCCGAATATCAGGATGCTCTGTCTTCTGTACTCAAGGGCCTCTACGAGCTTGTTGGCGAACCAGTCATCAATAGGCTTCGTTCGTTAGGCGTACCAGAGCAGTCTCGAATCTGGTGGTGCCCAACCTCGGTCTTCTGTTCTCTTCCCCTCCACGCGATGGGCCCAGTCCCATCGAGCGGTACGTCCGAGCTATATTTCTCAGATCTCTACATCCCTTCGTATACACCGTCGCTCTCTGCACTCATCGAGTCTCGCAAGGCAAGCCCACAGATGCTAGACAAGCCCTCGTTACTCCTTGTTGCCCAACCAGACGGTTCTCTTCCCGGTGTATGGGGCGAAATGGAGGTCGTACAAGCGCTCAATGCACAGGTCACGGATCTTGTCTTGGACGCGGCCACACCCTCTTCCGTAATCGAGGGCCTCAGACGCAGTCAGTTTGCCCACTTCGCATGCCACGGAGAGTTGGAGACAGGAAAGCCGTTCGAGGCTTCGTTCAAGCTTCATGGGGGAGAGCGTCTTACACTCCTGGATATTGTACAGTCTCGACTTCCGGATGCTGAAATCGCCCTCCTTTCTTGCTGCCACACCGCGGAAATCACGGAAGATAGCATTGCCGACGAGGCTTTGCATCTTACTGCGGCGATGCAGTACTGTGGATTCCGGAGCGTTGTCGGCACCATGTGGGCAATGGCAGATACGGACGGGCAAGACCTTGCCAAGAGTTTCTACAAGTCTCTGTTCTCCGGAAGAGGAGCAGATGTACCGTATTATGAACGATCCGCGCGAGCGCTGCGAGACGCAACACGGAAGCTCCGGAAGAAGAGAGGAATCACGCTGGAGAGATGGGTGAACTTCGTGCATTACGGCGCTTGACGGTTCGTCTTCGGTGAGTGTCGATTTTGAGAGCACTGGCGACTCTGGCACTTAATAGTTTTCAGAAGACTCAGGCTCGTGTCGGATACGTTGTGTCGTTACGCCCGGACTAATACTCGGCGTTGTTATTTAAACTGGGTATGCCTAGTACATGGGCCAGTCACTCCATCCCGTAATACCTCTCCCGCCGAATTCGTTGCCGTATCTCGAGATCGCCGCACCTGCCACAAAGACCCGGCACATCTCGATCTGAACTGCACACTTGGGATCTCCAGGAGCGCCACTACCACTTACACGGGAACGGGCCCTGGTGCCCAAGTCTGCGAGGGTGACCGCCACGATTGGAGGAAGCGAGAGAGAGATTGTACAAACGGGCTATGTTGTACCGCAGCAACACGCCAAAAGAACATGTGAAAAGATGAAATGCGCAGTACTATGTCTTCACAAAATCTTGGATCGATAAACTTCACTTGAGTACTATACACGCTTTTTGATTTCTCTCTGATCTATGATACATGATATCTAGAAGAGGGAGGGCTTCCTTCTTGTTCATGTCGTGTCCGCTGAGCCGCAGGGTCGGTCTCCGTCGACTGTTGCATAAGCTGTGAACGAATGCGCGGTTTAGGAAAGTTCGCGCAGGGATGCGACGCGGGAGGGCGAGAGCGAGGGAGCGCAATTGCTTGTGTCGGGAAGAAGCTTGATTGTGAGAAGGGGTTCTGAATGGACATGCGCAGCTACGACGCTCGTCTTTTTGAGGGTTTAAGGACCCCTCTTATGTTGCTGACGACGAGCGCGGGGAATGGTGAGTGCCACGCTGCGGAAGTCACAGGAGAAAGCGTTGCCGATGAGGCCCTTCACCTTACTGCTGCGATGCAGTATTGCGGATTTCGAAGCGTTGGAGGGACTATGTAGGAAGTGGCGGATACGGACGGGCGAGACCCGGCCAAGAGCTTCTACAAGTCGCTATTCTCTAGCCAAGAGATAGGTGTGCCGTACTGTAAGCGATCTGTGGGAGCACTGCGGAATGCGACACAGAAGCTGTGGGGAAAGAGAGGATTTAGCCTGGAACGATGGGTGAATTCCGTGATATGGCGTTTGACGGTGCGTCTTTCGGTGAGTGGTCAAATATTCGGCGCACACGCGACTCAGGGGCTTAATAGTTCTCAGAAAGATTCGGACATGTTGTATCGTTTGCACTGCACGCCTTGTTCCACGCCTCAGTAGACGTCGCTCGTACTCGCGCGATCTCTGAGCCCGTTCCCTCTATCTAGTCCGCCTTCGCACGTGTCCCTTGATGTCCAAGCCGTTTGCAGCTGCCTTAACCTCCATACACCCTGCTTTTGACTCTTTCCAAGCTACCTTCGCAGAAAGGGCCTTGCATTCGTAGAATGTCCCTCTGACTGGTCGCACCTCCGGCAGTCCCGAGAAAATGGCGGTGGCAGCCTCGGCGTAGTGGGAAGAAACCGCGATTTGTTCAACTGAACTCCGTATTGGCGGGGGTCACGTAGAAGGCGGAAGAGTAAGATATCTAGTGGTCGTCTGACCGCAGACGGATGGCCTGCATGGATCCCGTATCGAGAGTGCCTGCCTTGATGCGCTCAAGATTTTCTCTTAGCACCTTGAACAGCGCCACTTTATCATCGCGCTGTGAGTAGGACCCATCAGCTAACGTCTGCATTTTAAAAAACAACACGCGCACACACTCCCCCACACGTACCTGGTGGCTGACGACGCGGCCAGATGAGCTCGGGAAGACGCAGAACAGTGTTTCGCCGACGCTCGCGGACTAGGGCAACGAGGCTGTCAAACAGAAATTTTCATAGGAGAAATTTCATACGTGGGGCACCGTGTTGTGTACGGCTTTGAAGGGCTGCAGTCCGTATGCAAATGCCGGTGCCGGCAGCGCTTTGGCCGGGACGGGTCGGGGGGTAGAGGACATGCCACCGCGCCGCGTCGTTGAGTGAGACAAAGACGATAGCACGGGCGTGGTGTTCATCGTGTCCTGCTTGGACGAGACGTCGCTCCCGCTCTCCTCCAGCTTGACCACCCCACAAAAATCAAGCTGTTCCGGATCGGCCTTTGGTGGCCGTTCCATATCTGAAATAACCGGAATGTCGCCAACCAAATGGAAATAAGCTGATCGTCGTCCATCTTTCAGCGCCACCGCAGTATTGGCAGGCCCGGGCACGTTGCCCTGGTCATGGGCGCCTATTAGTGGACTCTTGCAAATTCCGGCATTCTCACTACCGGCCGTATGATCGCCCTTGAGCAGGTTGAGCGCGCGCTCGACGTGCAGCCATATTCCCTTGCCTATGAAACAAACAACGCGGGGGCGACAGCCCGCGATTTTGGTCAACAGCGCTGGGACAGAACTGGCCATTTCTTGGGCTGATAGATCAGCTTCCGAGGTCGATGGACGATCAACGAGGTTAGTCTACATTTCAAAGGGGAGGTCGCATGAGTCCTGGAAAAAGTGAAATGAACAGAAAAAAAAAAAAGATGGATGTTTGCAGAGAAGGGAGCATGTCGGAACAATACGCACAAGTCCAAGACTATATCGCTCTGGAAGTGTGCAATCTTCTGAGGGGAGCAATAGTCTCTGCGTAAATCCTGTGATCGGTGTTTTTTCTTTTTTTAGAGACCTAGAATATGGGCTAGCATACACTGGAAACGTACCAGAGAGGTGGAGACAGTGCCAAAAGTGGTTTGTGGGGTTCGCGTAGTGGTGCCCAGTCACCGCAGACATATGTCCCGGGCTACAAAGCGTGCAAGATGACAAGGCACAGTCAGCGCTCATACCGCATTCTGAGTAGGCACCAAACTCACTTGATTCCGCAAAATAGCACTGCGCGTTGGGCGTTTAACAAAGAGTCAAATAAGGTTGATAAAAACTTTGACAGACCGTCCAAATCCTCCGCGACGTAATCGGGTATCCCGGACAAGTGAGTGCTCAAACCGGGCGCTGCACTGCCCAACTTTTGCCGTTTCCGCGAGCGGGCGTCGGTCCTCCGACGTCCTGGGTCTCCCCCTCGTTTGTGCGATAATGTGACCGGTTGCGCACTACTCTTGTTGCTCTTGGGATTATCGCCCTCCTCAATGGGGCACAAAGTGGAGGCTGCTTGCGCCTTTTCAAGAGCTTGATCGTGGCGGGGTGGCAGTGATGATGATAAGGATAATGGGGGTACATACGCAAAACGGGAAAGACTTCCATGAAATGAAGATTTCTCCTCGTCTTCCATCTTTTTTTTCACCTCTAAGGAAAGAGAGTTATGTTATGTTTTAATTATCATGGATGACTGATGCGATGTCACGGTCAACACCGATGCCCGATCAGTCTGTCTGTTGCGGTGTTCCCGGGCCGCATTTTGACCTTAAATGGTAAAACTGTGGCACATCAGATTGCCGCGCAGATATGATATTGCCAAGCTTCACTGGCACCCGCTGCCTCCCGCATTGCATGAATTCGAGACATCAGAAAGTCCATTACGCGAGCTGTTCCGAGTGCCGGTACCAGAACCACGGATACACTAGCAATAGCTAGCGATGGACCTATTTATATTAAAGCTACTCCTCCAGTAAGCCCTGCAGCCAGTCCCTACCTCTACCCACCTCGCATCCCCGCCTAGTAAATCCCATCATCATGATGTCCTCAATCTCCCCTTTGTCACTGTCACCACCTCCCGCTCTGGCGGCCTCACGCGCACGCAGACAACGCAGCAACGCCATCTCACGAGCGCACGAGAGCGAAGCAGAGTGGGACTTCGCCTCCGCCTCCGCAGCTACAGATACATCGGGCTCCCCAACCACGACTTCCGCTCTTCCGCCATGGCGCGATGACGAGCTTATCTGCCCGCTGGCCCCCGACACCCACCGCGCTCATGCAGACCCACACGCGCAGGTACACGCACATCTTAATGCCAATGCAGATGCCAAAGCACCATCATGGGTCCCGGTACACGTCTGGCCGGCGAACGAGGGCGAGCTCCAGGCGGTGTTGGCGCAGTTCGCGTTCCCTGGGCCCGCGTCGGGGCGGAAACACCGGCGGTCCGGGGAGGTCATTGTCGATAACAACTCTCCTACTTCTGTTGGTTCTCCTTCAGGTTCGACTACTCCTGCTGCTGCAGGTAGCGGAAAGAGACGCAGTGCCCCAGGGCCGACTCGGTGCACTTGGTGTGCACATTGTGAGCGTGGGCGGAGCGGCGCATGAACGGGTCCGAGATACATTATTTGGCGCCGACACGATACCTATGTATCAGGCAAGAGACAGTGTTTTTCCCAAACATTCACGGACAGGACAGGACGGTTATGATAATTTTATTCTAAACACTATAGGTCGTCACAAGGATTAAAGTGTAATACGGACAGAAATCGTAGTGTACAGTTTACAAGAAAGAATAGATAGACGGGTCCCACAGACAAACAACTGGACAATGAATGACATACTTACAGAAGTTACTCTGACGTTAGGCATCACCCCGATTCGCCAAAAAGGCACCCATGTCCCGTTTTCCGTTTCGACGGCCGCCAATGCCAGGGCTCGGGAATCCAGAAGAGAGGCGCTCTATCCCGGCTGTATGCAACCCTAGATCGCTCGGGAATCCCTCAAACTCCTGCGCAGTGCGTGGGGCGGGGGCGGGGACTGCGTCCGAGAACTGGGTCGCCACGGGTGACGCAAGGCTAGGCGACTGGGATGCGGAAGGCGACGAGTGTGACCGCCTCGACGACGACGACGTCTTCGATGCCGACGAGCGGGACGATTTGCCCTTTTTACTGCGCTGCGCGGGGAGGGGAGGCATTACGGGCGGAGGAGGCGGAGGCACCGCAGGGTGCGCCGATGGTTGTTGCGAAATATAGTGGTGGTTGTAAGGTTGTCCCTGCTGCTGCTGCGGACCAGATGACAGCGAAGTCGATGTGCGAGAGCGCGAGTCCGACCCGCGACCCGAGTCCGAGCCCCCGCGCGTACGACGTGCATACGCACCGGCGCCAAAATCTCCCTCTTCGTCTTCGTCATCATCATCCCGGTAATCCTCCGAGCCGCGCGCAAACGGCGATGCGGGTGGCGGGCGACGATCCCCGCTCCCAGGGAACCCCTCGAACTCTGCGTTGCCGTCGAGCACGGCAGCATGCTCCAGCGCCAGCGCTAGAGCGGCACGCTTCCTCTCTTTACGCTCGCGCCGGCGTGCCCGCCGCTCCGCACGCGCGGCCTCCTCCTCTGCACGCCTCGTCGCGTGCGATTCGATGGCAGCCGAGTCCAGCGGCGCGGCATCGGAATCGAGGGTCGAGGACGATAGAGCAGTAGGTGGCGGGCGACGACTTCTCCTGCTTCTTCTGCTGCCCTGCCCCTGTTCCCGCCCCGCTCTAGCTCCCTCTTCTTCTTCTTCGTCGTCGTCATCAGGTAGGCGGATTGGCGGACGCCCGAAGAGGTTCCATCCGAAAAGGCGTATGGTTTTGGTGAAGCGTGCACGTTTGCGGCGCGGTGCGCCTGGGTTGGAGTGTAGAGATAGCGTCTCTGCGTCACGATCGGTGGTGGTGCCGCTACCGGAGTCCGCGAGGAGGTCCTCGAGATCGTTACGCTCATTCTTGGATGCGCGGAGACAGGAGAGACATGGTGCTGCGAGTGCGCGCAGGGAGTCAGACCAAGAAAACGACTCCATGTTGCATCCACGTTGACGGTGGGATGAGCCAACTTTTGACTGGAAGAAGCTCAGCTGCGAGACTACTAATCGGGTATTTCCACGTGACCTAACCTCCGGTACTGCCGAGCCTATTCACATGCACCGGCAAGACTCGTCGCATATCTCTCAGACTCTCGGTAGACCAGTGAGCGCGTGAGCCTTTGCAGAACCTCGAGGGTTCTCACTGCGTGCAAAGCAGAGTTTTCGGTCAAATAAAACCCATAGGAAGCTCTGTGGAGTGTTAACCACTTATCAAAATTTATTTTCTTGAAAAACTTTGAAAAAAAAGTTTTAAGTTTAAATTTGGGCCAATCATCCACCCGAAAAACAATATTAAACTCTTCCCGCCCTCACAGATCACATGATCAGCCGGAACAATAGACTTCTATTGTTCCGGCTGATCATGTGATCTGTGAGAGCAAACTCTTTTTTTCGGTGGACGATCAGCCAAAATTTAAACTTAAACTTTTTTTTTCAAAGTTTTTCAAGGAATATTAATTCAATAAGTGGTTAACACTCCACAGAGTTTCCTATGGGTTTTATTTGACCGAAAACTCTGCTTTGCACACAGTGTCTCCAGTTGCTACGCAACCCCTCATTCCTCTCTGGCTAGTTACGAGTCTAATCTCTCCGTAGAAAGAGTTCTAACTTATCAATCCCTGGCTCAAGCCCGCGATGTGGACGGTCGTTGCATCCCTCCATTCGCCTGTGGCACCTCTTACCCCTTTTCGAAGATAGCCGGTCTGAGGGATGAGCGAAGGCTTATAGCAGAGTCTTTGAACGAGTGAATGAGACGGCACGTGCTCATTCCTCTCTTGCGTACTGCCCCCCCTCCGCACATTTCTTCAACCGGTTCAAAAAACCGGAATTTTTTTTATTTCGCCCGCCCGCCGCGCCCAGTAAGTTTAATTGCTGAGGGATCGATGATGGGTTCCACAGTCCTGGGATGCATCATTTTTCGCTCCGGGAGGGTCCCACCCACCCGTCGCGACTCGCGACCTCTCCTCGGACAAAGGATCCCTCATTTTCGATCGAGAAGCACGAAGTGCTTCTCGCCGATTCTCTTTGTCCATATTACATAGACGTTCGCTACCCTGCAAGTACACCCAGCAGAGGATTGACAGTCCTGTTTCCCCGCTACCCCGAATATACCCATCGGCTAGCAATGCGTCCTCCTTCCCCCCCGGCGCCGCGCGGAACTTACCCCTGGAGAGCTAAGTAGCGATCCTCAGGGATGGACAGCAGCCTCACGGTATATCGCTTCGCATAAAAATGCATCTGAAATGACTTGAATTATCATCTCCCAACACCCAGTGGGGTGTGCCGTGCCACAAAGCTAAGACAATGAGAAAAACAATAACAAAATGAATGAATATGCTGTCTGCAAATCGAGCGTGAAATAACGAGATGGTTTACTGTAGGTATTCAAAAGTTGCCGTCGCCTGTCACTGCTTTATCATACAAAGAACGAACAAATGAACAAAGTCGACGTGCCAAGGGTCCCACTAAAATGCCTGAGGCGCTCAAGTCCGCGTCCATCGGCTAAGCTAGTCATTCGAGGCCTCGTCTGCCGAGTCCAGCAATCTAGGAACATGGTGACGTCAGGGCTTTTCTGGGTGAAGGCACATCACGCACGAGTACTGCTTCATCAAGGAGCATTCGCCCCCGTTTTCGAGGTCGATGCTGTACGAGTAGAAGTACCCTTCTGAAGAGACGACCATGATTTGGGGCATCGTCCTAAGAACGGTGTTGAGCAACCCAAACAAACACTCCGAACGGAGACAGTTAGGGACGACGCACCCGCTTAGCGCGACGATACACCGTGCGCCGCTCGTTGGGAGTTTGAGAAATGCAAAGTCTCGCGAGGGCTCCCACATCTCCGTGAGCGTGTTTGGGAGATACCCGCCGACGGACGATGTGATGTTCTTTGTCAGATTCAGTGATCGCCGACGCAGGCTCGACGACACCCCCCCACTCTTCTTCTTCTTGTCGTCCATAAATGCATCGTACCCTCCTTCTAACGCCCCTGCGCCGTCGCGGCTGTCCACGCTGCCTGATGGACTCGTCGCGTGATCATCCTTGCTGCTGTTTGCGCTGCTGGTGCTGCTACTACGTCCGCTTCCGAGTTTGAAGATGTGTACCGTGTCGTGTGCGCTGCTCACCGCCAGCAGAGTGCTGACCACATTGAAGTTGAGCGAGTATATGCGCGCCTCGCGCGTCCCGCGTCGGAACTGATACAGCTTCTCTGCACTGGGAACGCCCCACACGCGAATGACGGTGCCCTTCTCTGAGGCCGTCGCGAGGAGCGTGCCGGAGCTGTTCAATGCGAGCGCGGATATGGGCGCCTTGTGTGCACGGATGATTTGGGAGACGGTGAGAGACTTTGTCGAGAAGAGCAGGACGTCGCCTGACGCGGTAGCTGCGGTGGACGGGGCGGGTGGTGTCTGCGATGAGGCAGAAACCGGCGCGGGAACTGGAACTGGGGAGGGATATGCAAGGTATGAGTTATCAGCGGAGGGTGAGAGAGCGACGATGGCTTCGGGGTTGGGCGGAGTCTCGATGACATGCTGAAGGCGCATGTTTGAAATGTCATAAATGTAGATCTCGGTTTCGAGAACGATGACGAGCGTCTTTCGATTCATTTTGACGGCCAGAATTGATGAAGGGAATAGGAGCTCGCATATCATGGATTGTCGCTACGACACGATGGATTGAACGGGGAAACAATAGAAAAACACTGGCGGTAGCGGCGTACCTTTGTGTTCACGATCTGCAGTTTCCGCGGACTGGACGATGGCTGGTCCGCAGCACCAACGAGAGCGATAAGTGACGTACAAAAGAGCATCTCTACAATCCCGCGTGCACCATCGTCTATTTTTTGGGAGAAATATAAGAGACCGAGCCCATGAAGTGACCCAGGGGTGTAAGCCACGCACTCATAGTGTAGACTCTGCCGAAGGGGTCGCAATTCGTAATGCTGTAGCCTTTACGTGTCCCGACTGAAATACATCTAAGAGAAGGGATGAGGTGTGCAAAGATTCTTAAAAGAGGCGATTACGGACGTGAAATCTTGGTTGAAGTTTGCGAAGAGCATCGAGTTGGTGCGCTGCATGGTGATCGCCTTTCTGAAATGGCAGCGAAATGCAGAGTGAGGAATTAGGGGAAGCAGTGGGAGAACACTGGGATCTCCTTCAGAGAAACAATAGTGTTCTCTTCGTGCGGGAGTGTCAACACGACTAGTGCAAGTAGTGAGTCAAGACGCGGGATGGGCAGTACGCGCCAGGAAAGCAGAGCGAGCGCCGCCAAACCGGCAAGTTGATTATGTAACACCGAGGACCCTCCGCCACAAACAAGTTATGCTTGAATTGAACTGTACTGTAGGACGCAGAATCAGAATAATCGTCGATCTTGCTATATTAGCCGATCTTCAGGGCGGGTTATAATCACTGTCTTCCGTGGCGCCACGATCGTCGTACTGTTGCCAACTTGGGCTCTGTCGGCGCTATCTCCTTGTGGCCGTACACGCGTAAGTACACAAACCTCTTGTCTAGTAGACTACTTATACGGGCGTTCGGTGGTGTAATGAGGCCACAGTTTACGTTATTTTCTGACGTGACAACAGCTAGATGAACACTCTTCGGGCCTCCAGTGAAGCGGGACCTTCCAGTTCTGGGTCACGGACCCCGACTCTGATGCTCCCCGATACGCTCCCCGACCCACCGATGTGTCGCGATCCTGACGAAAGCAGGGCCCTGGCATTTCGAGTATACAAGGAAGTCTGGGACGAGTTCAACAAATGGAAAGTGGAGAACTGCGAACAACAGCTCCTGCTCCTCCAGAAGCCCTTACCGCCTCCGGCCGCTGCGAAAGACGCTCTGCTGGAAGCATCCAACTTGCGCGATGGTCAGCCTGGTGAGGTCGAAATTATCTACCTCTGCGATTCGGAAGACGAAGTCCCGCCGAATCCGGGTGGGTCGACTGTGCTCATGTGCGAGACGGTCCACCTGGAACTCCCAATGGAATTCACGCCGCATCCACGCTACGAGTCCTGCACCCCCGCCGTGCAGTCGATCGCGCCCCGCATCGGCAGTGCTGCAGACAATGAGATCGAGGTCCTGCCATTTGTCCCTTATGCCGACGACCCCACGTTCGACGCCAAGGCATATCTTGGGACGTTCAAGCGCTTCGCCTGGGAGGAGCTCGGGGATCCTGATGGTATGCAGTTAGCGTTGACTTATTTGTCGCTCTTGCTTAACCCTTCCCCGTGGGACCAGTGGAGGTGATCCAATTCGAGACCCTCCGCAGATTGCACTTCGGACATGGACTATCGCTAGACGAGATCGACGCCACCTGCGTCCTGCTCCCACTGCGCCAAACCAACCGAGAAGGTCTGATTTACAAGATGACACAGCGGTGCGTTGCGTCCTCCACCCATATCTCGTGTCGGTTGATGTGCTTGTTCTACTGATGAGCGCACCTATGTAGAGACGAACTTTTCTGGCCCGGGATGATGGCCGACTTCCCCATCGACGCCGACGGCGTGGAACAGCGACGGATAGACCCCCGCGCACACGAGCCGGACATTGACGACCTACGCGGGCGTTTAGATTCCATAGTTCCTTTCTTTTGTGCCAATCCCGGTTGCATTCAAGCTTTCTGCCCACGACATGGTATGTTCCTTTCTGGGCTCACAACGTGCTGGTTTGGTCACACCGATGGACTCAGTATCGGATTTCCCTCCTGTCCCACCAACCGTCCCTCGAGTTACCAGTGATGATTACCCGAAGGCGAACCTTGTGGGAGCATGTGTTTCCGTGGGATAGATGACACGTTTGGGGTAATGTTTTCCCGTTTATCTTCCTCCCCAGCGTTATTCATAAGGCAGACAGGAGGCTAGCGTAGAGTGGGTGGAGCCAGACATAGACGAACTCCGATGCATTCTAGAGATTATACCCGACACTACTCCTTGTGGTCTAGCAATACTCGTGAGGAAACCTTGTCGAGAGGTTCTGTGTGCGACTACGACTGTATTTTCCATGCTCACTGAAAGCCAAAAAAGGTGTATATTCAGCGCCGGCGACTCATCCCCGACGACAAGGTGTACCCGGAATCGGCTGAGAAACTCAAGATAAGAATCCAAAATTACAGTACGTCATACCACGGCAGGTCCATGATTATGATATATTCTCACCTTGCAGGGGACGAGAGGGACGGCGACAACTTCTTTGATAACTATTCGGCGTGAGCTTTGGCTAATTTACAATGTGACGACATTGCCCGACCCTATTGATTCTTCCTGTCAGACCTGGCCCGTGTTCACACCCCGGTCCATGTGACCGAAGCAATCCGGACTGTATTTGCGCCGAGGAGTCTGTTCACTGCTCGCGCAGTTGCCATTGCGGTCTCACCTGTGTGTCTCGGTTTCCTACTACGTGCAATGACTTCGGATCGCATGCTTATTCCGTATTCAGGCAAACGTCGGTGGGAAGGCTGTCGCTGCGTGCTTGAACCAATACTCAGATCGAAAACGCAGAGTAGTCGTACCTGCGCTACAATTAAGTGTCCGTGCAGGACGCGAGGATGGGAGTGCGACCCTTCGGTGTGCGAGTGCGACAACTACACGTACCAGAAAGCACCAGGAAAATGTACGTTACTGTACGAGTCTTGGAGTATTTTTGGCGCGTCTTGATGGTGCGGATTCGTAGGGCCTCAACGTAAGAAACCGCTCCCGAGACTGCTTCTCTCGGATGGAAAACACTTTTGCCAAAATTCGGACATACAACGTGGTCTTGCTGCCGTGCGTGCTTTCTCATAGAACAATTATATCGATTGCTAAATATCTAACTGTACTGTATGGTAGGAGGTAGAAATCAAACGGGGTGCGTTTGGTCTGGGCGCCTTTTCTGTGAATGGCATCCGCACGGGCCAGTTCATAGGCGGTACGTCTATGATTTTCCCCACCCACACCCGCTAAAGTATCAGTATCTTCGATTATGAAAGAATATATCGGTGAACTGATCCCGGATGAGGCGCATAACAAAGAGTACGCTTCTTTCTTATCTACGTGCTTGAAACCATACGAAGAATGGATCGACCTATTAGAATTTGAGGAAACATGTCAAGTTGAACTACAATTTTGGATATGACGCAAATTTCAGTCTCGACAGCGCGCGTGTCGGAAATGAGACGCGCTACATCAACCACGGGAGCGATGCAGAAGGCAAGTCAAATTCCACTGCAGAAAGTGCGCTATCGTAATCATTAGTACCCGTCTATTATGACTGATTTACATCCTAGCGAGGCTCGTCTTTGGGGAGCAACGTATTGGGTTGTGGGCTTGTACGTCAAGAGCAGGTCTGGTGTCATTGTCCTTCGCTGACTGGAACACACTGTAGACCGGTTCATTGGGAAGGGGAGTGAGATACTGTTCGATTACGGGTCAGTTTATTGGGGGACCCAAACCTAATGTCTTGTCGGTGCTATTGTAGAACATTGCTGTTGGTGCACTCGGGCCGCTGTTGTAAACACTCGGGCCGCTGTTGTAAATATTGCTGCTTTGACGGGCCGGTTGAGCCCGCGAAGAAAGAATGTTCCCGTGGCTTTTCTCACGCTCAATTCGAACCCGTTGCACGTCGTTGACGACGGGTGACTGGCGTTCCCGCGCTACTCACCACCATGGCCGACTCGTTTCCGCCTCCCATCGCACCTCAAACGGACAGCTCTGGTAACGCTCCAGAGGTAGTACAACAGCCACCTGAACCTTCAGATCCGGTGCCCATCACCGAGCAGGAAGTCGGCGAGTACCGTGAGCAGGACCGCTATCTGCCTGTAAGTCCGCCCCCCATCCCCTTCCCTCCCCGAGACGCGCCGCCCATGCCTGTGCTCACCACCGAGTTGTCCTCCTTCCAACCCCATCCTTTTTGCCGCGGCGCAGATCGCAAATGTCTCGCGTATCATGAAGAACGCTGTCCCACCAACGGCAAAAATCGCGAAAGACGCCAAGGAGTGCGTGCAGGAGTGCGTGTCGGAATTCATCAGCTTCATCACGTCCGAGGCGGCGGAGAAGTGCCAACTCGAGAAGCGCAAGACGATCGGCGGCGAGGACATCCTCTACGCGATGGTCTCGCTCGGGTTCGAAAACTATGCAGAGACGCTCAAGATTCACCTCGCTAAGCTCCGTCAGGCGCGTTCTCTCTCGCTCACTTCTCGTGCTTCGGGGATCAGCTGACACCGTGCCTTCTTTTTTTTTTTTTTTCATGCAGCATCAGACGGCAGCCTCGTCTAGCGGAAAAGCGGGAGTACCCGCAGAGCTACAAGCAGATGACGAATGAAAAGCTACATCGCCCCATTTCCTTACTTCCCATTATCCCCCCTTCCCTTCTCGCTTCCCCTGTTCCCTTCCCCAACCTCTTTTCCGCTGAGTGTGTATCTAACGGACTGTATACGCTATGTAACATTATTGCTATTTGTCACGCGCTCTGGTAC
The DNA here is from genome assembly GCA_025769895.1 of Lactarius psammicola. Lineage (NCBI taxonomy): Eukaryota > Fungi > Basidiomycota > Agaricomycetes > Russulales > Russulaceae > Lactarius > Lactarius psammicola. Next base: position 380,369 of record WTXK01000011.1, on the reverse strand, counting down.
TTGCGCAAGTGCTGGTGGTAGCGTTAGTCCTGCCGTTCCAAGGTACGTCAGCATTGTGTCCTTCGTTTTACGATGGCACGCGATCTTGCAGCCCCTGCAGAGAAGCATGGAAGGAAAAGGTCCTTTTTCGAAATGCTGCCCACAGCTTCATCCTGAAGCGGCGCGTCACTACGCGTACAAGACCCTCTGCTGCTGCTATTGCTGCTGCTGGGGGCTCAAGTCTTCAACGACCGCTGGCACGAACCGCTCGAGAGTGTCTGCAAGCACGTGCAGCCCTCTGTGATGGAGCGAAGGTGTGAACTATGATAGAGAAGAGTTGAGTACCACCAAGAGGAAGCAAACAAGGACTACACAGGCTCAGGGGGTGAGCCTTCCATGGCTGGAAAGAGCACTCTGACTGACCTTTTAAATAGAGATAGTATTTTTCCTTAGCCGCGGGAGCACCATCATCCCAAATGTAAGTACATCTACTATCACGGGGCACCTATGAAAAGGCACCACTGAATGGGGACCCTCCAAGGCACGCATGATGGCTGCCCTGCGTAGAGCATGCCTGCTTCTGGTGACCATTCATTCGTTGTTCATTCACCCAGTCCAACCTAGTCTCTCTGTTTGGATGAGGCAGGAGGACGCGCATTCCCGCTGGGCCTATTAAAGAAGCGGGTACTGTTCTCGCTAACCAGCGCCTCCCGGTTGAACGTCGAACGGTCATGTATCTATACTTGATAGCAGTCGTTCACCCTCTAGCATTGGGGGTGGTGGTGCAGAAAATAAAATTCGAGGTTGTGCAGTCGGTTGAAATAAATCATACTAAGTACGCGTCGTTGCAACGTGTACTGCATGTGCCAAGGCATGTGCTAACCCATTTGACATCGACGTATGACAGGCAGCGCTGAGTCGGATTTGGTCTTCTCCCGGGCGCTACGATGTCACCGCCATCGCTTACTACCCCAACAACGACACCGAGTGTTGAAGTTGCACTTTTGCCACGAGGATGGTGAATTCACCACTACAGCACCTCCTCCTCATCCAGGTAACGAAATATCTCTGAAGATCAATCGACAGCCCGAGGGACACACACACGCACATTCTCCACGACGACCCATCCACTCATTCATTTCCGAGACGAACCATGACGATGTCGTTATCATCGATGATCACCTTACCTTCCTCATCTGCCAACGGCCTTTATTCATCATGGAGAGCGTACCCCGAAATTGCAAGCCCTACCACGTCAGACGATGGTTTCTCACCCCCAGGCAGCCCCCCGAGCTCTTCCTCCTTGATGATGACCTTACCCGGAGGGCCGGCGAATGGTTTCTATCCGTCCTGGACTCGGAATCACTATGCAGACATTACGAGCCCCGCTGGATCCGGGAGTCTCTCGCCGTCAATGAGCCGATCCTCCAGCCCTCCGTACACCATCAATCAGGTCCTTAGCCAACGGGCTTCTTGGCCCGTCACCCGCCCCTTTTCAGAACAACCAAGAGAGCAGCCGGACTCTGAGGGCGACAACTCCCGCCCTACTAGCATGACAACCTCGGTGTCCTTCTCCTACACAGTTAGATCAGTAAACTCGCGCAAGAGTCGCATGATGGTCTTGTACCCACGACCTGTCAGGCCAAAGCGCGCGTCATGCGTAGAGGTGATAGCCGAGTCTGAGTCAGCGGGTCTAAGTACGGAGAGTCTCGTCCCGCTCTCGAGTCGGCCTGTATCCTTGTCCAATCCACCCCAGTGGAATCGGAGATCTATCATGGATAAACAGGTGAGTTGTAGATAGTCGGTCAAGACGAAGTGGGGTGCTCATATAAATGACAGTATGCCGCGGAAGTGATGACAACATTATCCGCACTCTTCGATTCCTCCCCAGAGAATCCTCTCACGCCTATCGAACGTCGCCTCACTGCGTCGTGGAAGTCGCTAACTAAGATTAACGCATATGAAGAGGTATGTTCGGGTGGTTTCCTCCGCTTTGTCACCGTGCTTACAGGTCTGTCAGAAAAACAACCGCACACCCAGTTTCCGTGCTACCAGAATTTATGCCGATACCCTCCTTTGTGTGCACAACGACATCGTCGAAAGTGATTCTGTGGGCGTGCAAGATCTGGCCCGTCCCTGTGTCAGGTTGAACGAGTGCGTCGTGAAGACTACGTTGTCGAACACCGTCTTATCATCTTCTTCTTTTGGTACAACAGGGCATTCGAGGACGCATATACCCTTCTGTCCGATCCAAGCGCGATACCACAAGTGTCTGCACAAATCTCAGCGCTGGACGCTGACCTTTTCAGGAACTTCGTGGTTTCAATCATGCAGCTGATAAATCTAATCCGCGCACTCGAGGTCTTAGTGGTGAGAACGTTCAAAAACACTACGTAGCGAGCATGTGTGATACTCAGCCGATTGTCGTCGACAGGACTCGCTGGCCATCCTCGCAGTAGTCAGGACTCCGAGCCCCGCGCACAAGGCCGATCCGGACGATGACGTGATATTCAACGTCCCGGGATGGCGCGAGCGGAGGGAAAGTCGGCCCACTCTCCCCTCTACGGCGCCTGGCGCACCGGAAGCGGCAACCGACAGCGCCCTCCGCCTGCTGCTGGTGACGCGACACGAAGAGCTCGAGTGGGAGCTCCGCGGTCTGCGTTTCCTCATCTGGCGTGCTAACCCCAAGGCCAAGGCGGAGCTGGGGAACATCGTGAAGCGGGTGCTTCCGTTGCATCATGCGGAGCTCATGAGGTGCCCCGTCGAGGACTTCGTAGGGCATTGGCAGGCGGCGGTCGTTACGTCCGGCCACTGGTCGGACGAACGGACATCAGATGGATACGACACCGACCCCTGGTGGGTGAGCGACCGATAAAGGAAGCTCCTGTGCCCTGGTGCGGCATGGGGGCGTGATTGGACCTTCGAAGATTTGTCCCAAATTAATATTCTAGTGGTACACTAATTCGTACATAATTTTTTGTTTTGGGACACCGTCATGTTGAGCAGGTTCTCTCAATCATCATGCATCATTGTTGATATGTTGAGCACCGCGACTGGAGATATAAATTTCGATGACATACTTAGGTCATTACTGGTCCTTCTCTTTTTGGATGGCATAAATGGTTCGACCCGAACCCAAGCTCCCACGGCCGTAGTGCCCTCCTCTCATAACACCACCATCTGCCTCCCGCCGATGGTCTCTACCTTGCTGCAATTTATGGGGCGTTCATTTACGCTCTTTGGATCACTCCCTTTAGCTTTCTGAACTCCCGAATAACTAGAAGCATACACAGATGGGTCAGTGCATGACAGTGAAGTTGGCGCGGCGGCGATACTGATCCGGGACGGTGAAGTGCACAAAGCACCTCACCATCCTCCAAGTCCGACGAGACAACATACTATATTCAAAGTGGAACTGGTCAGGATCCTCCTAGGTTTTGAGCTGGTAAAGAGGGCAACACTACTTTTGCAGGCACTTGGTGATAATCGCACACCCACGCGAGTGGAGCAGATGATATTTGCGAAATGGATAACTTTCCACTAGTAGTCTTTGATTTCTGTCATTTGGACGTCGCGAAGTGGGAACGCCTCTGGAAGTGGCACGCGCCGTGGAGTAGTGGATGTTCGCCGAGTCGTGTTTGCGTCACATACCCTTAATCTGCAGCTACTTGGCACTTACGGGACGCCAACAACGACTCTGGATTGCTGGCCAGACTTACCTATTGTCATGGCACTGTGCTATCGGGCTTCGTTATTCGAACGTGAAAGGTGACGTTGTTGCCGTATTTCAGCATTCTGACCGCATGGCCGAACTTCGGCTCCGAGTCATTGTTGGTCCGCCATTCTGATACAGAGTCACTCTCACTTCTGCTTCATATGAGGACACAAAAATAGTCCTACTTTCTCAAGGCGCTTTTTTTAGTGGTGCCGCCCCACGCCCACTACGTGACATCAGCCGATTTTATCTATCTCTCCGTGTCCGACACCTCGTTCCCCTCCTCACACCTGCTGACCGTGCGCCTATGGACTGACTCGCACCCCACTCCTAGTCAACGCGATTGGCAGAAAGCGCACGGAGGTGGACCAGCGTCATTGAACCATAACCGAGCGCGACACTCAAGGCTCCCCTCACTTTATTGTCTGTCTCACATCCTGGGGTCTGGGTTCTGGCTTGCGCTCGCTGATCAGTCGGGCGTAGAGTCAGTTGTGTCTTGGTGTTGTCGACTGTCGTTCATGCTACTCGTGCAGGGCTCTGGTTCCAAAACCCGATACAACATGTCCGTTTTAAATATGTACGAATATACGTAGTGGGGTACATAGCATGCTAAAGCAAGGTGAATTCTTATTTTTCTCTTTTCGTAAATGAGTCTTCGAAATGCAACAGGAGGAGTGCTAGGACTGTTCAATCCAACAACTCCGGGCCCGAGTCCAGGAAAGAGGATAGTAGGTAATCTGCAAGACACTTCCTCCTATGCTCTAGAGTGTGACCCACATCTGATAAGAAACTCCCTTTCCGTGTTGACGATGGCTACTGGACAACCAGAGCGCCAGCGCACGTCAGTGAAGTTCTCAAGGGATGCCGCCGGCAGGTCCTGTAACCAAAGCAGGTGCAGGATCGGCAACACTTCTGCGTCGGCCATCTCTTCGGCGACGAGTTCGAACGCAAGAGCAACGGCCCCCGCCGATTGTCCGTGTAAACGGAGGGTCTCCACAGCGGTGAATGGGCGGAGGAGTTCTAGGTATCCGGTGTCACCCATATCGTCCTCTTCGTCTTCTTCCCATCCTAGTTGTAGACAGTGCGCATGAATAGAAAGATGGCCGACGTTGGACAGCATGGCGGGCGTTTGGCCTAAGCACCTGCGCCAAGAGCGAAACTTGCCGATCTAACCCCTGGCACGATATTTGAAGAGAGAGACGACTTTGACGACGCCCCACTTGTTCACAATCAAGTCTGAGGTTGACATTGCTGCCACCAAAATTTAGTTCTGCGTGCTTTCGATCGGTCTAGCTCGAGGCTTTCCGTGCGACCGATGAACTGGGAAAGTTGGGGAACATCAAAGGCGAACCGCCGATTGATGTACGTGATTCTGAAGTAGTCGAGTCGAGGAGTGTCAACTTGTGCGACGAGGTCCTCCAAGTACTCGCTGGTACCACGGAAATCAAAGAAGGCGAGAGCGGGAAGAACAACCCGTGTTTGGGGAGCTGGACGTCTTATCATTTGATCAGAGCGGGAGGTTGGCGATCGGAACCCGATGGAAAGGGTTCTGAGCCTGGTCAATGCGGTCAGACAGGTAACCATCGCCTCCGGTGAAATGTAGCCAGTGTTGGGTATATCGTCGAGTTTGAGAATGACGAGATCGCTGGTCGACAAAAGAAGCTTTGGTAGGGTTAAAAAGGGAATCCCATCTAAGCAGATTTCCTGTAAACGTGGAGCAGATCCACCCAAGAATGCACTGGGAAGGACCGGAACATCTTCATCATTTGATGAAAGCCGAAGGAGCGTTAGCGCCGGAAAGGGCTCCTCCATCACCCTGGCCACCTTCTCCATCAGCGAGCTCGTTGCAAAAATCTCGACACAGCGTACACGGTCGGGGTACTCGAGTGCAGCAACGACATTATCGTCGTTGTCAAGAGCAAGGCTCTGGCCACTGTCAGAGTCCCAATATGGGTAGTAGTCGACGATGATAGGAAAGGCCGGCCAGCAATTCAGATTATTCCTGACGGACGTTCCGTATGTGCAGAAAAGATGCAGGTCGAGACGGCGTGGTGAGGCAAAAATAATATGTCTCCACCTTCGGCATACGTGCACCAGTCTCTGCCATTCCCACATGCGGTGAAAAGGGGACTTGTGGGGGTTGCGCAGACAGAAGTCAAATATGTCGAGGAACACATTGTCTGACAGTACGTTGATTGTCACTGCGTGTCTGTATCTCCCGCCTGTGTCACACAATTTGGTCCTCGTTGCAGGTACCACGTGGGAGCCCGAAGACGCACCCAGATCCCAGACATTTCCTTGCTTCCTACAGGGAGTTTCTGCAATCGTCCCCATCTTAAAGCGTTTGCAAGAGACATGTGTCCGCGTTGGAGCAGGGCCAAATGACGAATGGGGTGAAATGGGATCACTTGATGGGGAGAGCAAATGATGGGTCGTCTCGCAAGTTGAAGGGAAACTAATGTGGGATCGAGGACCAGCGGGCGAACTGAGTCAATTGATCCTGCAATATATTTACGAAGGCCTAGACATACCGGGGAGAGTTCATCGATAGAGGCCGCGTGGATACTCGGGTCAAGCTAGGAGTACGAACCGACTGCTCTTATAATGGTATTGGCACGACGAGGCGTAATCCTGTTCACCTGCAAAATCCAATTGGAGTAGGCGTGCATACCACATGCCCGTAAATTGGGGTACTTACAACACCCTAAGAGAGGCGTGATGCATGATGATTGGAACGAGGCAGAGGATTTGTTATCGAAACCAAGGAAGCGGGCGCCAACTGTGGCGCTTGTGGCCAGGTTGTGGGACATATCATCACCTGTACTGTAGTTCCAACAAAGTACTAGTCTAGATCCCGTCTGTTTTGTGATAGACTAATACGCATGCCGGTGATTGTTGTGGACTGGTCCGCAACAAACGCGGCGCTTGGTGTGGCGCTCAGAAGGTGCTTAGAAAACGAATGCAAATACCCATTATAATTGCCAGTGGCAGTTGCGTGGCAGAATGCTGGACTTGTTCACTACTTGTTCGCAGATAACACTTAGTGGTCTTGGCGGTGCAACGACTGAGAGTCGATGATAAATCTGGTGGCATGTCTCGGACATCTTGAAAAAAATATGAATCTGGTGGCATTAATAAATCATGATTGTGAGGTTGTCCTACTACAACACCTGCACTAGGATCGAGGGTTTGCTTAATGAATGGGAATCACGCACACGGGAAGAGGTTGACAACCAGGGCTGCATCTAATTATAACTAGGGTATTATTAATTATGTGAATTGTTCGGGCCGAACCGAACCGAGATGGCACTCCATATGGCCGTGATAGCGACCCAACGCGTTGCACAGAAGTCATCAATAGCAAGAATGAAGTTACACAGAATTGTTACACAACTTTATGAAGTGACTACATCTCAGAGCATCTAATACAACTTGCTGTCACGAAATGACCACGACCCTTCAAAAGTACGGGTCAAGAAATGGCATCAGTGAACCAGTGAACCCCGTGGCTTCCTCATCGAGTCTGCGATACCCAAGAATGCCTCCGTAAGGCGCACCTAGAAAACGTTAACATCGTTTGGCCCATCGAGATGCATAGTTTCTCACCGTGTCGAGGGCGGTGGCGAAAGAGGATAGGGGGACGCTCGCGGTTGCTGGAAGTCCGGCATTCTGAGGAGCACTTTCTTGTATTTCGAGTGCAATCTGAGCCATCTTGCGGAGGATAGGGATCGAAGAGTCTGGACCAAACGAGACAGCATGAAACGAGAGTGGTTTCCTACCGAGATGGTGAGCGATCTTCGGGCACAAGCAAAAGATGGACTCACCCTTGTCGGAGGGAGGAGCGACAAAGATCTTGGACTACCTCATCAGAGACCGCGCTTTGCCCATCAGAAAGGAAAATCATGATCGGCGTCCTATGTTTCAAAAAACTTCAAAAAACGAAGCAACAACAATGAAAACCGGAGTTTAGGCTACAAACCTTTGCGTGCTCCAATTTTGCACCATAACGGCCTGAGCTGCGCGGAGAGCTGTGGCAAAGTTTGTTCCGCCGTAGGCCTTGTTAGACAGCATAATATCTAAGAGTTGGTCCGGCGAGCTTGTGAAGTCGTTGACCACTGCGGTTGTAGTCGAATCATTAAAGAGTATGACGCTGTAGGCATCCCGTCGTGTGACAGCTGGCTCTTGGCCTCCCGTAGCTCCGACATTGCGGGCGGACCAGAAACTGTATAGAGCGGAATAGACAGCATCGAGCCCACGTTGGGTTCCAAGTGTCCGTTGCCCCGCGATGACAGCAGCATGGCGGGCGGACCAGAAACTATACAGAGCTGAGTAGACAGCGCCGAGCCTGTTATTTGAGCGCTCCTGAATACGTTCAGCTGCGGGTCCATCGGTCAAGGGTTGACGGTCGCGGAAATCCATAGAGCCAGATCTTGAATTTAAGAGTGAGACCACGTCAAATCTGCCATGCCATGCCACTCACTTGTCAATGACGAATATCCTACAATGGCTCGGCGTATTAGCAGTCTTCTAGTGAGCTAGGGCTAGACTTACACGTGGTATGCTTGCTGCATCACAACAGGGCTTCTACAATCAAACAAATGACCGTCATTAGATATATAACCGGTACCGTTTACAGGATCTTCGAGTCTTTTCGGTGGATGGAACAAGGGCAATGTGCAATAAGAAGGTTGTCCCAAGCCGGCTTCCGTCGCGGAGTGTTCGGGCCCTGGGTACGAGTGATGTGAAGTCGCGAACGCGGATTAATCTACCAGTACCGCGACATACCCGAGCACATGGCATCACTAGTAAGTTACGATGAGATTTTGGTGGTTTGTTACCCAATGACACAGAAGCGACGCACCATTTTGCGAAATTCGTCAGTTCATCACGGGTGTAAGGGTCTGGTTGTAAATGTCAGTTTCTATTGAGGCGGAAAAGGTAGGTATTGTGACCTTTGAATCCTGTAAACGATCATTAAGCCAGAGGCAAAACTATAGAGGTTGTATTTGACGTACCCGTTCTACGCCAGTACAGGCTATGTGTGACGGCGTCTTTGGGCCTGTCTGGGTTTGGGACCATTCTTGCGTTGATATGTTGCACTTCAGCTCCGTCACAAGGCGCGTTCTCTCCAGCGCGGCAGTAATCGATGTGGACGTGTCTACCCATTGACGAACAAACAAGGTTACACATCATAGGTGCTCCTTCGTCGTTAGAAGAGAACGTGCGACCCCCCAATTCGAGTCCTGTTTCGTCAGGTCCATCAATAGCCCAGCGAGTCTGCGTCATCGAACCGTGACTAGTTTCATGTTCTTGCTGGGTATGACCTTATGAAGCCGACCGCCGACGAGAGGAGTCAGCATACCTAACGGCTTATAGAATAGATGGACACCTTACCAAGGGGCAGAGTGCAAAAGTAGCCACAGTTCTGGCACCTGCGCCGAATAGGTTTCCGTTATTCGAAGTGCTAACAGAATATCACAGCATACCGAGTCTCGCAGAAGTGGAATATCTGTTTTTCCTTGCCATGGATATGGGGACCCGGGTGCGACATTCGTCCTGGTTCGATAGTCTTGACGCACTGCAGCCGCTTTGCAACTATTCGCACGTCAGAGTAAGCTAGGTGTAGACGGCTCCTGACAAACCTTGTGAATACTATGTAAGGGATACGGCGGGATCAGCAACGATCTGGTAGACAGGCGTGTTGTACTCACCTTGGTATACTGGAATGTCTCGTGTCTGCCGGAGAAGGTGGCCTCGACAGACGAAGGTGCTGTGTCGATTTGACATATTCCCGGAGCTGAGCACAGAGCCGAACACGAATGCGCTTCACTGTCGGTACAATTTGTCGGTCTGGACACCCTTTCAGAGCGAGAAAGTTGATACTTACCCACACAGGTGGCCTTCGCCAGGCATGACCCCATGGAGGTGAGGTTGTATGCAAAGGCGTTTACAAAGTTCGCACGATGCCGGGCACAATCTCATACCGCAAGAATGTACAGTGTGTTCTTGATCACTGAAGAGAATCGCGTTGGCTGAAGGGAGTAAACACTTTGCAGAAAGAACGTGCCTAGGAATAGAACAGCTTTCTGGGCAAGAATAAGTTTTTCCCGCCTAATAGTTTCATCTCCTGGAGGGCGCAAGGCTAGAAAAATCGTGTGAACCGTAAAGAGATACTTCAACACCACAGATGAATCAGGTCATACCTCGCCACACATGTGAACAAGCGCCGAACACCTGTGCTCGTCTCCGACGTGACCGGCAACCTGAGAACGTGTAAGCAGCCTGTAGCTCAAAGCAAAGTCGCAGTGGCCCACTTTGGTACAGTCGTCCAAACAGCCTCGCTTTCCCGATAGGGTGCACGGTTCACCACACAAATGAGCGTTGACCACACAACTGCATGCTGATAAGAAACCGCATTATCCAATAGCACGCCTCACGTACACATGCTCGCCAGGATGTCCCGCACTTAGGTTTGTTAAGCAGAGAGTAAATAGCAGAGGGGATAGAACGTACCGTGAACCGCAAGGCTTGGGATTACCCCTACAGAATTTGCAGTCATGTACACACCTGTGAGCGGTTCTGCAGCTATGATCCCCTTCATGCAAGCGGCCGCGGACACAGAGCAGATGACACGATGCGCATTGAACTCCACATAGTTGGACATTCGCCTTCATATCGATGACCATGTTATCAAACCTTCGAAGGAGATCCTCGATTGTAGCGTGGCCATCTTGGAATCGTTCTAGATTGGAATCCAGCCAGAGTCGGACGTGGTTGACACGCAAGTGGATCAACCCGTGGAGGTGCGAAACGAATCGTTCTATCCACTCGGAGTCTGGCATAAATTGTCGTGGCGTGCTCTGGTTCCAAGACCCAAGCAGGGCGGAAAGATGCCTCTCGACATCCATTGGTGAAATCTGCTCACGCCCAGAGATGGCGAAGCGTGCGTCGCTATCATCGCCTTCGACTTCGAGTTCGTTGTCAAGGTTCTGAGGATTTAGTTAGAGAATTGACGTGACCCAAATTGATAAACCACCGAACCTTCAAGGGTTCGAAATCGGGCTCGACCTCGGAGAATCCTGTTGCTAGTGCAACCGGGAGGAGGGAGGAGAGTGTTTTGGCGCGGTGCTCAGTCATGGTCTCTGTTGGAAAGAATGAATATGACAAGCGAAAAGAGATAGAACAACGTACGAGAGAGGGCACCCCAGTCATTCGCCTGTTGGGAGATGTCGAGCTACAAACAGATGGCGAGCTGGAGAAGCGTACCTTCAATTTCGCCATCAGAGTCTTGATCGTATGAAGGAATTCTCCCGCGGTGGGGTGTGAGACACCTTGTAGGTCCAACCGTCTCTTGAGTGTGGAAAATAGATTGTAGAATTCCTTCGATTCGATCACGGGCCATGGTATGATATTCAACCTCCCACGGTGAAGGCGTGAGATAAAGTTAGCTCTTTGCTCCTGCTGCACGATCTTCTGGAACTTGAGAGAGAACCTGCGAACAAATGCGTTCACAAAAGGTCGTACACAAGTAATACATGACCTTACTCGCGGGTGATCTCGACCTTATCCGACTCCACGACATCCTAAGAGGAAAATTATGTGGCGTAGAGAGCTATTGTTACTAAGAACCTGCCTTGATGATAATGACGAGAGTAGATTGGAAGAGCGATGGATTAGCTGCCGGATCCAAGACCGAGGCGCTGGACTGAAAAGATTGGAAGAGCCCGCTGATGTCGCGACTGAAAGCAAAGTTGTTCCGGAAGAGCACCTTTTGACTTGGTGAGAAAGAATTCAGGTCAGGATACGGTCAACGCACAAGATTCGATATCGCTGCGTTGAATAAGACGAGAAGAGTGTCTTCTTGAAGAGACCGCTCAACGCTATCGACACCTAAATTTTGATCGTAAACAGACGTGGAAAGGCGGAACATAGCCAAACCGACCTTCGAAGTCGAGAGCCACAATGAGTGCATCATCTGTAGGCGTTACGGACATCCATACTCCCTCTATATACCTGGATTAGTCCCTTGTGACTAGCGCGGCGGGAGGCTGCGAGCATACCCGTTGTCCGCATAGCGCTTCCAGCAAACGATGTGTCCAGAAGATGATTCAACGAGAAACTCTTTCCCACGGATTGTTGGCCCATGGACGACACAACCTTTACGGGCTGTTGATGGTGACGTCAACGCCGCTAGACACATGACCCGGGGATTCTACTGTACCTTTGTTGCCATATACGACTGGAAGATCGACTCGTACCAGCCGAACGATAGTCTATCTACTATCTTGTTGACCTCAGCGCCAAGCAGAGTTCGTTCCAAATCCGAAGACAGAACCCCATTCGCCAATGGAACGAATCGGTTCTCGCGGCAAACCGCGATATGAATCGGGATGAGACAGAAGACATCGACCAGCCACTCTCCAACACGGTAGCGGGACACATCCCAGTCCGGGTCTACGATCACTTTGTCCTTGAACACTGAAAATTGTTCTGCAGATACCTTGATACGGCGGAGTTCGTCACCAGTGGGCTTCCTCGTGGTCCTTTCAAACGTCTGAATAAGGTCAGAGAAGTAAGCATTAAACGGTTGTGAGTCATTTTCGGTAATGAAAGTTAGGCTCTTTTGCTTGCGCTCGCTCAAGGATGTGACAGTACGGCGCCTCACGGCAGCGAGTACCGGGTAACGGGACCAAACTTCGGCGTGGCAGTCGAGTAGGGTGTTGTGCAGTGTGTGGCGCACTCTGTTATTTGAGGAATTTCTGCTGCCGTTTTCCATGAACATGAACTCTGTGAGCTTCTTCGTGATATCGATGGCGATGGACTGTACAGATGCCGCATCTACGTCAAGGCCGAGGAGAAAGGCGCGCCCCCGGCTGACCAGAGACGTCAGGACAGCACCTTGAAGTGGAAATTTTCGAACATCCAGGGCGATTCCAGTAGTGGAGCCAAAGGTCTCCCAATGGTACGCGGTGAGGGACGGCCGTTTACCCTGAGTATGAAGAGTGACGAGGCAAGCACCATCCGGGGACGAGAATATGGCGCTGGGAGGCGACGGAAGCTGTAAAGAAGCCGGTCTATCAGGCAGCGGTAAGATAGGTGTGACCAAAGCGTTCAAGGTGGAAAACGACACACCTAAATTGCATCGAAACGAAAGAAAAGATCCGGGCTTGAGCACCGGAGTCTACGAAAACCACTTCCTCGGTCCCGCATACAAAAGCAATGTGCGTAATGGAGGTTTCGGCAGCTTGGCTATACCATGGGGCAAGATTGATACCGCTTCCTTGTCCCTGAAGCGTCTTAAAGGTTTCATCGAAGACAAACATGTGGAGGTGAAGCTGATTAGGAAATGAAGTCAGAACAAAGACTCCGAAGTCGGTAACACAAAAAGTACCTTGGTTGGAGCGCAAACGGCCAGCGCCCGCTTCGTCTCGTCAAAGGCAAACAAAATATCTTGCTCTAGCTTCTCGCGATTAAGAACTTTGACCGGTCTGCGTCGCTCTATGGCCATATCCATCGCCGGTAAGCGCTCAAGATAAATGGCCACTCTGACTTGGTCGACCAAAATCAGCAGGAGCTTTTCGCTTTCAAGGACCTGGCAAAAAGCTGGAAAATTGCCGTGAGGTACGACACAAGTGGCATCACAGAATGAGCGTCATACGCAATATCCACGCCAATTGGTAAGTGGAACGCAGATGAAAGCCTGTTGTTAACGGTAGGCTGAGGTATGTAATTGGGATCTAGTTGCATGTTATGCTTGTCGTCGCTCGTTAAGTCCATGGGGTAGACCCAGTACTCCAACCTAGGTTCTTGAAGCACCTCTTGTCGACCGGTGACCATATACTCTGATATCGAGACGTGTCAGTTAATGGCTGTGATACTCACGTGGTAAACGGACGCACCCTGACCATAGTGAGAACGTAAACGGGTGCCCCATTCTACCTCGACGTCGTCATAGTACCCCGCCCTGAGTACGATCAGCCCGTGATTTTCAAAAGATTTGATAAACATGAACTCACGGATCCCGCCACCCAACTGACTGCGTAGCAATGATCCCGTCGACGTACACCACACTAAAAGCTATTAGTTTTAATCTCAACAAGTAAACTAGACTTACGAATCTCGCCGCCCGGATGGCTGTGCGTTGACATCTCGAATGAACTCCACGAGGGCGTTGTTTAGCGACTTCCTTTCCTCACTCTCCATCTCGTGCTGTATTGACCTTGTGCAATACTCCTGTTGCATCGCCAAAACATTTCGAGCCATCGCTTTCACTGCTGCATCAATAGCGGACGCGAGTTGGGCATGCGCAAGAGCTTCGATCTCCTGGATTGCAGATCGTGTCTCGGTGTCGGTTATACCTTTCATGTCGAGTAGAAACTGCGGGTCGGAGATGCTGCTCGCTAATAACCTCATGTCGCGGTTCAAAAAGTCTCCAGAACCGCCAGAGAAGAGGTTGCCGACACCCCAGCCGCCCGAGTCAGCACGTTTCTTACCATCTGTCTTGGAAAGCAAGTGCTGGGCGCGGTAAAAGTCGCCTTTGAGGAGGGCCTGAGTGAGCTCCGAGCGGGTTTGGGAAGAGAGATTTTGGTGCTTGTCGAGGAGGTGTCTCACAGCGACCAAGCGCAGCTTGCGGTTCTCGAAGTACGAGTCTCGCCTCAGGGAAATGCCGAATCGGGCGTTCTGGACGTGCTTGTAATAGATGCTTCGAAAATCAGGGTAAAGTGATTCAAGATCGGAGAGCCGCAGCGAGTCTGAGAGAACGGTGAGCTACGTGAGCCACACGTTGAAAATTCTTACCTTCGGCACCCTGATTTGCATTTGGGACTCCCCGAGCTCGTGGGCGGGAAGCCTGTAAGAGGCGGTCACGCTCCAATGACCTGTCACGAGCACGCGAGTTAGCACTCGTGACCCAAAGTACCATTGGACAAGACTTACGGGAAGAGCCTCATCACATCCTCAACAACAGCTTCATGAAGTACACGTCTCAACGAATCCTCCCCTCGGATAACTTCCTTGCGAACTGTCTCTTTTCTGTCCATCAATTCTTGCATGAACTTAGTACGCGCGCCCTGGTTCCTAGCACGCAACCTGTCACATTGTTCTGGGAAACACTCTGCGATGGCAACGCTGACCAAAATCTGTACAGCGTTCTCGTCAAGAGTTTCGGACAGGACCAAAGCACTGTTCGTTCTGTGCAGAACGTGAGTATGGACATCACTCTCGACGTTTCCTGTTTGCCTACAGTAACTGCTTTAGGGCGACCTGAGTAAATGTGTGCTCATCGAAATTTTCGGCGTGAGTTTGGTGCGAGACATAAGTGGCGTTCCAGAATGCATGCCTCGTCTCCCCAGGTAAAAGACGAGGGCCAAGGACCGCAGGATCAACCGGACAATCGGGAGGAGTCTCGCCAGTCGAAATGTATGGTGAGTTCAGCTTTAAGGGATAGGATCAGAGGAAAACGACCCGTATAAGATGAATAGAACGGTACCTGAAAACCTGGGCGTGCGACTGCGCTCTCCTCTTGTTCGTTCGTTTCAGCGACCTCGAAGGTGAACAGTCTGTCAGAGTCATCACCGACGTCCATATCGGCAGATTCGGCATTGCTCTGCTCGTCGTTCCAGACAATGGATGCCGATTGTTCGGGGGATAACAAAGCAACAACTTGGTCGCATATCTTTGTTAGATATCTACCCGCAAGTGTCTATGAGAAGTGGCGAGAAATGAGGCAGTCAGAAGTCACTTACCGCATGAACGTGACTCTATTACGGCGAACCGAGGAAGTTGCCGAATCGTTCCAGGTCGAGTCCTCGGGCCAGTATATAACGTAGTGGCGTTCGTCGACCAGATCCGTCGCATTGGCCTTAACAATATACAGACCAGATGAAAGGGTTGCCCGAGAATTACCGACATCACTTGGAACGAGGAGCGACGTCGCTCTTAAAGTGGGAGAATTCACAAGAGGAGATAGTCAACACGCAAAACACTCACACGTCTTCGTCGACTACGCCAATAGATCGCAGTAGACGCACAATCTCATCTTTGGATCCGTACACGCCTAGAGGTCTGATCATAAATCGATCCAAGGCTTTGAAATCAACTTTAGTGATAGACGTATATGCCCCGGGAGAGACCGCATTGATGAAATGTTGGAGAGAGTCCTGGGAGATAATGACCTTGTCAACTGTCGAACGTTACATTAGCCAAGCGAATCTGCATTTGAAGAATCGTCGCTTACCATAACCGTTGCTCCCAGACTCTCCAATAAGGTCAAGGAGGCGGTACATTCCTTTGACTCTTCCGGCTAAGTCAGTCAAGGTGGGTGCGACTGGAGGGTGCCGGATATATTGTGCGTTCTGCCGAATAGTGTTCGAATATTCTCCGGGACGTTGAGTGATTTGTCCTAGAACCAACACGAAAGCTATTTCGACTGCTGTTTTGGAGCACCCTCAACCAAATACCTTTGTCCCATTGAGACGCATCCTTCCGGGACGCGAGTAATGTTTCTGTTGTGAATTGTTTAGGTGCAGACGGGCCTGCCTGCGAATCTGTATACCACCAAAAACGGTGTAACAACGTGCGAGGTCAGCGAGCTGTATTGGAAAGCCGTGAAATTACACGAACTGCTGCTGGTCCAAGTTTGAGAGCTCGTGGTTTTGAAAACTGTCGCTTGCTCTTCTTCTGTGCGGCAGGAGAAAAGGTCAGGAACTCATCCGTACGAAGGATAACAGTACGTATTACCAAGTCCACGCGACGCGGTCACGGTCACCGCCTGTGCATCCGTCGCTGGGGTTTGCTCATCGACACGACGGGTATCCGAAAGCGAGGAACGCCATGAAAAGAGATTGCGCGGACGAAAACCACCAAGATCCATGAAGGGTTGAGGGTGTTTAGGAGACTAGGAAGGCGGATCAAAGTTGAGAAAGGGGAAAGGAAGGACCGTTTCACACGGGGTTCCCCTATTGATATCGACACCTGATAGAAACTCTGCATATATGCCATCATTGCGCCGCGAGGCGCACACGAGGAAAGTACAGCAACTGTCGTTGGATTTGTCACAGCCCAGGTCCCTCCCCACCGCTTCACAACTTCACTTGTTTACATAAGACCTGTCGTCAGCGATTTTCCTTTGTCCGGCTGCATGCTCCAAGCTTCAAATGTGGTTAGGAGTCTTGGCGAGCTTGAATTTTCCTCTCTTTGAAGTGCGAGTTTGTTGCCATCGTCATCCAGAGACTAACTTACTTCCTACAATCTGTTGACTGATTTGGCGACTGGCGCGACTCGGACTTATGGGAATTAGTATGTGAGATTGATACTTCTAAGGTGCTCTGGGCTGCGACTCATAAAGTTGGCGGCCTACCACACATTACCGAGAATACAGACTGGTGTTAGAAGTGCCTGAGTTGTATCTCGATTGTACAATAACAGTAAGTTAGTGACTAATCGACTTTGAATGCCGTTCCCGCCATGAGAAACAAACGATTTACACACACCGCAAGGTACAGTATGGTTACTGCTAGTGCTACAGTAATTACATTTACACTATGGACAGATATTCGAGGCAAGAATCACATCCATTCCAGGGGACGTAACAACATAATCACGCCGCAAACGACAACAAAAAAGCAAGCACAAGTAAAACAAGGTCAAGCGATCGACGTTATCAACACTCAAATCGCCCCTCTGGCTCGTCCGTCAGGCCGAATAACCGGCCTGCTCAAGGAATGAAGAGACCATGGACGGCACACTGAGATCGGATTCGAAAACTTGATGCAGACACGATCCGCCGCGGACGCAGCACGCAGCACAGCAGGATCTCGAGGCAAGTGTCGCGAGACCAATTACAGTAGTCAGACAGTAGTTCCCCTTCAGCCTGGCGAAACAATGACACACAATACTCGACTGTCGGCGAGCCACTATGCCACTCCCACACAGAAACGGGGAGTATATATTACAAGGTCAGACTCTTGGCCGCTTCATGGAAGAGTGGAAGAGATAAGGACAAGAAAGATAGCCTCGCTTTGGCGCTACCTTGGGTTTTGCGCCACAAGACGCGTGTTAACGAAAGCTCCAGAGTGAACCGAAACCCCTCTATCCGCTTAGGGTTCATGTCTTATGTAGTTCCTCCTCAGCCGACAGTATCGAGAGTACCTCAGCAAAACGAGGCGCAATCTTGCACTCGAATGGAGCGGGCTTGCTGCGACGAACAAAGTCAGCACTCAGGTCCGAAGTGGGGTTGATAGGCGTACATAACTGTCCCAGTATCCACAAACGTCTCCGTATCAATAGGCACTTCCTTTCCATCTTCATCACGAACCCGTTCGAAGGTGGCAGCCCATAGCGTCCGTGGCTATGTAGATGAAGAGCGACTCGTTCGCGAGGTGTTTCCCCACGCATGCCCGTCGCCCGAAACCATATGTGCCGTGTCCATCCTCGCGCGTCCCCGCAGGACCAGGAATAGCCTTACCATTCGCGTCCAAGAACCTCTCTGGCCTGAATTTCTTGGCATCAGAGCCATAAGACGACGATTCGTGATTGCAATGCCACAGATTCGTAAGCACTAATGTTCCCTTGGGGACGAACATTCCGTTGTACCAATCGTCTTCTGTTGTGGTATGTGGAAGAGCAAGTGGAAGAACAGGGCGCCATCGAAGAACCTCTTTGACTATTGCTTGTATGTATGGAAGGTTCGGAGCGTCCAGGAATGTCGGGACCCGTGACCGACCGACAACGTTGTCCAGCTCATCTTGTGCACGCCTCTGTACTTTTGGATGCGCGATCATTGCGAGTGCCCACCAATACATAGTACTGGACGTCGTCTCTGCGCCGCCGGAACTGTGAAGACGGGGGTTAAACGAAGATTAATCAACAAAGTTGGGGAAGACAAACTATAATGATCCAGCGAGCCAAGCCATTTCTTGATTAGAGAGCTGCCAGTGGTTGCGATCAGATGTCTTGATGAACGATGCGCTGAGACTTGGTCGTTCAGAACCCTCAGACTATATTTCCATTGCTCAGTGCGTTTCGACCAATCATATCTGTGTCTATGCTTACCATGTCATTACGAACACCATTAAAAAGTGTCTCGAACATGGTATTGTGTTGCTCGAAATGTCGCTTTCCTTCATACTTCCACCTCGCGAATCTGACATAATATCATGAGACAGAGCTAAGGAAACACATCATGATAGATGTGAGAACGGGACCTTTCAGGGATGTGCAACATCCAAGGCATCAACTCAACAAGATGAGTGCCCGGAGCAATTGCAATGGACATGCGGTCAACGAAAGTGTGGATCGCTTTGATGTTCTCATCGTTTTCACTTTCAAGAGTTGGGTGGCCGTATAGGATAGACAAGGTCGCGGAAGCGGCGGTGCGTTGAAAGTGCTTCTCCAGGGCACTAGGATTCGCTAGCAGTGCAGAAGCGAGAAGAAGACCTTCTTTGCGAAGAATGGTGTGATAGTCACGAACTGCTGATTTTGTAAGCCCCTCGTGAGCAGCTCGTCGATTACGGCGCCAACTATAAGCAAATACAGTTAACCCTGATTCGTAAGGGGAAGCAACAAACTCACGCATCTCCGTAAGGGAAAAAAGAAGGCAACAAACCGCCCGTGAGAACTTCGTGGGCCATAATCAGGCGAGGGCGACTAGAGTAAATGTGTGCACGTCGATCAAGGAGCTCTGAAGCAGCCTTGAGACCATTAATGACGAGAATTGGCCGATTGAGAGCATTTAAATACACCATATCCTCTGGAGTATCGTGAGCGTTAGTAGCAAGTCGGTAGAAAAGTAATGCGGACTGTATGTTTTCTTGCAATCCTGCTCAAACATCCAGGCCTTGTTTCGTACTTCCAAAGCATTTCCGATAATGGGAAGGCCGAGGGGACCAGGAGGAACGCAGCGCCATGGGCTCCTCAGGTAACGAACGAGTATGATGATCGCGAGACCCAGTACAGCCAAGCCAGTGTGGACTGTCGCGGGCTCCCAGACACAGTCGAACAGGAGACGGGGAAATAAGAATGACGATCCACGCAGTTCCGCCCCGTCGCATCCTTTGTGGAGAACAGAATCGCCTACAGAGACATTCCCTCCCATCGTATAGTACTGGAGATACTCGGAGTGGGGCCAAGATCAGGGGGCAATTCCTCACATGCTTCACAGACCGCTCATTCATATAACGACTGCACGTTTGGAACTCGGATATGGAATTCGGCTCTGGTTCTGCCTAGGGTTCTGCCTGAGAAGTCTGAGCCTTACCTGTCAAGTATGGGGGCGGGCAAGGTAGTCCCGTAAGTCACGGACCCACGAATGTGCAGTGCTACGTAAGCTAGGTTACAGTAAGGACTCCGTGTTCTCTTACACGTACCACCGAAAAACACCGAGGCTGATGCCTAGCGTTGATAGACTTCGCAGAATGGAGAACGCTGGACAAGTCGAAGCGTTGGGGGTACAGTATCGGCCGGATCTACAAAGCGCGGCATTCCACGATACCATACGTGCCGAAGAGAGAGTTCCAATACCACCACGCAAGACCCACGTTGATATGGCACATTTGAGGGAGTTCACGTGTCCACGGGAAAGTAATGAAAGACACATCTACGGCGCCAAGGCACCAGCAGGGGCAAAGATGTCTCCATCTCGTACTACAGGTCGGGAGAGGGGGTGGTTCTTGGTTGGTTAGTTGGGTGACCCAAAGAAAGGAGTTGGTCAGACAGAGAACGAGACTTTCGTTGCTATCGATCGAACAAAACGGATAAGAACGACCCAATGAGTCGGTTTACACAAATCGCGGGAGCTTACTATAGAAAATACGAAATCGGTGTATGAATATTCCCAGAATTCGGTCGAACGAGGTGGAATCGGGTAAAATGTAGGAGATTGTTCGACGAAATTTAACCTGATTAGGAAATTTGAACTGTGCTTCGATTTTTTCGAATCAGTTAGAAAAGACTTAGAATATAATGAAATCATTGATGACATATGATCTGATTCTATATATCAGTTACATAAGTCACTAATGCCATCCGAGTCAAATACCATCGAATTATATATGGTGACGCATATTTAATCATATCGAATGCGCCCGAACGGTTTCGATTCGTCAATATGATTTGTTCTGATTCCATGAAAATGGCATTTATCGGTTCACATCCTAAACGAATTACAGTACGACATTTTACACGAATCATATCGAATTACCTCTGCTGAACTGCTCTTATTTACTCCTCCAGTGACCGAAGCACCACAAAAGAGTGCTTCAGTTACCCGGTATGAATCAAAGTTCAAACGTACCAACGATATATCGGATATCGAAGAGTCCATCAAGCGCATCAAGTATAGTCGGCTGTCACTCGATGAGACTTACTATTCCAGCGAACAGCGGAGAATTTTCCTCCTTAGTGTCTTACACAGCATTCTCCTCCTCGCGTTTAAGAAAACCAGAAAGAACAACTACCTCGATGAGTCAACATCCTCGGCTATGACGTTCTCAAGTTGAAAAGGGCACAGCAGTGACAGCACAATCACGTTCAAGGGTTTCAGCAGCTTGTCTCATCTCTACTTACCCGCTGGTGGTTGATTCGTCGAACAGAGGGCCCCAATGAGGCCATACGAGTAATGGCTTTGGCCATTGGTATATTGATGATTAATACACCCAGGAGCCCGACCGATTCCGACTTTCATGTATATAGGCTAGACTTGCGCCTCCTTGCCTATTTCGCATGTCATGGAGTACTGGAGACAGGAAAGCCGTTCAAGGCTTCGTTCAAACTTACAAAGGTCCTCGTTACGGTCTCATGCTGCTGGACATTATACGGTTTCGACTTCCGGATGCGGAATTTGCATTCCTTTCTTGTTGTCACACCGCAGAAATTACGGAAGAAAGCATTGCCGATGACACGCTTCACCTTACTGCCACGATGCAGTTTTGTTGAATACGAAGCGTTGTCGGGACTATGTGGGATATGGCAAATACGGACGGGCAAAACCTGACCAAGAGCCTCTATAAGTCGCTGTTCTCCACCGAAGAGGCCGGTGTACTGTATATCAGCGATCTGCGGGATGCAACACAGGAGCTAAGGAAGGAAAAAGAGAGGAATCGCCCTGGAACGATGGTGAATTTTGTGCATTATGGTGCTTGACCGTGTGTATTCTGTAAGGAGTCCAATTTTCGGCACACGCAAACTTGAATGCGGCGCTTATTTGATTCTCACAATGACTCAGATGTGTTGTGTCTTGTTTTTTTTTTTTAACCCATTTATGTCGTTCTTCTCTCTCTTTTTGTGATCAGGATTTATTTCGTACTTGTTTAGATACTATCATATAGGTACCTTTGCAACTTTTTCTCTACAGACTCCACAACACACCGTGGAGACTTCATCTTCTGCATAGTCATAGAACAGTCTGTATCCTATGATACAGCGCCTTTATTATATTTTTTTCTTGAGCCCTTCAAAGCACAGCTGATGGGGCACGTTTGCAATCTTTTGTCACGCAATGTCACACCATCGGCAGCATTCGGCGGTTGTGGGAAGTATGGAGGACTTGGCGGCATTGGGTGACCGGACTGTCGGTTCAATTACCGGTACTGGTGATGCCGGCTGCGCTCAGAAGAGGGGATTAAAATAGTCACGGTCTTGTCACTCTTGGGTGAGTTTTCTGCCTAAAACTTGATCGTCTCAAGACTTTGATTCCAAACTTGTCATGAATGTTGGTTGTAGTGTGTTTCATAGTCCTAGCAGAAATTTTTGGTGAAGTGGTAGAGAGATCGGTGGATCTGTGTGGTGTCAGTACCAGCTCCAGACCACCTCCACAACATTTTGATTTTTCTGTATTTTGAAACCTTCATGGATCCTCAATTTTATATATGATCTTATGACTATAGAATCTAGAAAATCTACTGTATTTTTTTTGGGATGAAAAGCTGCCGGGAAAGTGCTGATCTACTCAGATCTTTGAAAGTTGCAAGTGTGCAAACAGTTGCAAATGTACTGACATGATAGTACTGTAAACTTCATCGTTGATTTGTTGTTGTCCAATCAAACATCACCGATCTGGCAATCCCCACTGGCGCCAACGCACAAGTATGTGAATCTCGTCTCGATTATGGCTCTATCCACCGCATCGTGAGGTGAAGAGCCAAAAGCCAACAGGTAAATTTCGAAAAGGTTTCCTCCCTACCCCAAGATGGTCAAGTCGTGAAAGGGTGACCAGCAAGCAGCACGAGAAATATCTTGGAGAGGCAAGGCTCATCTGATGCGTAATCTGGCCAAAAAACCAAACAGGATACCAATCCGACACAGGAGTCCGACGTGTGGGGATACCACCGCGCCCGTGGACAACCCACCCCTCTGCCGTCGTCCCACACAAGGCGCACAAGACGAGCAAGCAAACACTTTCCACAGTACCAATCAAGATAGCATTAAAAGGCGCCCGTCCAAGCGGCTGTTAACTCTTGCCAAGCTATCTTCGCACAAAAACTCCGGCAACCTACCGGAGATGGCATGGCACCGAGACACTTAAGAGAGGCGCAGTCTAGTATGAAATGACCTATTGAACGAGGAGCATCACAAATACGCACAGAAAGCGATCATAAACATTCTGCGCTCCGACTCGGCGAAGATGTGTAGCACAACCCCGAAATACTATTCAATAGCTATCGCCACCGCCAATCGTATTGAAACCAGGGACAGATTTTTGACGCAAGAAGGTCGAACCACCTACAGGAAGCGTGACGATGCCTTCACAATGGTCAAGTCAACGCCCAAGACAAGGACGTAAAACGCTGAACACAATTTGCCGATTTTTGATTGTTTGAACAAGGACAAGCGATCAACACCCAAACTGACCCCTGGTTCACCAGGCCTCCCAGCTGGCCTACTCAAGAAATGACGAGACGAAGGTACACCGATGGCGGTCTAAGGCGGAGTGAGGTACGAGCAGAGGCATAGATCATAGTTTTTGAGCAAACGGATAGGGCGGCGCGTGCTAGTCCCTTTTTTCCGTGCTGCCACCCATCCACCCAAAGTCTTCGATTGGTTCAAAGAACCAGAACTCTTTTCTTTCGCCTACCCGCCACGCCCATCAACTTTGCCAAGGGATCGATGACGAGGACCACGTCTTCCGACCTTCATTGACCTCCGGAGCGCCCCACCCGCCCGTCGCGACCTCGCCTCGGACACGTAGACCCTCATCGGCCTTATCCCCGATCGAGAAACATTTCGTGCTTTCGCCCGTTGTCTGTGAAGTCTCCCGATTTATCTGGTTGTTGCTAAATATCAGTATGCATGAGGGCCAACGCGCTTCAATTCACCGTACCACCCGCCGGTCCCTTTCCCTTCAGGCGGCACGCGGAGTCCCTCCACGGATAGCATAGCAATGAGATGCAGAGAGATCGGGTCTGAAGCTATATTTAACGCCTGAAGACTCAACGAGGGATCACCCGCAGCATGCCGGCACGGGAAGATCCCAATAAGTTCTCCCAAGACCAACGAGTCCGACAACTGCCTCGATTCGTTCGCTCTGTCGAGACCCACTACTTACAACTTCACACTTGACGAGATGCTATGTCACTCTCACGCAGGGAGTGGAAGGTATGTATTTCACCTGTCGGACTTTTCAATGGAGGGATTGATGAAGGACAAGGACGACAGGTTCGGTTTGGTTGGTGCTACCCTGGGTTCTCTACACCAAGACTCTCATCAATGGATGATTAATGATTTACAAACAACAGTTCCAGTGTGAATCGAAACGCCTCTGTTCCACTCAGGGCTCATGTCTCATATAACTCCTCCTCAGCTGACAGTATAGAGGGTACCTCAGCAAACCGAGGCGTAATCTTGCACTCGTACGGGAGAGGCTTGCTGCAGTGTACAAGTCAGCTCTCGGCCCTGAAGTATAAGCGAAAGACGACAAGCGTACAAAACCATTCCCGTATCCACGAATGTCTCCGTATCAATTAGCGCTTCCTTTCCATCTTCGTCACGAACCCGTTCGAAGGTCGCAGCCCATAGCGCCGTAGCTATGTAGATGAAGAGCGACTCGTTCGCGAGGTGTTTCCCCACGCATGCCCGTCGCCCGAAACCATATGCGCCGTGTCCATCTTCGCGTGTCTCCGCAGGACCAGGAATAGCCTCACCATTCGCGTCCAAGAACCGCTCAGGTCTGAACTTCTTGGCGTCGGGGCCATAAGACGACGATTCGTGATTGCAGTGCCAGAGGTTCGTAAGCACTAACGTTCCCTTGGGGACGAACATTCCGTTGTACCAATCGTCTTCTGTTGTGGTGTGTGGGAGAGCAAGTGGAAGAACAGGACGCCATCGAAGAACTTCTTTGATTATTGCTTGTATGTATGGAAGGTTCGGAGCGTCCAGGAATGTCGGGACCCGTGACCGACCGACAACGGTGTCCAGCTCATCTTGTGCACGCCTCTGTACTTTTGGATGCGCGATCATTGCGAGTGCCCACCAATACATAGTACTGGACGTCGTCTCTGCACCGCCGGCACTGTGAAGACGGGGGTAAAGCGAGGATCAATCGACAACGTGGGGATGACAAACTATAATGTGCCGGCTAGCCAAGCCATTTCTTGATTAGAGAGCTGGTTGCGATCAGATGTCTTGATGAACGATGCGCTGAGACTTGGTCGTTCAGAACCCTTAGACTACGTTTCCGTGGCTCAGTGCGTTTCTACTAATCATATATGTGTCTATGCCTACCAAGTCACTCCGGACACCATTGAAAAGTGTCTCGAAACATAGTATTGTGTTGCTCGAAATGTCGCCTTCCTTCATACTTCCACTTCGCGAATCTGACATAATATCATGAGACAGAGCTAAGGAAACACATCATGATAGATGTGAGAACGGACCTTTCAGGGATGTGCAACATCCAAGGCATCAACTCAACAAGATACGTCCCCGGAGCAGCTGCAATGGACATGCGTTCGATGAAAGTGTGGATCCCCTTGAGGGTCTTATCGTTTTCATTTTCAAGAGTTGGGTAGTCGTATAAGATAGACAAAGTCGCAGAAGCGGCGGTGCGTTGGAAGTGCTTCTCCAGAGCACTGGGACTCGCTAGCAGTGCAGAGGCAAGAAGAAGACTTTCTTTGCGAAGAATGGTGTGATAGTCACGAACTGCTGATTTTGTAAGCCCCTCGTGAGCAGCTCGTCGATTACGGCGCCAACTATAGACAAACACGGTTAACCCTGATTCGTAAGGGGAAGCAACAAACTCACGCCTCTCCATAAGGGAGAAAGGAAGGGTAACAAACCGCCCGTGAGAACTTCGTGGGCCATAATCAGGCGAGGACGACTAGAGTAAATGTGTGCACGTCGATCGAGGAGCTCTGAAGCAGCCTTGAGACCATGAATGACGAGAATTGGCCGACCGAGAGCATTTAAATACACCATATCCTCTGGAGTATCGTGAGCGTTAGTAGCAAGTCAGTAGAAAAGGAATGCGGACTGTATGTTTTCTTGCAATCCTGCTCAAACATCCAGGCCTTATTTCGTACTTCCAAGGCATTTCCGATAATGGGAAGGCCGCGGGGACCAGGGGGAACGCAGCGCCATGGGCTCCTCAGGTAACGAACGAGTAGGATAACTGCGAGACTCAGCAGAGCTACCGTGTGGGATGTCACAAATTCCCAGACATAGTCGAACAAGAGATGGTGCAAAGAGAACGCAGTGCCGGATCCTCCAGAGTTGCCTACGGAAGTATTCCTCATCGCGTTGGAGATACTCGTGGGAGGGATAATATCCGATGACAACTCTTAGGAGGCCTCTCGCTCATATACGTCTCCAAAGTGAACAATTTTGGAGTTCGGTTGTGATTCTAAGGTACCGCCCAACGGAGGCCTTCCCTGAAAAGTCAGGCGAAGGGTAAGCGAGGTAGCCGCGGGGCCTAGTGTAGGTTAACCCGGTTTAACCGACCTCCTGATAGCTGCTATCCGATATATGTATCTGCGACAAAGATACGACCTCCAAGTTTGTGCCTGGGAGATAAAAGAACAGAGAATGCAGCCACCGTAAGCGCGGTTGTCTAGGTAATATGGAGGAACTGCTTGCCAGGTGTTACAGTGAGCGAGAGGTGTGGACGAGGCCGAATCATACCAGGAATAAAATATATATGGGACTGTGCAACAGGATCTAGATTCTATTGTGAGCGATTGATTGCCTGATCGGCTGAGATGACATATATAAAATTCCAAAGTAGGGGCAAGCAGTTCCTCAACGGAACAAGCAACCCGAACTCGCTGCACAAAGAGCTCCGGTATTTGTTACACTCAGTTAAGGAATCCCACCATTGCGCAGGACAACCTAAGACAGTGAAGAGTGTCCGCAGAGCTCTCTCCTGTCCTGCCGGTGCGACGATGACGAATCTAGGTGGTCCTCATGTGACAACTGATAGCCCCTAGGCCAGTAAGACCTTCCTCCGTAGTATGAGAGTCCGAGATGAAATTCCAACAGAGACAAAGCCTACTCCCACTACAATCTAACCATGAGGTCAATTGCCAGAGAACGCGTTGCCAGAATGGGTAAAAAGGAAGTCAGGGTCGTACCCCTGAATTATCGATCAGGTATCTCTCCGCTCCGCTGTTTCCTGAACAGGGCCGTACCGAATTAATTGTCTCGCACCGATCTCTCATACTTCTGAAACAAACGGTTGCCCACTTAGCATCTCAGGACTGCCCAGAAACGAACAGGTCGAGGCGTTTGCAAATTCTGATGTGCTAACCGTGCGTATATGGCAGGAGACAAATAAACAGAGCCGCCGTTACACGATACGAGAGTGGCCAGCACTTGAATATGCTTGAACTTGGTCGGGAGAGAAAGTTTCGGTGGCATCAGGCAAGAGTCGCGCTCGATCCCGCGCTTTCGAGGGACCCTGATCCCTTCGTAAGGAAGTAACGAAGAGCAGATCTTGCAGGCTGGATAAGACCTACAGCATCAAGGAACCAACAGACAAAAGAACGCCCTTATCTCGTACCACGGGTTTAGAGAGTTGATTGGTTGGCTGGTCGGGCAGGGAGTCGGGTGGGGAGTTGGTCGGACTGAGACCAAGAGTGACGCGTATGAGCCTACGCCAGGTAGTACAAAGAAGTCGAACCGTCTCTGGTTCGTTGCCTTGCTCCTTAGCAAAAGATAAACTCGACGAATATATGGACGGTTAGGGGCGCATCACTCAGACTACCGAGGGTCCGCAGTGGTTAGAGAGGTGATGTGCATAAACAAGATGACCTGAGAGCTATTAGTGAAAATACAGTACGGTAAGTGAGACCAATGTATTAATGACAACGCTGCTTGGATGCCGCCGACTCACCGAGTCACATCTTGTGTCTTATTCGGTCGCAACGATGGATGGTCGTCACGGCGTGCGTGCAATATCCAGTGGTAAACAAAAAACAAACAAAAGGGAGGCATAGGCGAGACCATGGGTGCCACTGTCAGCGAGAAACGTAATCTCCCCACTAAGTAACGCCCCGCCAGCGGCATGCGATTATCCTGGGAGTCTTTGTCCCCCTATTACTGTGCCCCGTTTCTGATGAGCATTTTTCCTCCGGAGGGTTCGTACTGGGTTGTGCGCGGGCCTATCCGGTAGTATACCTGGCAGCTATATGATGGGGAAACTGAGTGCTTACTGGCGAGACTATTCTGTATTGTATTACAACCTTCCGACTGGACTTCGGCCAGGTCCCAAATTGCAGAAACATATCGATCACTGAGATCGTCAGCTTGTTTTGGTGTCAGGTACGTATGGTCGCCGCGGGGAGATTAAGAAGACCGGAATGAAATGAGGCTCTTTACTCGCGTAACTTGTCTATCTCAACAATATCGGGGTCCATAGAGAAATACGGGGGTGATGATGAGATTTTCAAGTTCGATGCTTGTGGGCGACAAAAAAAGAAAAAGTGCTGACAAAGATGCTCACGGAGAAGTCGGCAAAGTGGTTGATGCACATTGATATCCTGTCATGGTAAAGGGAACGGAAGTCGTAACCCTTCATCGAATCTTCGTCTTAAACAACCAAGGAATAACGAAGTTGAGAAAAGGGGGCGAACACGGGCATGACGGTGAGCATAAGACGCTCTCGCGCTGGATGAACTTGTAGAGGCCACGGATATCAATCTCAAGGACTTCTCATCACTTCGTTGATTCCAGAGATGTGAAGGCTAGTGGTAGCGGAACAGGTGAGCCACAATACTACTACAACATTCCTCGGCAGCGCATGCATATAGTGGGTGCACAACAGTGGCATTAGCCAACAGAATGTCTAGCCGACCAAGGCGAGCATTGGCGGTGACTCGGGGAACTGCCTCCTCTGCCTTCTTCGCCTACTGTAATGCACGTCATGGAGGGATGCGCGTCTTTTTTTCTGTTGGGCCCTTGTGTGTAAATCTTGAAGATGACATCCGATCATCACTTCCTGATTCTACCCCCCAAAATTACTGCAGGTATAATAGGATGTGTCTTGGGATGTGTAGTATGGATCATACAAAAAATGTGGGGATCAATGAGAGTATATGACAGTGGCGAGGCCAAAAAAATGGAGGCATAATGAAATGACCCGAAGACACGCGCCGCGCGGCCTTTACAATACGGATGGAAATGTGGACCCACGGTCCAGCCAGTGTAGCCCCATATAGCCCCATAACCATTAGGCGCGAGCCGCGCGATGGAGGTCT
This sequence comes from Lactarius psammicola, assembly GCA_025769895.1. NCBI lineage: Eukaryota > Fungi > Basidiomycota > Agaricomycetes > Russulales > Russulaceae > Lactarius > Lactarius psammicola. Next base: position 350,993 of record WTXK01000011.1, on the reverse strand, counting down.
TACTCCGCCTTTATCGAGCTGAGATATCTTCTATTCGAACCTGAAGCGATCTGCGTTCTCACCGACGGAATTCCAAGTGGCATCTAGTACTGATGGGTGACACGGGTTTCCATCTGATTGACTCGCGTAAACACTCGTCAGTGGAAAGGGCTAATACGGTACCGCGGTACTGTCTGACTCGGAGAACGATGGATTCCTGTGGTGGTGGGCTGCGACTAAAGGGCTTGCTTGGAAAGCGCACAATCGCTTCACCTCTCACCACACATTGCGACTTTTGGAACTCCTACATAAACTATCTACTACAAGCCCGCTATACACGGTATCATCCACTACTTGTTGTGAAAACAGAACCATGGGCCATAGGGAGTGTCTTCTCGTCTGTCGTACGAACCATTTTGAGAACCAAGTAAGCTCCAGATTTGCGTGTGGGCCGAAAATTGGACTACTCACCGGAAACACTGGTCAAGCGTCATAATGCACAAAATTCACCCATCGTTCCAGGGTGATTCCTCTCTTCCCCCTCAGCTTCTGCGTCGCGTCCCGCAGCGCTCCCGCAGATCGCTCATAGTACGGCACACCTGATTTTTGGCTTGAGAGTAGTGACTTGTAAAAGCTCTTGGCCAGGTCTTGCCCATCTGTATCCGCCATTTCCCACATAGTCCCGACTACGCTTCGGAATCCACAATACTGCATCGCAGCAGTAAGGTGAAGCGCCTCGTCGGCGATGCTATCTTCCGTAATTTCTGCGGTATGACAGCAAGAAAGGAATGCGAATTCCGCATCCGGGAGTCGAGAGCGCACTATCTCCAGTAGCGTAAGACGCGAGCCCCCGTGAAGTTTTAACGAAGCATCGAACGGCTTTCCAGTCTCTAGCACTCCATGACATGCGAAGTGAGCCAACCGACTGCATTGGAGGCCCTTGACTACGGAAGAGGGTGTGGCCTCACTTGAGACAAGACTCGTCACCGTGACTCGTGCTTTGAGCGCTCGCTGAATGACCTTCATCTCTCCGTGCACGCCAGGAAGAGAATCGTTTGGTTGGGCAACAAGGAGTAAGGAGGGCTTTTCCGGCGTCTGTGGGCCTGCCTTGCGAGACTCGATGAGGGCCGAGAGAGATGGTGTGTATGAAGGGATGTACAGATCTGAGAAATATCGCTTGCAAGTACTGCTCGATGGGATTGGGCCCATCGCGTGAAGGGGAAGAGAACAGAAGACTGAGGTTGGGCACCACCAGATTCGAGATTGCTTTGGCACGCCTGACGCCCGAAGCATCTTGATGACCGGTTCTCCAACAAGCTCATACAGGCCCTTGAGTACAGAACAGAGAGCATCCTGGTATGTGTCCGAGTCAAGACCATGCTTCCGCGCCTCGACTAGCTCATTCCGTAGTTTGTTTGCGCGATCGTAGAAATCATTGGGTGTAGGAATGGTGCAAGGGGGAGAATTGTGGAAGATAATCAAGATATCAGAGCGCCATTCGCAGTGGTTGATAAGTATGATGGGGCCATGGGAGGCGGCGGAACGAAGAGTGGTGAATGACGTCAAGGGTTCTTCCAGCCCTGGTCGGCCTTGAATCTGTGAAGCCAGCGCATCCCGTTCCTCCACCAGTTTCCGGTGCCTCACCACAAGCCGACCAAATGGGTCAGTCAATTCTCTACTTCGAACGATGCCGTCTCCCATTTCTGGCATCCCACTCGGTGTGACGGATATGGTCAGCGTTTCGAGTTCTTGATTGATCTCAGTAAGTCTCTTTGCCAACGGCGGGTGTCCTTCGATAAGTTGGGCCACCGATGTACGAAGTCCACGCATCTCGGACCAAAGTAACGCCCGCCCTTGCTCCAGTGTCTCAATGGCCTTCTCAGATTGACCTAACTTGATCTGAAAGGATGCGTAGTCAAGTGGCATAGTCTGACAATCCTCACCCATTTCGACGAGACGGGCGTGCTGAACCGATACCGTCGGAGCGAAGGACAAGGACTTTTTGATCAACGACATTGCACTCTCGTAGGCAGTCAAGGTGATGGGATGACTGATACTTCGCGCAACGGTGGCCCATAAACATGAAAGTCGGAATCGGTCATGTTCCCGCACGTATTGACTATCGATCACCATCGACACTAATCGTACGGCTTCGTGGCGGTCCTCTCTTCCCCCAGGAAGCTGTTCGCGGGTAAGTAGAGATAGCACAAGCGTCCGAACTGCGTAAAAGTGGGCGTGCTGTGCACTCTTCAACTTGAGAATGTCATAGCCGACGGTGATTGACTCGTCGAGATAGCTAATCTTGTCAGTTTTACGAAACGCAAGGAGGAGAATCCTGCACAGGGAAAAAAGTGAATTGGTTCTCGTCTGGCCACTGGAATAACGAGTCGTATCGAGTGACAGTCGGCCATACTTGATGGACTCTTCGATATCCGATATATCGTTGGTACGGCTGAACTTCGATTTATACCAATCTGCAAGGTCACTGAGGCAGGCTTTGTGACGTTTGGTCCCTGGAGGAGTAATTGAGAGCAGTTCTTCAAGATGCTGAATCCTCTCTGCCATCCTAGTCATCGAATATGACTCTCGAACAGCGTCTGATCCAAGAAAAGGTCTCTCTGATTTTTCCAGGCTTTGAGAGGACGAAAGGTCGACAAGTTGTGAAGTATAGAAGTTCGCTTCTTCAAGGTTCTCAGCGAGGCTGTAGTCCTTAAACCGCTCTCTGGCTTGGCCCGACAACATGTCGGTGAATTGAAGACGAATTTTTTCATCGGAGGAAGAACTGAGGAAAGTACGGAGACGAGAAATTGACACTTCGGAATATTCTGGGTTCGGGAAGAAGGTAGATTTGGCATATGCGAGCTCAACAGGAAGTAATGAAGCTAGATTCCGAATCCAATCCGGACACTCTCCAGACTCATTGGGATCGAGTATCCTCTCGGATAGCGCCATTGCTTCCTCATAATCGTCATTTGAATGAGCTTCCCCGAAGCGACTGCGGAGCGTGTCGGCCAGCGCATACAAGACGAGATGCGAACCTGGTGGGTACATCTTCACCGCATCCCGTAGGAATTCAATGGGTTCGTCTAACGACTGGACGGGCCGTCCTCGATCGAATTCGGCGTGGACAGCCTCATTTAAGGACATAAAAACGGCGACAGGAAAGCCTGCCGACATGTTGGAAGCGAAGAGTTCGCGGCAGAGGACCACCATCTCCTTCATATTCTGTGTCCCATCTCCGGTTTCCGACTTAACTTTAATACCCAATGCCTGGATAAGTAATGTTGTGACGGCGTTTCGGGGGAGGTCGAAAGAATTGAGGGGCAGTCCTCGGAGGTAGCGGAGGTACTCGATAGAATACTTGATGTCAAGGGGCTGTTTGAACTTCTCAGAGCGAACTAGAAGAGCGGATGTGAGGCGAAAGAAAAGTTGGACAAAATTGAGGGGAAATCCAGCCTGAGAAATGGGCGGAAGGAAGATCGCCTCAGTGTAGTGTACGATGGACTTGTCGAGGTCATCCTTCTCTTGTGACAGGGTATAGCGATCAAAATGCGCTTTTGCGAGAGCATAGACACCAGCGATGTGTATATGATGGGACCAAGGGTACAGCGAGATTGAAATCTGAGCAATCTCAATGTAGCCGTCAATATCAGTGATCGAGACTATAAGGAAGGGAGGTGCAGTGTTAATTAACAGGACGGTTCGGACTTAGAGATTCGGGCTTACGTTTGGGTTCCATGGTCTGGTGCGTGAAAATAAGAAATCATGGGTCGCCTGACAATGAGTCGAACGATTGGGAACGCGAAGGAAGACGGAGTGTGCACAAGAAGACCTCATAGTACTGGCTCACACCCGCGGCACTGGTAGTAGGCCAGGCCCACATTGCATCTCCCAAATCCCTCTGTTCGAGTGCTGGTATCCATAAACAATGCTGCCAGTGAATATTACAGTAACCCGCAGTACTATATACCAATCAATACCCCTCAGCTTGTTTTGTCCCGTACGCTAAGGTGGGATCAATACTCATCTCAATCATCGCATATTTAAGAAAGTAATGATGTATATTGTAGACCCTAGGCTAACTACCACTATGGCGATAATCTAAGCAGGCGAGAGTTTTGGACTGACGATTGTAATCCGAGAACCCGAGGACCATTTGCACGACAAGCGCATCTGTAATATCATACATTGGATATGAAACAGGGTGTCTGTCGTTCGCAATTGCGGAGTAAACAGATTGGGCAACTGGTTATAGTTCACGAGACGCCGCGAGTCCAAGTGTGGCGGGCTACCAAGACCCGCCGAGCTCGTTCAGATCGTGCAGGACCGCAGACCGCTCCGTCCCTATTTGCCGTGTGATCTCGCTCTGTCGCGTCAGGGGAAGATCCCCAAACGATGGCAGTAACCGACCGTCCAGGATTCCGTACGACAATGGTTTCGACACAAAGTCGTTGCGAACGAGGCTGCAGGGTAGTTGAAAAAAAAACAAAAAAACGTTAGTCTAGCGGCGGGGATGACAGGACCGCCAGGTAGCGAGAGCGCACCGGAAAGCGCGGGGATTCAACCCCGCGGTGTGCTGGACGTTTCGCGTGAGTTGACCCTGGAGAAGGTGCAGGCGCTTGAATGTCGCCTCGTCGACCGGCACGAGTGCCGTCAATGACCCGTCAGGGTGCCCTGGCAGGACAGATGAGGTGGGATCGGAGAGCTACGCATATAGCTCCCAGACCTACCGCATATCAATTTCGCCTGAGGAGCAACCATGTCTTCGCCCTTCATACGGCGCGCGATCGCTACGGAGGAGCGATACTCTGATTGGCCGTGGAATTCCGTACGACATAGCAGGTTTTGCCCATTATTTGACTCGGGACCTGCAGGGGGGAACGCGAGCAAATGAGTGAAGCGCGCAAAGACGTGGTATACGACTCGTAACTTACTATGTGGGTCGTACTCGTACATCCGAACTATTCCTTCTTCGTCGCAAGTAACGATGGATAACTGCTGGTCGACAAAGAAAAAGTCGGCGGCCGTTATGCAGACCTTGTGAGGGTCCTTCGCCAAAACTGCGAGTTTATATGGATCTTCCTGCATCAGGCCAGCATATTCAGCATAGACACTCAGAACTCGCAAGCTGAAAAGAGTATACCTGGAATGCGACGAACCAGACGCTCTTCACAGCGTCCCCAACGATGAGTAGATTCTTTAGTGCCCGCAGCGTCGTTACGTAAACACCGACATCGAGGAATGCAACGCCGACCAAACGTTCATCGAGGTCAAACGCGCGTACGAAGATCTTTAAAGGAGACGTGAAATCGCTTCGTTCGCTCGGAGATGTTGCTCACCTTCTGGCCCATTGACGACACGAGATAGCCATCTATCCCGCACACAGCAGTCACGGGCCCTTTTGCTTCGTCTCGGCAGCGCAGGCGAAGTTTGAAGCTGCGTTTCATGTCCGATTCGAGGTCTGGCACTACTTCGACGATCTCAAACACGTATGTCTATTCATGAGTATGAGAATACAGAGGTGAGAAGCGTCTTAGATACGATCCACGCACCGCGCCTTTGACGGCTAAGTCTTCGCCGCGATTGATCGTCGTGCCTACGGCGATGAAGTTTTTGTGCCCAGACTCTGTGCTCAAGGTCTCCAGAGGCACGCATGCGAGCGAGTTGATGAACTCGTTTGGCGCAAATTCATACCTGAAATATCCGGTTCATGGGACACGACGATTAAGTGAGAACTATGGGAGGCCATACCCGTCAACAGCAATAAAGTCAGGACTGAATAACTCGAGCGCGGAAGACTCGCTCATCGGATACGAGACATTGGGGACTAAAAAGTGTCTCAGTATGTGGGTAGTGGCATAGAGGATACAAATCACCGTCAGGAGTCCACACTTCATTTCCGTCTTCGTCATAGGACGAGAACTGAGCCTGCACGAGCGATGCGGCGACCATTAGACAATTTGTTGGCTCGAATATGATGTTCGTGTATGACCGTCCGCGATGGATGTGTCGCGAGGGCATATCCAGATTAAGATCAACGTCTGGCATCCATTCAAGCAGTGTCGGTCCCTAACCAGGCGAGTCAGACGAGGTAGAGTGGATGAGTAAGCACCATACCTCATCAGAGTACAGCAAGAAGTCACCCTTCCCATCCCACAGTGAGGTCGCCGTGAACGCGTGCACGACGGCATGCCCCGAAGGAATAACTTTGACGCTCGCTCTATCGGTCTGCACAATCCAGGACGGATTTTCACCTGTCAGGAACACCCCCGATAGGGTCTTATCGGGCGCCGGTGATGTGACAAAGGGAATCAGCTTGCCGTGAGATCCGCCGATGCTCGGCGAGCGCCGTGGATTCCTGTTCCTCAGGGTGCTGAATCTCAAACGCGCGGGAACACGTCTTTGCAAATTTCACGGCGAGCGTGCTCGTCCGCGTCGATGGTATTGGTTCCGAGCTAGGCTCAGCCGGGAGCGCTTGATAGACGGCGAGTTGGCCACATCGGAGGAAGACCTGCGGTCGCGACCACCGTTAGCCCAAGCGAAAGAAGCGGGGAATTAGGCGCGTGTCGTACCAGCAGATAAGGCCAAGGTACCGTCTCTCCAATAGGAGAGATGAGGATCTGTTCAATGTCGACCTCCTGGGGTCTACGGGGAGGATCTTGGGGTAGGGAAAGGGCAGGGGGGTCGAATGAGTCAACTAATAGGCTTTGTAATGACGCAATCGCAGTCGTAGAGAACGCCAAAGTCAATTTGGGGAGGGTCCAAATCTACACGAACGGACGGAACATGGAACATCACTGAAGAACTGGAAACGGTCACGTGACGCGCACTGACCTCAACAACACCCTGTGGCCTGCACAGCATGAGCCACTGGGTTTTTTGGCCCGCATTCATAGCGGTTTGGAGAGTTGACGTAGCAGGTTGTGCATCTCCGTTTGCAGAAGGTGCATGTTCGTTAACACGGGTTTTGAACATGCCGGTCGAATCCGTAAAGAATGAACCGGCAATATAGCGCGAAGTCTTTTGGCATAATGATTAATGTATGTCTATGCGGAACGAAATGATACTAAACCCACTTTCTCCCCCATTGGCGACATGTCCTTTCGTCGAATCTTGCCGCGCTCGGGTTCTCCAATAAATAGACCAATGGTGTCATCCTCGCGCAGAATGAACACGAATGGATCACAGATGCTACAGTATTTGATCCTGGGGCGCTGGTTGTTGCCTTCCATGTCTTTAATAATTTGTCGCTCGGTTCCATCTGTCATGAGATCAGCATTAGCGCTCTGCAGAGCGGGGAATTATGCGACGTGCCAGGCTCAAGCACCCGGATGGCGTTCGATAGCACGTGTAGGATAGCAGTGCCTTGGAAGAACGGTGCAGCACCGACGGTAACCCCCTGTACGCGAGTCGTGATCGTAATCTCCCCCTTGGGCGTACGTGTCCCGAACTGCCACACATGTCGTTAGCTGTGCCCGAGAGAAAGAGAGGGGGAGGGGGACACACGTACACGCGAGAAGCCTGGCGACGGGATGGCGTCCGTCCCGAGGATCAAGGAGTCGTTCTCTGCATGGAATGGATTCGCGGGGCGGTCGTACGGCACGCCATTGACCTTCACCGCCGTTCGCACAGGGAGAGACCACACGCCACGCGCACCACCGATTGCGTGGAGTTTGCGCTTCGTGCGGGTGGGAAGGTCGCGCTACCCAACCCAGGGGCGAACGTACTCGTAAGCGGTGGGTCGGCGGGAAGGGTTAGGGGGTAAGTGGCACAGACCTGGAAGAGGGTGAAACCCCCTAGTGAGTTTGACCCTGTGGCGGTGACGAGTTCCGGCACGAAGCGGTCCTGCGGTGAGGATTACACGGGGCGTTCATTAGCGTGGTGGCGCAGAGCCGGCTCTACACGGGGCTTACCCCGTTCTTCGCGAGGGCAAATGTCAAGTCGGAAATAGGTCCATACGCGGGAAGGGAGTCGCATAATGAGAGATGGATCACGGTCCGCGTCTTCGCCGATGGTGCAGCCGAGGCAGAGGGCAACGGGTCGGGGCTCGATGTACCGTATATGTCTGAAACGCACTCATAAACGATCGCCTGTGACACACGTGGGGGGGTTTCGGACATACCGTCATCGTCATCGAGGTCCATCGCGTTTCCGGCATCGACTACCGCAGCGGGCCCAGAAGTGTCCATTTCGTCTAGATCAGTAACTGGCTCCTCTACGCTCGCGGTTCGAAGTAATGCAGACGGGCCTACTGTGCTCCCGACGAACAGATGCTCGCGGTGCACTTTGCGAACAACCGTGGGAGGGGCCGTTTGGGCTAGCGCCGCACCGGTTACGAGACGCGATACTACTTTGCCATCGACGACAAATTCAATGGGGATTATGGTGCCATCTACAAGAACAACAAAGAGAGTGCGCTCCTCGACGAATGCCATCCGCGCACCCTCGAGGCGCAGTTCACGCATGTCCGCGGGTGTGGAAAGGGTTGGCATGTCGCTCACGCGTGGCAGCCAGCCATTCACAGGGAGGGCAACACGCCGCGTTGCTTGATCAACATGGATGACCGCATTGCTCGCCAGGATAGCCACTCCACCCAATGATGACGAACATGGGATAAGAGAGAAACAATCATATGGCAAACCATCGACTTTCGTTATGGTGGGGTATGTGCGGGAAACAAGATCGAGGGTGAAGATGTACAGTGACACTGTGTCTTTGAACTCTTTCAAGCGGCTGTAATATTCATTGAGTTAAAATGAAAACAAAGGCTCGAGGAAAGAAAAAAAAAAAAAGGCGGCTCACCCCGTCCAGGTTTGCTGGGGCTGGAACAATACCGCTACAGTGGGATTGTTGAACCCGGGAAGGAAGACAAAATCGACAACGTTTTTGATCTGTTCATCTACATCCGCGGCAAGATCGAGGACGAAACTGGGGGAATAAGGCACGTCCCTGTCCCACGGTGAGCTTAATGATGAGGATCGCAACGCGTCAAACACACCTTGCTCTGAAATCTTGTTCCATGACGTCGAGATCCGCTTGGGATTGGTAGAAGGGCAATATGGCGAGGGCATCCTTTGGAAGAGATAGTGCGGCGCACCGAGATGCGGGGTCGGACCGGAGTTCTGATTTGAATAAGACCGTATCGAGGGAGAGCTAGACCAGTGAAATGAAGGTGAGATTCCGGCAATGATGCTTATCAGAAGCTCACAAGCTGAGGGGCGCGTTCATACGTGTGGATGGAAACGGTGATCAAATCATGTACGGCGGCAGACCATTCTAATAAGGCTATCTGGGTGATGTCAGTAGACTTAGCGGAAGATGAATGAGGAAAGCGACGTCAACCAACTTTTGCGTCCTTGAATGACACAAGTAGACGATCGAGTCTGTCTTCATACGACGACATGATGCGGACGCTCTCTAGCCCAGTGACTGTTCCATGAAGACGGTGTTCACGAACAAAGTGGAAGCGGATAACGGTTGGTGGTTGGCCTGAGCCCCGAGGGCCGGTGAACTGGGGAGGGAACGATGACGGAGAATCAGCTCAATTGTTCGAAAGACTGACGTCCATGCCCAAGAATTGGGGGGGAAAAGGAAGACTATCATTGGGGAGGGCAAGCCATCGACATAAATATCCAAAGTCACCTTAACAGAGCCCATGTTGACGAAACCTTCACCCTGACTATCCATCTCAACCTCACCCTCAACTGCCTCTGTGCCTCTTAGCGCGTCTGCCCTTCGACTGCGTTCGTCCTGGTGGTGGGATGATATAGGAGCGGGATTTTCCGTAACTTCGAAGATGCGAAGAATGTTAGCGCGTGCGACGACGACATTGTATAGCGCGCATTGAGAAGGACGGGGGTGAGAAGTGGAGGTTGAGGGTACGGCGGAGTCAGAAAGAGTCGCGGGAGTGAGTTTGAGAGTTGTGGCATATTCGACACCACTTGGTGGAAGAATTTCCTGATGTAACGCCTGCATTATTACCGAGGCGGGTGCAGAAGAGAGGGAGATGTATAGGGCCACTAGTCAGATTGGGTTGTCTCCGCCAATCGTAGTATCGAAGAGTGAAACAAGCCCAACCCCGAACCCAACACTCGACCTGGCCAAGTCTTCATCGCCAGAATAGGGCGTGGGAACACAACCCAATTCTGTCACGTGATCATATTCTCTTTTATGGAAACTGACTTGCACAATCGACAACCTCTTGGATCTCACACTTGGATCTAATGGGACCGACGAACCTGTATCTGTAGACCCCGTCATACCTGATCATGGTCCAGCCGACTGGATTTCGACTATCACACCTCACCAGAAGGGGCAGACCTTATCCTCGCCTTTCGCGCGTGTACACAGCACTCCTTTCTGGGATTACATTTGGGGCATATCAACGCCTGCCCCCCTAGTAGTCCGGCTCGTGTAAAAGGCATGATCTCTTGGGCTAACCAGGGGTTTCCTTCCGACCATAAGACCCTTCCAGTCGACGTGACTTGGTCTTTACGCCCTCCAACCCTCAACGCTAGCCATATAACCGTGCTTCCCTGGCTCCATGGCGTCCTCTAGGATCTCTCGCAGTGTACCCGCCAAGGTTGGTTCCTCGCTACCCCGCCCCCCCACCCTCCACCCCCACCCTCTGCCTAGATACGGCTGGCTAATTCATATCTCAGAACTTCGTCATGAATCTACCCAGTAGAGCGCTTCGCATGTTCGATAACACCACAAATACTCCTTCTTCCTACCCCACCACGGACCAAAAATCCGCCGGGGCGCTCACCCACATCTCGAGCGTTTCAAAAGCCCCAACCCCTCCCATTGAGACTTTCTTCAATCCCTCCAATTACGTCCACCGCTCCGCAATCGACACCGCATACGAGCAGAAAAACTCAAATGGTTCCCGAAAATTTGGTATCTATCCCACCGCTGCCAAGAACACTTTTGTGTATGAAGCCTCCATCTCATCAAAATCCGATTTCTATGACGACGGGGACTCTTTCTTCTCTGTCCCAGACGACGCCTCTGTCCTCGCTAGGAGTAGTCTGGAGACTCTCCAAAGTGTCTTTGGCATCGGCTACGACGGTTCGGATTCCGATGGCTCGGATCACTCTCCGTCCCGCATTATTCCCCCAAACCTGCCAGCTCTCATAGAAGCCCAAAAGAACTTCAATGCCGGAGTTATCAGTGTGGCTTTACCAGAAGGTGTGGTCGATTCTTTCGTTTGTGGCCCCTTCTTTTCGTCTTAAATTCGTTCTGCCACACAGGCTCGGTATCATCCGATTCTGACACCGATAGCACCATCACAGAGGGCCCTTACAATGGCCAGGATTCTGCCCCTGATGCCACTTCGAACGCCATGCAGCGATATTATGCAATGATGTCATCTCGTCCTCCCGTCTCTGAGGACCGTCGCATCCTCCCCCCGCCTGCATCACAGCCCCAGAACAGCGTCATCGCCCCGCGGGCACCCACGATCTCCCAACCCCCAGGGATCGCGCGGCCATCAGCGCCCGTTCAACGCCGGCAGCAGGACATCCAGACCCCCCTGCCTCGCGACAGCCTCGTGCTTCCACCTGTGGTACCCATGCAACGGCGAGATTCCGGCTACGGTGGGCGTCCTGTGATTCCCCGTCGCCCATCCCTCGAAAGGGAGCAACGGACGATCCTCCCCCCCGGGCTGTCCACCTCACCCGGCGCCCACTCCTCCATCGCGGGACAGCCTTCAGCCCCACCCGCATACACTCCAGGAAGATCTCGCCGGGACTCCCTGACTCAACAGGCTCGCCGTGATTCGGTCTCTGCCGCACCACAGCCCCCTATACAGTCCGGTCGCCGCGACTCTATCTCGGCACCTCAGCCTCCCCCACAAAGCGTTCACCGCAACTCGGTTTCCGCTCTTCCCCAGCCCCCACTCCCCGTGCGCCGGGGATCCGACCCCCTTCCCGTGTCTAACCCTTCGCCAGTATCCGCGCGCCGTTCGTCCGACTCTGCACCGCGCGGACAGGGGCTCCTCGTGTCCACGCGCGTGCGATTCGACGACGAGAATCTGATCTGCCCATCCCCAATTCCGATGCACGAGCGGCGCAGGGGCTGGCACAACCGTCGCGGGTATGTTCTTCCACCTTTAAACGTTTCGTGGTATCTTGCTGACCACGAAATCTTCTCACAGTGATCAGCTCTGGACGAACAAGGGGGATTACAAGCCGGCACCGCCAGGACAGGAGTACCCCCCCGACCTCGCGAGCTACCCGGACTATGGCGAGGGCTGGATGAACGAGGAGGGCATGCGCATTGACATGCAGCACCGACTCATTCCCAAGCCCCCCTTGCGCTCTGTGCTGAAGCGCCCTCGCCAGCCGAGCAATGCGGGCGCCAACCCACCTCCACCGTTCCTGCCGATGCGACCCTGACCCCGGCTCTAGCCGTAGACTCTTATTTTCTCTAACTTCTTTTCATATTAAACTGTCTCCTTGCCGCAGGCGAAGGCCCCATCATTACCACCATCATCACCACTACCACGATCTAACTTATGAGCTTAGTCGCTTTATTTATTGTCGTTCTGCAGCAGCTCAGAACCCCATAACCATACTACCTCCCGTACGACGTAACGGCGTCTGCGTCGCCGCCCACCTCATCTCAGAACCATCCTGTAGTTACCGTTGCACGCACCTCGTCGAGATACCTCGCATGCACACCCGCATATTATCTTCCATAGCAGCAGCAATAAATAAAATATACAATCCACCTAACTCGTGAGAGAATAAGTTTTTTCTCCTGTCCTGCGTGCGTCGGCCGACCCTGCATGAACTCCGGAAGGTGACGGAAGCGAACTTGAACGAGGCAGGGCTTATGATGAGCCGGAAGTGACACTAACGGAAGCTCCAACGTACCACCTTCAAAGTAATCACGAAAGTAATCACTCACATGACCACGATCGACCCTGAAAGAAGATGCGGACCCTAGAGTGATCTGCCCGAGAGTGACGAACCTCCTTTGAAAAGGCCAAAAAAAACGTTGTTTGCGATCAAGCGGTCCTGACTCGGAGTCTGCTGTATTGTAGCACCAGAGCCTAGAATGCAAGTGCACAAGGACACACACACCTTGCCGACTCGGACAAGTGAGGGTACTGTATCGATTATAAAAAATGTGTCAATCAAGCTGCTTGAAATCGGGGGTACTCATCACTTCACCAACCTAGACTCTCCAGCGAAGCGCGCATGTGATACATGCGGATTCCCTCTGCCACTGTCACAGGCGATTGGATGCTGAAAGTTTTACACAACACGACATGCGGAGTACAGTAGTACATCACGGGTGGTACCTCAGCCTGCCGGTACAACTGTCAGCCAGGCCCAGGCAATACGTTCTCGCGAGCACAAATGTCGATCCTGATTTTTTTTTGTGATGGTTCTGTAGAGATACATTGTATGAAGGATTCCCGGGCAGGGGAAGCGCAGGGTGATGAGTGTCCTAAGGACGCACACCGGATAGCTATTTTATAACCCCAAATTATGCAAGATAACTATATCTCGAGAATTTCACATATGAACTCCGCCGTAGCATCTTGGAAGTTCCCCACTACTTGTTCCCAGGCTAAGACCCGGGGCCTATCGGAGTGGATTCCGCTGTAGGGCAAGCTGTAGGGTCCTTTCTTTCGCTGGAGGACTCGGATATGAGCGACGCAATACTTACTGCGATCCCTAACCCTAACAATTCAAGAATCTAGTAAAGTCAAGTTAATCGCGAGAGTCGCCAGACTTCATCAAAACGTGACTCACACTCGCCTCCGAGTCACACTCTTCGAGCACCCAGACCTGGTTCTTTCCTCCCCGGACTGTTCACAGTTGAAGATCGGTTGCGGTTGCGGGCCCCTCTAGGGGGTAATCGGCGACGAAACAAGTGCCACGGACCCACTGGCAGAGCCTGTCGAAGGAACCCAAAGTCAGCAGCGATCGCCAGTGGGGTACGTGATAAAACGTACTTAACGCAGGGCTTAGTAGGGTCCTCACAATTCGGTAGAATCTCGGTATCCCAGTACTGAGGCTCGTCGAGGCCGACGAGATGTGTTCCATTGCCTGGAGTTTTCTCAACTCTGAGGTACTTCTAGGCACCGACTGATCGAATGGTCCATTGGCCATTGACCTACTCCTCTATGATCCACTGGGGCGTGTCGTGGTTGTATGAGGCACAGGTTATCGAAGTAGCAAAGTTGTTACCTGTTGGTTCTCTCCACTGTGGGAGTTATATCCAATGACGGACTTGTTGTTTCCGCCATTCGGATCGACGACTAATTAGTTTGCTCGTTGGTGATCTTGTAACGTTGGCCCGATTTGACGGACATGCTGCGATAGGGAAAACAGGTGGCGAACAGTTCGCTTTTATATGCCCAATCTTATTAAGGGTGGGTGGAGCGATTTCTCAGAGACCTTATCCATGACAAAAAAGGTACATACCGTGCATTAGCCTACGGAAAGCGGCCGTGTCATGCCGCGCGGAGCCTCACTTCGAAACGAAACTTTCTGCGTCTGACGCCATGGAAAATGACTTTGCGAATTACGCCTAGACACTAAAGCCGGCCTGCAACGGTGGGCTCCGATATGGTCTCAAAATGCTCTTTATTTCCTTCGTAGCTTTGCAACCTTTTACTGCCAGGGGGCACCTTAGCGGTACGTTTTCTCATAGTGTAGCTTGTTCACGCTGCGACCGGTCTGGATCTATGGCATGTATGCCGGGATATAAATGGATTCAAAAGAAAAGAAAAGAAAAAGAAAAAGAAAAAGAAAAAGAAAAAGAAAAAGAAAAAGAAAAAGAAAAAGAAAAAGAACAGAAAGCGGTTGGCATCAGCAATTTGACAAAAAAGTTTCCGCTGTTTCGTCCGTTTTCATCGTTTTCAGAAGTTTTTGTGGTTTCCAGAAACCTGAAACCAGGAAACCCAAAAACCTACTCACCCGGCCGAGACATTTTTACGAGAAGTCCAGAATGTACCTAACTACCTTAATCCGATCGAATACAATCAGCTAGTCACTACCAATGAACTCGTGGGCATGGTGATCGACGTAATGGTTAACAAAGAATGTGTGAAAGGTGTCCAAAGCACTGTGGTAACGAAATTCCTCTGGTACCTGTGAGGCACCGTAGACAGGCAGAAGGTGCGCTGCCCGAGCGATGGAATCGACATGAATAACTTCAACGGTGGGCTGTCCATGGTAATTGAATTCCTGCTTCACAACCCACATGCCGGTGTCCGAGTCACGTTCGTCAGTATGGACGAACCAGTTAATCAATGCACATGAATAAGTCTTCCGCCGATACTCAAACAAAAAGAACATCAGAACCCGCCCAATCTCCATGGCCTCCATGCCAGTCTGAGAATTGTCGACGACCATGAAGACGGTGTCACGACGGGGGTGGCCAAAGAAGTGTGGAGTTGATTGGATTCGTTCGCGCCGCATGCCACCTGATCCAGAAAGATCACCGGGCGCATAGAAAGTGGCAACAGCAGAGTGATGAACCTTGATCACGCCGTCAAAGGCAGGACACTCCTCGATTTTCGACGGAGCAATCTGCTCATCAGGGTGGCAGACTTTGTAAAGAAACTGAGCGAAAACAAGCGGGAACTTGGGCTGACAGATGTACATCGCGAGCGCATGGGGTTGTGACGGGTAACCAGACTCTGAAAGCTGAACACGTGAATGGTGGAGCCGCTTTAAAATAATGTACATGCACGGGTTCTGAACGCGAGCTGAACATCGAACTTGGAAACGTTTTGGGATTTACCCAAAACGACCGCCTCGTCTTCGTCTTCCAGTTCCTCCGAGTCCAGTGGCACATTAGTTGCATCATTTGGGTTATTGTCAAGCTCGGACGGGAAGCCAGGTCCTTTTAGCATCCCGATGTCGTCGAGGTGCTGATGTAATGCCGCCATCTTGTCCATGCGTAAGATAGTCTTGAGCATTTGAGCGAGAGCGTGATATCGATTGGATCGTCGCCAGGGTTCCTTGACCGCGCGAATGTGTTTTGACTCAGTAATTGAAGAGCAAAGTCCGTTAGGAGAGCCAAACAGATGTATTGTGTGGTAGAAATGCTTCAAGGCGTGCTGCCGTGGAAGAGAAATGGTTGCACGAACTCCGACTTTGATGAAGATGGTACGTAGTTGATGAAAAGCCTGCACACAGTCTCGAAAGCGTTCAAGTGATGGCGAGTCAATGGCATTTCGGCGGGCTATGTAGCATGCATCCATGAATGCTGCAACGCAGCGGACCATCGCGGACGGGACGTAGCCAGCGATTGCGGCAAGAAAAACCTCAAGTACTATGATTAGCATCCCCGATCCGATACAATTATAATGTACACGTACCTTCATCAGAGCCTTTGAATCGTCACCTGTCCACTGCTTATAATCACGCCCATCTCGGAACCGACGAAGAGAAGGGAACGGAGGGACAGCTGAGATGCTAAAATGAGACGTTTTATGAGCCCAAGAAGTAAGAAAAAAAAGAGACCGCACCGGCGATCAACGTCTTCAATTATTTCCAATGCCCTCTTCTCTCCATGTTCCAGATGGAGATACTCTAAGACCCATTCGACAAGATGGTCCTTGAAGACGCCTTTGATCAGTTGGTGAAGGAGATCCGGTGCAAGCAGCTCATGGATGTCGGCGCGCGGGAATGAATATGTGAATGGCTGCCAGATGTTTTTTTAGACACAATGTCAGAGCGAAGAAAGTAAAACGTACCACGATGTTGTGTCGAAGACCAAAGTCGTCCCAGAGGACACTCGGGTCAAACGTCTTGATGAGGAGGTCGGTCTTCACATGTGAGCGCTGATAGCTCCCTGAACCGTCGAGGTCAGTTGGCAGCGCATCACATCTTATATAAGGATGGGTCAGCGACACATAAAAGAGATCCCCACGATGACTCACTTCGGACACCAGTTAGATACAATCCCAGTGAGCCAGACCTGCTCAGGATAATCCGCGATGTATGGCCCAAGGCCGAAAATTGCGCGGCGAAAGCGCCCATCAGGGCATTTCATGACTTTGGCCTCCATCATATAGGGTTTGAGTGGTGCGAAGACCAATTCGAGACAGCTGTGGTAAAGTTGGCGACAAAACATCTGAAACTCCGTTTTTTTTCACTGGCGTTTGCTTGCTTGAAAAGCGGTCTCTCTCATGACGAAGACAAGACAGCAAGTAAATAAAAACGTACTCTTCGGGATTGGAAGGAATGCAATGGGCACTACACCATTTCCGTGCCCACGCCGGGCAGTATTTGTGAGATTGCCGAGCGACGCATACACTGGGTGATATTCTTGATTCCCGGTTGCAATCGATACCATGGTCTTGTCACTGCCAGCGACGATTGGGACGAACATTGCCCCATGCGTGTTCTTGTCTTGCGAAATCGTGTCCTAGGACCATGCATCAGATGAATAAAAAAACAAAATAAGGAGTCACATACCGCCTCACGAAACGCCCAATTTCCTGACATAAGGTTAGAATAAACACGAGAACCCTTCTCGTCATACTCCTCATACGGCGTGTATTCAAACTCGCCATCAAACTCTTTCGAGGCCAGTTGCTCCTCGAAAACAGAGAGGACGTCCCTTACATTTAGCTCGTAAGTCTCTTGCATCCACCAGGGAGGAGTCCCGGTTGGCAGTGGGCCGCTGTATGATAATTGACAAGTCGTCCAACCAACTCCACCAACCGGTATTGAGTCGATCGTGCCGTACATTTCCGCGGCACTCTTCCACGGGACGCTATCGCAACTGTGTTGGTCAGCCTGATACATCATAGCCGTTGCTCTCCAGAGATCGAGACCTTGCTGAACATCACCTGCGGAGGACTGTAGTCGTACGTAGTGATAGCGCGCCCATTTGTATGCCAGCCTGTCACTGAAAGGAAGCCAAGGACTGCCACGTGACTCTTCCGATGTCGGCAGTTGTGAGAGATCTCTGAGGAACGCGCCATCAGACGAACATGGCCGGGCTCATAAGGATTCAGCACCTTGTAATCGCATACTGGTTTGTGACATACCTGAGAGGTGGGGATGGTGTATGAATGTGTGCGACTGTAACGCGGCGGCCATCCCTGCAAGCGTACTGTTTTCACGGTGCTTCGAGTTCACGTGCTTTGTCAAGCCTCCCTGTAAGCGGAAACTGTCTCCACAAAAGGAACAAAAAAAAGACATGGCGTGCGGAGTGTGTAGGCCGAATTTGGGTGGAAAAAGGTTGAAGGTAGACGCGTTGTTGGAGTGGTTGAAGTCGAAAAAAAACGGGAATTCCCGATACAGTTAGAACTACGAACTGCCGACTGTGGCGTCGTCTTAGACTAAGAGAGCGATCGATCAAGCTACCGCCACCTTTCCAACTCATTCCTCTGCCTTCCCTCGTGCCACAATGGGAAATTGCGCCTCTAATACCCAAGGAGCTGAAGAGAGAGCCCGCTCAGACATGATAGACCACCAGATCGAGGAGGACTCTAAGCGTAAACGCGACTGCTTGGTGCGTCCTCCTTTCCCCTCGCCATTATCCCCGTAACTTACCACCGCCACTTTCCCTGCCTTCCCTCATACCACGATGGGGAATTGCGCCTCTCGTACTCAAGGAGCTGAAGAGAGAGCCCGCTCGGACATGATAAACTATCGTATTGAGGAGGACACGAGAATGCAGTTGTTCGGTACGTGTTCTCCCTTCCTCTCTTCCCCCCCGCCGCTATCCGCCTCCTAACTTACCACCGCCACTTCCCCTGCCCTCCCTCATATCACAACGGGGAATTGCACCTCTGGTACTCAAGAAGCCGAAGAGAGAGCCCGCTCAGACATGATGACTCCTTTTACCTCCCGTGTTTCGGGACGATCGATTATGACCTTTGTTTCCGTGGCGGTCTACCGCACTGTTTTCCTCATTCATGGTGCGTTGTGTCATCGTTTTGACTCTACCCTTGCAACTGTGTCAACACCCGCCATGTCCGCTTTTGCAGAAGCAAATCAGATAGCGGCTAGCAATTATCTCCCATCAAAGAGGACATCCTGTAGGCACGTGTGAAGACGACCGCAATCGCCGAACTGTCCGTTTCCCATCCCACGGGCCAGTTATCAATACATATGGTCGACGTTGGCAAACAGCAGTCTAGGTGTAAGAAGAGCGCCATGACTGACTATCGTTGAAGTATGGTCAAGTCCTTCTCGAGGAGAACCAGGTGCGTAAATGGATTTGTGCACTCCTCGACTGCTGCCATCTGGTCACTCATCTCGAGCTGGCCAGTATACCTGCTACCGCGTGGCGCCACATCATGGGAAACCCCCTTACGGACTGGTGCGACAAGGACCTACGAATTTATTTATGATACTGTAAGTTCCCCGTCACGCCGATGATCCGCCATTCAGTAAATCAATTCACTTTTTCTGACAGCCCCTCGTTACGCTACAAGACTTCCCTGTTCACTACACTGCATTCGCCAGTGCCTCCGTCTTGGTGTTTCATGTAGTGGACTATACCTTAACAAGACCTATCTTTCATTCCGCCGCGTTGTCATTGCCGGGACCACCCTAGGTAGGACTTTCCACATATATTTGACCCGTCTTAACTGCTCAGGCTAATTTGCGGTTTCCTTTTCCCTCGGCTTGTCACCCACGTTCACCCCCTGCCCATCTCTCTGACTCATCTGTGTCGCAACAATGCCTGCTACACGTCGAACCCGAAGTGCAACGACAAAGGCTACACCCGATACCACTATGCCCAACAATGACGCGTCCACACCCAACAGCCGCAATACCCCTTCTCGCGACAAGCGCCCCTCGACGAAGGGGCCAGGCAAGCGGGGCCAAAAGCGCGCTGTTGCTACTGACCTTTATTCAGATGCCAAAGTCGACAAAGGTCTAAGCCCAGCGGTGGGCGATAAAAAGGCTTCAGGACATCGGGACAAAGTAAACCAAGGTGCGGGTTTTGGCCACGGTGACAGTGGATCTTCTGACAATGGAGTAGGCCCGAAAGGAGGAAGGCTGAACACCCCAGTCAAGTCTGTTGTGCCCACTCACGTGCTTCCAAGTCGACCTGGCCGTAACGTTCACCCTGCAGGCCAGCCAAAAACCCGACGCAGCAAAGAACAGATCGAGGCCGATTGTGAAGCTAGTGTGAAGATCCTTGAGGAGAAGATGCACGAAGTCCGGGTGGCGAAGGAACGCCTCGCACAACTGAATCTAATGGAAGAGCATGAAGAGGACGACTTACCCAACCTACATCCACAACGTTTATCCACCGCAATTCATAAGCGGTGCCGCGTGGATGTAGAGGCCGACAGTGACGACGAGTGCTTCGACTTGAGGGAGGCTGACAGTGGCTCCGTTCCTGATGACTCTCCATCCGAATCCGACAAAGCCGCTAAAACTAAGGCCAGTGTTTAATGCAGTCCGGGTTCATTCTCGACTTAACACCGCCAACAGTCTCGGGGTAACAAACGCATTAAGGGCGCTGCCCATCGAGAACTTATGGCAAGGACAGAGGACTTACGTGGCGTCGGACACATTGAGAAGACTCAAAGACAGAAGCCGACGCATGATATTGAAAGGTGCGACATGCGTGATCACTACGACTCTGCATAACTGACTCATTGCGAAATCATTACTGGCAGGTTCACGGCACAAGACCTTCGTTGCAAGAAATACGCAAATTCTGGCCTTCGACCGCAAGCTCTTGTCCCACCCGGCGCCGCTCCCACTCATGCCCCGCTCCAGCAGTCAGATGTTGCTGACCCATTTGAGCTTGGGGGCCTCGGTGACAGCGATCTTGAAGAAACATGCCCAGCGATGGCAGAAGTTCAGTCTCTGGTTTCTGACAAGCCACCTCGCGTAAATGAGGTATTCCCCACGTGTTGTCTCAAAAGTCTCACTATTCTTACTCTAACAGCTTGTGAGGATCGGAATGAAAGCAGACGTCTACCAAGGAGAACCTCAAGCCACGCGGACGGTGAGTTAGGATGTTTTTTTGTTGACCATTCGGCCCAAGCCATATTATTTAGGTACTCAAATCGAAGGCTGCGAAGGCAGTAGTCAAGAAGGACGCTTCGCTCAAGGGACATGTATCTGGCAAGCGTGTCACTGAGGCACACCCCGACATCACTCGTCAATGCCTCGACGACACATGTTGGACTTGAATATTTCTTCCGACACTTTCTCATGCACTTTATCTTTCCGACCATCCATTCTCTGACTGGGCGCAGGAGTCCAGTGCCCTTGTAAAGACCGTACAACGCGTGTTTGATTTGTCTTTCACGAACATCTCTTATACACTGGGCCCACAGGACGGCATTGTTAAGGCAGTATGTCACAATCATTGTGACGTTGTCGACTCACTAACACTTCCAAATAGGCTTATGACCGAATGAAGACTCGAAGGTCAAAGATCGCAAGCGATGTCCTCTCTTTGGTGAAGACATTTTTTGAGCGTGCTGAGTTCAACGGCAAACCAGAGAAGATCAGGGAGTATGTACACTGGGCATTGTGCTCTGGTGGACCGGCGTATTACAAGAATCCTGTCCCGAAGTCCACCAGCAAACTTAGGAAGGGTGATCCAAATTACGCAGTGAGTTAACTTTTGCCCTCGGAGACACACACGGGCTTACGCTGCGTGTTAGAAACCCGATGGCTTTTTACGATCACATTTCATTCTCCCAGTCGCTGAGACGTATATGGGCTTTGCATCAAGGTCGGTTCTCCATCCATCACTTGGATCAAAGAACCCACCAAAGGGTCTCTACGCAATGATATTAACTGCGGTATGTTGGTGTTGCTAGTGTGGCAACTTTGACTGACGGGTTAACAGGTCGAGCGCGCAATGAGAGCCCACTTGACAGGTGGTTTCAACGTGCCTGGTGATTTCAATCACCGGACCACCTGGAACTCGATGAATGATTTTTCCAGGATTCTTGACCAAGTGAGCGAGCCGCGTTGGGCACAAGCCCTGGATTTCGTAGACTGTGAGATGGAGAATCGCATGGACGAGTTGTTACTGTCGGCATATCGCACTGACTTTCATCTTTCATCTAGCCCCACAAAGTCTGGGGTTTAGTGCGCATTCACGTTGTTTCATCGTACTTTCTAATCTAGCGAGAGGGAGTCCATTTTCCACACCATATTAATCTACTCTAGGACACACTTAGACATACAATAGGTTTTCAAGTTATTTGCAGTTTCCACTAGTTTTCCAAGTTTTTTTACATGTCGCTACCTTAGGTTTTCACAAAAATCGACTTGGGTCACCAAGTCTCGGAATAAGTATGGTTTTTAAAGTATTTACCGGTTTTCAACGGTTTTCCGGGTTGCGAAACCGCTGAAAACTTTTCTGTCGAATTGCCGATGTGCGTGCTTGCTTGGGTGATGCCAGAGTTGGTCTTCAGGAAACGCGAATGTGTTCGGAATATTGTCCTGCTTGGTGGAACCTATGCGCACATACGATGCCTGAGGAGGTGGACAAGACAATTGATCGATGTAACGGCCAATACTTCGGCGGGGTAACAAAAATGAATTGCCAGCCTGAGGTGGACCTTAGCTTCGAATAGTCTGAACGAGGCATGCGCACGGTCTCCGTTCGATACTACAGTATTCTTGTCGCGTCAACTGTCGTCAATTTGTCGGCCCTAACTTACTCTCGCATGTTCGAAAGGTCTCTAAAGACGGATTACGCAGTATATAGATCCGGGTAATGGCGGGAATAGCTCTGAACCATCCGGCATTGGTCGCACGATCTCGGAATCTGTTTGGAAAGCCAGATAATAGTGCGTTCATAGGTGGAGGTCGAGTGCGCGCTCAGAAATTGACAAGACAAAAGCATAAGGCTCAGGGACCAAGACTACGAGACTAGAAGAGCCCTGCTGCACGAAGAAACTCCCGATGTGGAGATATGTGGTACGATGCCATTCGATGCTGACTTTGCCCATGGTTCTTCAAGATGATCGGACAATGCGGCGGACAGTCATTCAACCCTCGGGCCATTGGAAGTACGGTCGTGGTATTTTGGTTTCCGAAGACGCGTATGACTGGTGATCGCATTCTCAGACCATTCCTCAGGTATCATGTCCTTTACTGTAAGAGACAGCCAGAATCTCGCGACTGGCCAAAAGCCCAGGACAGTTGTTTTCAAATCGAACCAAGAGGAGCTATTAAGTCATAGAAGGAGTCCCGAGAAGGCCGCATTTCAGCTTGAGGAACGTGCATGAAGTAGGACGTGCGGATGCATACGCATAGAATGCGACCGGAATCGCTACAATCTTAAGCACAGTCAGGAGAGAAAACGTGGCTTGCTTTACAGTATACTGTAGCTTACCAAACCGTGGCGGGGCTGTGGTTTCCGCGATCAGCGCGAGATCCGCTGTGTAATTTTCGATTCCGCTCGAGCTACAGCATCCAGTAAGCTCATCGTCGGAGAGTATCGATGTGCCGGTATTATAATTGACCGGCAGCGCGGAAGTGGATCGACAATGGATGGAGGTAGCATTGCACACGACACAAGAACACACCTATTCATCGTCGTCGTTGCTTCTCTTTTGTCTCCTTTGATAGTAGCCAAGTAACTGGATGTTGTTTGAACATCGGCCCCGGAGGAATAAATCAACAATAATGGTTTTGTAAATGTGCGACGAGAAAAACCAACTCGTACCGCAAGTACAACACCAACTCCCAGGCCAAAGGCCGTGGACACGAACTGAGACAAGGCCCCACGGAAGAGTGCGGGTATCTGGATAAGGACGTCAGGCCCAGTGAGAGGTTGCAATGGTGTTTGAGACACCCAACCTTGCGACCAACGTACCGCCAACTCTATCACAGTGTAATGTGCTATCCGTTCCACAACCTTTTGACTTCAAAGTCCTGCATTTATGCCTACGAACACCCTACTTTCTGAATTATGTGCACACTATTTCCCCCTCGAAACATCTCTGAAAGTTGGACATGATGACGGCGGGCCAGTGCGTGTGCCTCAATGACGGCGGAAGTTCTGCGGGTACCTGCCCAACATGCCCCTCTTCTAGGATCTTCTGGTTGCCTTTTAGTCTGCCTAAAAACAGGATCAAAGACTCGATCAAAAAAATTCTTGGGACGGGCACCACATGGCCACGATATCACTGGATGACTCTAAGCTCTCGATCTCTACAGAAGGACTCACATCACAGGACGCAGGAGCTGAACAAACTTATCTCTTTGAAGGTAAGTTACTTCATTCGACCTTTGGGTGGACGCAACCCGAGGCAAGGTGAACTATATTTCCGTGCCAGAGGCCTTCATACGAGCCGGAATCAAATTTCAGGTCATTTTCCTCCTGAAAGGGAACATACCATATGTTTACATATCAACGAATAGGTGGCTGTCTCCAATGTCAGCACTTACTGTCAAAAAACACTTACCTCTGCACAGGGGGGTCAACGATTGGGGCCATAGGACCCAGCTTGATAATTGGTCGCTGCCACGACGACCTTTGGACTCACAAAGCCCAGCATTGCGTGCAATTGGGAAAAGAAGCCTGGGGAGATCCAGCCGACTACAGTACCCGGAAAATCTGCACTGCCTACTGAAATGCAGCGGAACTTAATTGTGTGTGAAAAACAAGGAGCATGGAAAATGTAGAAAGAGCGTCGTCGCTTCCTCGCTACCCAGACAACCTGAGAGAGCTGCAGAGGTACTCTGGAACAGTGTACAGAAGTTGCGGAGAAGAAGATTTTCCTCGAGCGATGGGCGAATTTCATGCACAATGGGGACGGACGTCCATCGATGAAGGGATCAAGCTACATCGGAAGAACCACACGGCCATTCCCATGAGCTGGGCTCTTCATGCAACGTCGACGGGTCCAGAGGAGAGTGCCAAGTTGGAAGGAGCTGTTGTAGCTGGCACCGTGACCGTGTGAGCACTTTAGGGTGTCGGCAATGGGCGCTAAATAGCAACAGCGAGATTAGATCACGGACAAGCAGGCCATGGGACCTTTGATGATGTCTACTCTTAGTACACCACCCCCGTACACTTACTGTAACGCACCATTATTTTATCGCGTGACTCCCAAACTACGATTACAAAGCGATATTATCTGCGCCCGGGGGGAGGGGAACGAAAAAAAGAGAAAAGAAACACTGATACAACAGCTGGTTACACTCGACGACTTGTAGCATGGAACGCGGAACGTTCAACGTCCCCTCTCCCCTTTCCCTCCCTCCACCACCCTTCAAGTTAAAGGGTGTGTGTGTATCGCAACTAGTATGAATGATTAGGACGCGCCCTGGCCAGCGCGCTTCGAGCGCCAGCCACCACCACCCGGAGCACCGCCGAGCACGCCGCCGGTAACCCCGAAGCCCGCGAAAGCGCCGCCCGGCGGGCCACTGCTGGCGCCAGTGGGACCGGGACCGGGGCCGGGGCCGGGAAGTTCGCTGGGAGCAGTGACCGGACTGCCCGTCTTGGTGTTGGTGTGGAATGTGGGCCGGAAGGAAGACTGGGGTACGGCCTGGATCGAAAGGAACTTGTTTGGAAGCGGACGGTCCTCCGTGTTGTACTGACATGGGTCATTGTAAGAAAAAGTGTGATGGACGACACAGTCAGGAGCTTACTTGGAACTCGAGGCCGATGCCGTCTGCTTCGGAGACGTCGAGGAGTTTGACGAGCTTGCGCCCAATGCCGTTGACCTTCTCGACGTCGTCTTTTGAGCGTGTCCAGAGCTGAATGCGGTCGACCTTGGAGCGGAGGCTGACGACGGCGCCACATATCTCGTCGCTCTCGTCGAGTTCCTCGCCGACGAGCGCCATGGTGAGCCACTGCCAGCACTGGTCGAGCAGAGTCGGGTTGTTCTTCATCGTAAGCACCCACTTGCCGCCGTTCGCGTTTGCCTCGTCCTCCCACATCGGCTTGATGCCCGACTTGAACAGGTGGTAGTTCGAGTTGCGCTCCAGCTTGGAAGGTGGCTTGAGCCAGTTGAAGTATCGACAATACGACTCGACCGTGTCGAAATCGCCCACCGTCGTCAGGCCGGCCTCGTACGTCCCCGAATCGGCGGGTGCCGGGTACGAGCTGTCAGAGGCGGACATGGGCGTATACGGCACTCTTGCCTTGGTGTCGTGATAGATTGTCCTGTGTGAAGGTAGATACCAAACGTTAGTCGATAAACGATCCTTTTGTTTTTCTTTTATTAAAAAAAGGGAAAGGGAAAGACAGCGCACCAAGAATGCTGCAACGGGTGCTCATGCGGCTTCGTCATCACACCAGGCGTCTGCGGATCCTCAACGGGTTCAGCTTCAGGCGGCACCGCCGTACCATCGACGCTCAGGGTGCGCGCCCGCGCATAGCGCGCCGTGATGGCGTCCAGGGACGGTATGTTCTTGTACCCCTTGGCCTTCTTCACCGGCTTATCTAGGACGGCGGTCTCCTGCGCAAGCTTCTCCACCTTCTCGGCGGTGAGCGGCTCGCCCGGGCCTGCAGCGGCAAGCGCATCGCCGTTGACGGAGCCGTTGGTCGAGTTCGGGGGAGAGGTGGAGAGCGCACCAGGTGAGGTGGAGCGTGTGACTGGGGCATTGACGGCGACCGAATCTGCGAGCGACGTCATGGTCGAGACGGACGTTTGGGAGCCTGTGCGGAGGAGAGAGGCGGCCAGGCGAGGGCGGTTGGCGGACGAGTGGTTCGAGGGAGGGGTACTCGCGCCAATGCGGGCAGCGAGCTGGTTGAGGGATGGAAGGCGACTGGCAGAAGAGGGCCGGTCTACCCTTGGGGCATCAGAAGCTGGTTGTGAGGTAGTGGACGTGTTTGTGCTCATCGCGGGGAGTGGCGGTCGATTGTGGTGGCGGGCGGCAGCACACAAGAACTGCGATGTTCCTCACTGGGAACCATACCATTACCGTACCTGGCTCCGATCTGTCTTATGTCAACATCATGATGCCCCATTTATGTGAAATTAATGTTCTGTTTACACTATAACGACCCAGAGTGCGCGCAGTTACCTTTATAAAAGCCAGACTAATATTGGGTCGATGGCGCAGCCATTGCTTGATTCAGCTCCGAGTTATCGCCCTTGTTATCATGATCCGACATCGCCCTTATGTCGCATAGACATAAAGTGTTCACCCACTACTGGGACTAGCTGTCCTAGGGCAAGGTTGCTCTCACAATTTCCAGTCTATAGTCTCATCCATCCCACAAGGTATAGCCGTGGACCGTAGCGTCGTGGTTTGAGCATGTAGAATTTCATCGGCATCGATCTGGCTCACATACCCCCGAGTCTCCCCGTTCAGGCCTTACAGGTCTGGCGGTTTCGACCGACCAACCTCACATTGATTGCTCTGGATCGCTTGCGCTGCGCCAGCTTTGAAGCTAATATTGAAGAAGGACCCACTCAAACCTGGCTACTTGACGTCGTGACTCCCATCGCGCGGCTTCCCTTGCCGTCCATGTCGCACCCATGTTCCTTTGGGTCTCTTCTTAGCGGAGCATGATTTCTGGGTTGACTGAAACCTACAGTCTAGCAGGTGGTGACACCGTAATGAATTGTCGCAAAAGAGAGGGGAGCACAATGGGTGAGACCTGTGAGTTCTCGCTTACTAAATGTATGCAGTAAAGTCGTTATGATGCTCCACGTGAAAGTACACGCGTAGTATGCGCTATGCACTTTAGAGGCGAAAATGATCAGACTCTGAAGCGTTGGTTGGGGCGAGTCTCAGATCTCGGCAGGCGGGACCTTGCTTTAACTTGCCGTGTAAATATATAGGGACCATGTTGTTATCTTTGCTCGGTCGTCCACCATTTGAGGTTTCCCCGTCCCTGTTCAGTTTACAATGCCAAGTATTGGGTATCAACGATAGAATTTCTAGAGCGAAAGCCCCTGGAAATTGTGCAGCCTAATTCGAGTGATAAATCGAGGATTTAAAACCGTACATGAGACTTCGAAACAGAATAACAGAGAGGTAGACCGAGAGTACTCACTAAGACAGCGCATACAACGAAACCAGGTAGAGGGTAGAAGTTCGTGGCAAAGAGTCGTGGTAGTTTCCGTTGCCATTGACTACGGGTAAAGACAATATCCTTTGAATAGTTTTAGATCGCACTTCCGGGTGTATTTAAACAGTAAGTCCTAATTTGCTCTCGGGTATTTCAAGTCCTCGTCGGGGGTTCATGTCAAGTACAAGGTGAGGGGTGATTAACGACTCATCGTCGGTATTGTCTGAATTGGTAGTGGAGGGTTGCGCGACTTGGGGTCAGGCAGTAATCATAGCAAACAATGAAGTATGAATGCGGATGTCAGGAACGGTTCCCGGCAGCTGCCGCTGACGGTCAGACCTCAGCTGTGCGGGAACAACCTCCGAGTCGCGGTAACGGCAGGGATCTCTGAGTTCAGGCTCATACCGTCATGTTCTCCTGTGGTAGTTGGCGGTGATCGTCACTCAAGTCCTAGTAGTGCGCATACCTAGGCTCAGGCTCGACCAGATTTACAATTGCCTCGCATCTTAATCGCCGCTGCGTTCTCTCTCCTTTCAAGTTTGATACAGTACTACAGCCGCTCGATTGTTGTCACTGCTTCACTACCTCACGTCTCGAAGCGCGGCGCCACCAGTCCCAGAACAACGACGGTGTTGACATTGACGTTCAGACATGGACAGGAAAGGTAGGAGACGCCACGAAATGCACTTGGCAGGGGTAACAACTAGTAGAAGCCGCAGCACTAGTGGCGCTGCACAAGGCCGAAAATGTTCGCGGCTTCATGTACCCGCCCCTGAGTCACCAGGCTCACCGTTCACGATGCTCGTGCTCATTGTGCCTTTTTGGGCTCCCTTGTCCGCTCTTCCTTCTGGATTTAATCTTGAGCCGAGTCGATGACAGTCACGCCTAAAACTTGCTGCGACCTACTGTAGTTCTAGGCTGTCTACTCCTATGTTTTGTCCCTCATATTTCCCTGTGATATTAACTGCTCCGTTGACGACGTTGTCATGGGACGTGTGAATCCGTAATGAACAACATGCCGTCATAAGCCCCTAGGCCTTTTTAATCTCCTAGCGCGCCGTTACCAGCTTTCTCGATATCACCCTGGCAGCGGGAGACCGCACCAACCAGCGAGAATACTTTAGTAGTCGTCGGCGCGTCCTGCGGGCGCTTTTTTCCACACTCGGCGCTGCCTATGATAGCTGATACAGCGCCCAGGTGAATGCTGTGAGAAATCCTGTATCAGCTGCCCCGGCAACAGTTCACTTTGGCCAGCATGTCAGGGAGTAATGAATGATGGCGCCAAGCATTGAAGTTAGTCACGAAGCAGGACACCACGTTGCATGTGGGATAGCTCAGCTGTTCTCATACATTAGACCTGGTGGATACAGTCAGGGCGTCCCTTGTGCCCTTTCCGCCCCTTTCTTCTCTTCCGTCCTTTCTCTTCCTTCTCCTTCCCTTCCCCTCCTCCCCTCCCTTTTCTTTGTTCTTGTTTTTCAGCGCTGCGCGCTGCTGGGTTTTGTTTGGGGCCTGTCACGACGTCGCGGTTCGAGATTCCTCGCAATACATAGAGTGTGTTCGTTCTCAACAGTCGCTCTTCGCAGATCTACAATACTATATTGGACCGGCACGACTTTGCTCCTTCTCGCTATTTTTCGGATCCATTGGATTATCCAGCAAGACTGGCACCTATGGTCGGCGACAGCGAATACACTAGCATCAGATTTGTCTCCGAGGGTGGGTCGACTGTCGTCTTTTGCCTTGATATGGTCTTACACTACTGCGATCAGGGCGCGCAACGTACGTCTCTAGGTACGGACGGGCTCTACCCTTACCCGTGATAGTCCATAGATTGATTGTCACCTTAAGTAGGAGCTACGGCGCACCCGCTATGACGAACCGAGATCAGGCCCCGCGCTTGAAGCGCGCGAAACCTGGTCAAAGTTACCCGCCAGACTTAGGATACATCGCAAGGTGGGCGGACTTATGTCCCGAGAGGATCTAGGAGGCGGACTATTGACAGATCAAGCGTGTCCAGCTCTAGTGGGCTGCTTGCACAGCGATTCGGAGAATTCAACGCTCCCAAAGCCTCTATTTCCAAGAGATCAAAGTATGTCCTTCTCACTGCATATATCGTAGTTCGACATAACCGCAGGCACTCTCACTAGCTCCACGGTGATGGGTATTGGCGTAATTGCGGGGGGAGTTCTGGTCGCGTGTTTGGCTGTCCTGTTATTGGGTCTACTTCCTTGCTATCTGAAGCGTCGCCGCGCCCGCCTTCGGAAGCCAGACGTCGTAGACACCGAGAATGGGACAGTCACGCAAGTGCGCCACGAGTCAGACCACACCATAACTGTGCGTTCTATCAGTTACTTGAAATGGCTTTCATTTTGGTGATGATGGTGCTAAAAGCCGTTCCCAAAGCCTTTGAGTGTTGTGAAGGAGGAGAGTGTTAGATCGCTTCTTTCACTCTCGCAGGCCTCTTCCGAAACCGTCGTCCCTACGGTCGAGTCGGAAGAACGGCGGAGCCCACCGCCGTTCTCTCGGCTAGTGGGAGGAGCAGCCAGTCTCCCCTCATCACCCTCGTCCTCACTCGGCCGCTTTGGAGACAGGGCCGGAGTGACGCTCATGCCTGCGCCACCTCCCCGCCTTCTGCTAAGGCCCAACAGTCCCGACAATGGCCGTGACCGAGGGCAACTCGAGGACAACGCCCCTGTCCCCGCGAGATCGAGGTCGGTCAGATTCGCGGTGCGGAATGGCCGGACGACGCCTTCCTCGGCAGGCAGCGTATTGCCAAACCCGTGGGACAGCGGCGCGAGTCCGCCGCCGCTACCGGGGTCGTCGTTCGAGCGTGTGCTGTTCCAGCTACCCGCCGTCCCCGAATCAGCGCCGCCCGTGCCGTCCTCACGCCGCGCTCACTCTCTCAGGGTCGCTGGACTACCCCGCAGTCCGCGCGATTGTCCGGTGTCTATGCGTGCTGAAAACAGATCAGTGAGATCGCCAAGCCTTCGCGAGACAGCGTCGGAACACAGGAGGAGTTTTGTAGACGGCCGACGTCCAATTAGGCCTATCTAATGGGGTTTGATGGGTTCGTTCAGATTTTAACTAAATAGAAGATTACGGGTGTAGTACAGAGTATGATGATGTACAATATTTATCGGAAGTTAGCAACCATTGGGGTGTTTTCACGTGATCACACTTACCCCACCGGGATTTCCGTTTTGTCTCTGACAACGACCAGCATCGTCAACTGTTCATTCCTGTCGCGTTCCGCCTGTCAACTCACTTCGTTCAACTCCGCGTCCGTGCTGTATCGGGGGCTACACGAGTCTTACGTTCACCTGTCACGATTGCCCCTCAGCGGGGTCCCCCATGACCGACGCCGTTTTGCACTTTGACCACTTTGACAAATAACAGGGGCCGCTTCTCTTCAAAAAAACAGATCGATTAAGTAGTTATGCCAAAATCTAAGCTCTCCATGTCGCTCTCCGACGAGGTTGCAGAGGAGTCGCCGCATGCCTCCGCTCCGTGCATCGCGCCAGCGCCAGCCCCCTCCAAAAACGGTTCCCCTCCTGGCTACTACGAGCCGAGCATTGTTGTCAAGAATCGTCAGCAGAACTCGACCGTGGCAGCTGGACGGTTGCCAGAGGAGATCTACGCAAGCACGCTGCCGCGATGGCGTGCGGCCCTCCGGCGTCAATGCGTTGCAGTGGTTGAGTGGGAAAGCGAGGTCATTGCCCAGTGGCAGGTGCGTCCCCCTTTCCTTCCTTCGTAACTCGGAATAGAATAGGAGATTACAGGCTCGGGTACGGTCTCCATGGCTGGATACGTACTTTTTACATACGTCGATGCTCGGTACACATACCTTCTTTCTCGTATTTCTCCCCGCGTTTTTCTTCTTCGGACACGACGGGCTAGGGAGAGGGTGAGGATTTGGTCCCGATTCTGACTAGAGTCTTCACGGTGCTGATCCCCTCGGCAGGCTTTGTTATGCCCTCGCCTTTGGCGTTTATCTGTCGTCGTTTTTGAAGGACCTAGTATGCTCTCCGAGGCTTTACGCTCCGCCGGTCGTGCGACTTAGTAAGTTCGTGGAATGGTTGCTCTCTGTGTTAGGATTGACCCACTGTTCGTTAGCTGTTGGGAACCACCACCTTGAGTACGGCTTGCCCTCAACCCACTCTACGAATTGTGCCTCCATGGCATTGTTCCTGGGTGCACACGCCTATGATCTCCATCGCCTCGGTTCTCTCTCGACCACCGCATTTGCGACTTCGATCGTGGTCTTGTTTGTATACGTGTCTTCAATCGTGGTCAGCCGGTGGTATACTGGAATGCACGGTTTCATGGATTGTTCCGTCGGCATCATACTCGGGATAATAAGCTGGGTGCTGCAACGCCTTGTGATGCCTGAGGTGGAGAAATGGGTTCAGAGTAGTGGTTGGAGTGGTGCGTTGTCATTCTCATTTGCCGCGTATACCTTCTCATCTCCTAGCAGCGCCCTTGATTGTGACCGCAGTCTGCCTTCTCTTGGTGAATCAACACCCGGCGCCCGTTGACGACTGCCCCTGCTTCGAGGATGCCATCTCCTTTGTCTCGGTCATTTCGGGCATCATTGCCAGCTTTTGGTTCTCGAAGCGCGTGCCCGCGCTGAACGCAGACCTGTTCACCTCCGTCACACCTGGTGCGGCGCTCGACTCTCCCGCTGCAATCACGACCTGGGTGCTGTTCGCGCTGCTAAAGCTAGTGACGGGGGTACTGATCATCTTCGCGTGGCGCATTCTCGCCAAGCCGAGCGTGCAGACACTGCTGCCGCCGTTGTTCCGCTGGCTTGCGTGGGCGAGCCCTGTGCGCCTGCCGCACCGGCGGCACTACACCCCTGCGACGGAATATGTGCATGGGCCGCCGCACACGCTGCGCGCGGTACCGAGCATGATCGACCTCGACTTGGCTGTCGCAGAGGTTGTGAATGAGGATGCCGGCGTCGCGAGTGGGCGGCGCGGGCGAAGTGATGGCGTGGTTAAGCGGCGCGGATCCCCGTCGGAATCTGTGCGGGAGAAGTTCGTCGCATTTGAGGCGAGTGAGAGAGGCACAGCGGAGGACAACGAGGTGAAACATTATGATGCCGATGGTGCGTGTGCTCATTCCGGCGTGCTGCCTGCGTCAGTGTGCTGACGCGTCTGGCGTGTACTAGTTCTGACGAAGGTGGTGGTATATGTTGGCATTGGCGCTATTTCGACTGTGATCGTGCCCGCGTTGTTTGAGGCACTTGAGTGGGGTGTTTGAAAGTGCTTCTGCTATGTATAACTGTATACCCTTTCAACATCAAGATGGCCGTGTCTTGGTTATTGTCTATAGGATTTGCTAATTTGCGAACAATGTACGAGTTCTCATTCGGTCAGTACACCTTTGGAACGCCATTGGTCTGGCAACAGAAATCAAGGCCTGATGAGGCTTAAGCACGTCACACATTCGAGTGCTTGGACAGCTCATTCCTGCGGGCTAGGCTGGGGTTCCGGTTTTCGTTCAGCAAACGAACTTATCATCCATTACATCAGATCTAAAAAAGCGTCCGCGTTTGTTATGAGGTTTGTCCCCAGCGCTTTCGTTGTTTGATAATCTCCTTTGATTTCTTTCAATCGTGTGGCCTCAACTTGAATCTCCCTTTTTTTAGGGGGCTTCGTTCCTCTGGTCCGTTTTGGATGCAGTTCTCAGGGCCCTCTTACAAGGCCCATAGACAAGGGAAGGAGTTTGGTTTAGGCCATCATATGTAACACTTCCGTAAGTAATGGGTACTGACTTACTGCGCTGGACATGTGCGCCTTGTACTGTTGTCGTGCGAATGCGCACGCTTACTAGGACATGTTTAAGGCGTGGTACTTGGCGTGCCACGTTAACTTGAATCAGTGCGAGGCTTTTCGTCTGCCTACCTGCCCTTCTTCCTTTGCAATCCCAATCGTTCAAGGCACCGCCAGACGACTGAGTTCTCATCTTCACGCACTGAACCATGGATCCCGAACGTAAGCCCGAATCTGTGATTTCGAACCGTCCTGGCAAATTGACAACGTATCCCCCTTCCTTATAGTCTCGATCGCCGATATTGATGGCGACATCACATTTTTTCAGGATTCACTCTCGCTATACCCTCGATCCCATTCTGAACATATCCTTGGTATCCATACTCTAAGACGGGCACGACTCAGTCGCTATAAATTGTCACAACAGAAGGAAGATCTTGACAAGTACATTGTACACTGCACTGAGGCGATCTTCCTTCCGCCCGTTTCCCGGACTGGACCTTCCCTCAATGTTGTCCAACTTCTCTTTCACCTTGCATCCGCTCTTCTACATCGCTCCAAGATGTTCGAACAGCCCGAGGACGTCAAATCTTCTATCGAGTACCTCCGGTACCTCCGAGGAATGCCCCTTAATTCATTCGACCTCCCCAGAAATATCGTTACGACATCACTTGTCCAGGCATTGAGTATTCAAGTTCGGTCTGAAGCCGGGGATGGGACACGGAATATCAAGGAGATGGTGGTCCTCTGCCGCGAGCTCCTCACCTCCGACTTATCCGCAGGCTTTTCTGTTGACGCTTTTGTGTCCTTGGGTGAGGCTATCAGTGCCGATTCGGTGCACTCCTCACAGTCATTAAACGAAGTCACTGAGTGCCTACGGGATGCAGTGACGATGTGTCCACCAGGTTCGCCCTTGGTTTTTTTTGCGCTGGCCGGCACACTCTTCATTCGCTACCTGGAAACTCGTTCAAATGACGATTATGAGGAGGCAACGGCGCTATTTGAAAAAATCCTGGATCACAATCAGCTCGGAGAGTGTCCGGATCGGATTCGTGTTGAAGCTTCTTCACTTGTCGTTCTGCTCGCAGTCACCAGATCGACCTTCTTCCTGAACCCACAATATTCCGAAGTGTCAATTTCTCGTGTCCGTTCCTTACTCAACTCATCTTCCATTGATGAAAGGCTTCGTCTTCAACTCACTGAGAGCTTGGCGTTTGAAAACAGAAAGCGCTTTAGACGATACAGCCTCGCAGAGAGCCTTGAGGAAGCAAACTCCCATACTTCGCAAGTAGTCGAGCTTTCTTCCTCTCAAAGCCTGGAAGGATATGGGGAACTTTTTCTTGAATCAGAGTCATACTCGATGGCGAGGATAGCGGAGAGAATCCAGCATCTTGAAGAACTGCTCCCAATTACTCCTCCAGGGACCGAGCGTCACAAAGAGTGCGTTAGTGAACTCGCAAATTGGTATAAATCAAAGTTCTGCCGTTCCAACGATATATCGGATATCGAAGAGTCCATCAAGTATAGCCGGCTGTCACTCGATGCGACTCGTGATTCCAGTAGCCCGATGAGAGCAAATTCCCTTAGTTCCCTGTGCGAGATTCTCCTCCTCGCGTTCAAGAAAGCCAGCAAGATCGGCTACGTCGACGAGGCGATCTCCCTCGGCTATGAGATTCTCGAGTTGAACAACGAACAGGACACCCACTTTTATGCAACATATAGGCTTGTATTTTCTCTAGTCACCCGCTTGCAGTTGTGCGGTCGAAGAGAGGACCTCCTTGAAGCCATACGATTAATGCCATTGGCTGTCGACAACCAATATGCGCTGGAGCCTGACCGATTTGAATTATCATGTCAGTGGGCCCTCCTTGCGCGAAATATCGGTCACCCCACCACCTTGACTGCCTACAAGACTGCGATGACACTAATGGAAAAGTCTTTATCCTTCGCTCCGACGGTATCCATTCAGCACGCCCGTCTCATCGAAATAGGCGAGGTTTGTCAGGCCATGCCACTTGACTATGCATCCTTTCAGATCCACTTAGGTCAACTTGAGGAGGCCGTTGAGACACTGGAACAAGGACGAGCATTACTTTGGTCAGAGATGCGTGGCCTTCGTACCCCGGTGACCCAACTTGCTGAAGAAGACTCGCCGTTGGCAACGAGATTTGCTGAGATCAATCAAGAACTCGAGGCACTGACCGTGTCCACCACACCGAGTGGGAGGCCAGAAATGAAAGACAACGTCGCTCAGAGTAGAGATTGGATGGACCCATTCGGCCGACTTGTGGTAAAGCGGCAGGAGCTGGTGGAGGAGCGGGATGCGCTGATTGCACAGATCCGAGGCCGACCAGGGTTAGAAGGATTCTTAAAGACACCATCATTTACCACTCTCCGCTCCGCTGCCTCCCGTGGCCCAGTCATACTTATCAACCATTGCAAATGGCGCTCTGACATCTTGATTATCTTCCACAATTCTCTTCCTCGCTCCATTCCTACCTCCAATGATTTCTAGGCTCGCGCAAACGAACTACGGGACAAACTAGTCGAGGCGCGGAGGCATGGTCTCGACTCAGACGAGTACCAGGATGCTCTGTGTTCTGTACTGAAGGGCCTCTATGAACTCGTCGGAGAACCGGTCATCAAGAGGCTTCAGGAGCTAGACGTGCCGGAGCAATCTCGGATCTGGTGGTGCCCAACATCAGTCTTCTGTTCTCTTCCACTTCACGCTATGGGCCCAATCCCATCGAGCGGTCCTTGCGCGCGGTATTTCTCGGATCTGTACATCGCCTCATATACACCATCTCTCTCTGCACTCATTGAGTCTCGCAAGGCAAGTCCACAGATGTTGGAAAAGCCCTCTCTACTGCTCGTTGCCGAACCAGACGACTCTCTTCCAGGCGTGAAGGGAGAGATCAAGGCGATACGATCACTCAAAGCACGGGTCACGGTGGCGGATCTTGTCTCAAGTGAGGCCACACCGCCTTCCGTGATCGAGTGCCTCCGGGGCAGTCACTTTGCCCACTTTGCATGCCACGGAGTGCTGGAGACAGGAAAGCCGTTCGAGGCTTCGTTCAAGCTTCACAGGGGCGAGCGTCTTACCCTGCTCGACATTGCACGGTCTCGACTTCCGGATGCGGAATTCGCGTTTCTTTCTTGTTGTCACGCCGCGGAAATCACGGATGAAAGCTTTGCAGATGAAGCACTTCACCTTACTGCTGCGATGCAGTATTGCGGATTCCGAAGTGTAGTCGGGACTATGTGGGAAATGGCAGATACGGACGGGCGGGACCTGGCCCGGAGCTTCTACAAGTCGCTATTCTCTAGCCAAGAGACAGGTGTGCCGTACTATGAGCGATCTGCAAGAGCGCTGCGGGGTGCGACACAGAAGCTAAGGGGAAAGAGAGGAATCACCCTTGAACGATGGGTGAATTTTGTGCATTATGGCGCTTAAAGGTGCGTCTTCGGTGAGCGGTCGAATTTTCGGCACGCACGGGCCTCTGGTGCTCACCAGTTCTCAAAAAGATTCAGATGTGTTATGTCACTGGGTTCAGACTAATGCATGGAGTTGGTATTTAGTTGGGCGTTCTTAGTTGTTTGTCTCATTGTTGTGTCGATATCACCCATGTAATCTGGTCGTACCGACGTGTGAATTTCCTTGAATGTTGTTTTGTCCAATGCATTGTGAGACATTAGGACAAATATCTTGGGAGCGGCAAGGCTGATCTGGTGCTGTGATTTGATGAAAAACCAAATGAGATACCGTACTGGTACAGGATGCCTGCGGGCCCGGGATATCACCGTGCCCTATGGTCAACCCACTCGTCCGCAGTCGTCCCACACAGGGGGCGCAAGACAAGCACATGCTTTCCACAGACCCAGTCGAGATGGTATTTGAATGCGACGGTCCAAGCCGATTGTCCACGTTAACTCCTAGCTATCTTCACATAAAGAACATCGTCGAGGGTCTTGATGGCGTTCTTAATGCACACAGCGCCGGGGGCGAGGGTGCCATACGGCAGTCTGGACGAGCCCGAGATACTGCTCTTGAGCCCCAATATCTACTCCGACTCATTACTGTCACACAGAAAGTAAAACAAGGATGAGCGGTCATTTCTATAATCAATGTCAGATGTTGAGTTGCTTTAAAATGCGCATGTGTTGGCCTAAATGTCCCCGCAGACTGCGGTGAAAAGGTGTCAGAAACGATGCGGGTGTTGACAGTGACATGGCACCTGTTACTGGAGTGTCGACAGCCAAGACTTGGGCTCTGCGCTGAGAAGCTGTTTGAGCAACCATACAAAATATATTCATGGGCGAAAGGTGGGGTAGAAGGCCAACCAGAAGGTCATAGAAATATTTGGATAATTTGAAAACGTCCACTCGTAAACGACTGAGTCTTTGTTTGAATCAATCGTCCTCTCCGGTCCTCACCCCTGCAAGTTGGTTCATGGCCAGCCCGCTTCATATGATGGTTGTCCAACGACTTGGAAGAGACGTGTACACACGCAATTCTACTGCAAATTCTCAGTACTAAGCGGTACTTTTAGTCCCGGTCACATACCAAACTGGCCCAGCCAGGGCCGTAAAGCTAGAGTTCATGTTTTGGGTGGGACGTGGATGGAGAACAAGGCCGGAAAACTGAGGTGCGTCGCGTTGTGGTTGCGGAATGGAAGTCCTGCTCAGGCATGCCAATATATTACGCCGTATGCAAACTCGGATGTGCTTCATGCTCACAGCGACTCCGCTATATCCCTCTCACATCGACATGGTTGCTCAACCTGCATTTTTTGATCACCTCAATCACATGCGGCCATCTGGAAGCTCCCCCTGCTCCTTTTCATGTTATGACAGGCTCGAAGGTACGAAATATGATTGAACTTTTCGGCGGGTTTAGTGCTGTCTTTAGGGGTCAAGAACGGCAAACGGCTCAATCGCTGGAACTTTGTATATGTGGTGCGGTTCCTGTTGTCTGAATATTTCCCAACAGTTGCACGTTCGCTAACAACACTTGTTCCCCTCTCTGCTATGGACTGGTGTGAACGTCGTGGCATCACGATCGATCAAATGGGCACTCGCGAGAAAGCTGTTCAAGAGATACGAACCATTTGCAG
Organism: Lactarius psammicola; assembly: GCA_025769895.1. Taxonomy (NCBI): domain Eukaryota; kingdom Fungi; phylum Basidiomycota; class Agaricomycetes; order Russulales; family Russulaceae; genus Lactarius; species Lactarius psammicola. The sequence goes on along the minus strand of WTXK01000011.1, from coordinate 312,178 downwards.
AGGGCCAACACAGCTTCCACTGAACCCTCTGGCCATTCGAATATCGTCTTCGATCCCTTTGATTTCCTGTGTAACCAATGCAGAACCAGGTAGTCGTGAGGGTCCAGGTCATTCCTGTGCACGCGCCCTCTGCCGTTGTCACTCTCCACGGTGGTTCAAAGTTGCTTCTCAAGCTGACCGTGTACAACTCTGATCCGCACCTAGACCGCCTCCCGCAGGCCGTGCTCGCGGCTTTCTTCACACTTTCTTCACGCGCTGCTGTGGCGACGTCGTGTATACGACTGTCGATCCAATGTACCATAGCGCGACACCCGTTGGCCGGGTGCTCCTGCGGCAGCCCGCCACGGACTGGCCCGGAACGGCTACCAAGACTTACTGGAGTTCTCAACATGTTGGACGTCAGACCACTTGAGAACGGCTAGGCCAATTGTGTCTTGTTTCAAATGCGATGTGGGTCTTGGTGGGAAGTAATCAGTCCTGTCCCGAATATCAAGACCAAGTTCGCGAGCGTTCAAGCTTTCAAGCCTAGCGATAACCTGGGGGTGGCCAACCTCTTTGCTGCGTTTATCGTGTACGCACATTCTCTAGCTTGATTTTACGAAAGATGCACAATATAAATGACTTCACTATACACAACTGGCCCCGCTTCGAAAAAACACCCACACGCTTCCTCATTCCAGTATGTCTTCGCTTGTTTGTCTCTGCCTGAAAACGGTGCCAAGAGATCAGCAGAGTCCGAAATAGTTTCGCATCAGAACGCACCTGTTTCAGTTTCACAAGAACTTTTTGAATGCCTCAAGGCATCGCAAGATCTCCAGTCTGTTGGGTAGCGGGCACATCCCCTCGCTGTTTCTGCGAGGAAGGGCAGGGATGTGACGAAGGACACGGGTTTCTGTCTCAGGATAAGTGCCAGTCTGGACGGCTTTGCTCAGTGCGGCAGTGATGGTGATTTTGTAGAAGACTGGCGTGGTGCCAACCATGGTGAGGCAAGGAAACATAATGGAGTCACAAACGGAGAGATTGAGGTTGCGTTCCCGCTTGCGATTGTTTAACGCAAAGGCTGCAATAGCCACTGCGATGACCTGAGGCTCCGGATCTTTCATGCTCGTCAATGTCTCGTCCTCTTGCAACAGCAGCAGAATTTCGTTATCGTCCAAGATGCAAACGTCAGTTTGGGCGACTGAGTTTACTCCACATATAAGAAAAGGGATGGCATGTCGGATGAAAACGATCCTATTTTCATCTTCGTACTCGAGGCCTTTCAGTAACTCAGCAGCAAAATTGTCAATAGCTGCCTCCTGACCGATTTTCGGGCCCGTGGCCAGGTTTAGGTAGTGCAATAGTTGCTTCGTTCTTTTGTCCGCCACGTCCTGCCTAGTTTCGGCGGCCGTGAAACCCTCCAGTGACTGTTCAGTCGGATCGGGGAAGTCGATCGTCCCAAAGAAGAGCTCCTTACTCTGAGGTACAACGGTGATGTTGTACGCCCATAGTTCGTTCGCAGTCCAGTCTCTACCAGACTTCGGGGTTCGAAGGAGTTGAGCCATGCTTAATGGGAAAGTGGAAGGTAATGGTTGTCGTAGAATAAGTAACACATATGATCGATCGGTATAATAGAGATGCTCGTCTTAGTTGTACGCGTTCTGGTTGGGACGTGGTTTATCGATGATCAAGGCGGCTTAGCTAGGAGGAACTGCTACTAGTAGCCACGTGGGCTGGAAATTATGATACACCGCTTGTGAGTTGGAGAATTGGAGAAGAGATCACTGGAGTGTCTTAGAGTGATGGCGGCAGACTTGGAGCTTTGACGTGACCTGGGCCGTGCTCGGGATGAAATCTGTCATACAGTACATTGCCAGGTGTGTTCGAGCCTGAGGTACCCTTGCCAGTACAAAATACTTGGCCCCTATTTCAGGTCACTGACAATGGTGTCTGCCTCTACACTCTGTATGCCCTATTCTGTTATCATCAGGCTCCAATATCACAAGTCAATCTCAGCCTCCATCGACTTGTGCATTGGCCGTGCATGACTCCGAGTTTGCGAGTCCAGCATAGCCAAGAGCGCAGCCTTTCCGTAAGCAATGTGTACTAGTAACTTACGGTGCTGGACATGCGCGCCTCGTGCCGTTGTCGTATGAGTGCGCACGTTTAAGGTGTGGCCTGTGAGCCAGTGTGAGGCTTTTCGTCTGCCCACCCACCTTTCTTCCTTTACAATCCCAATCGTTCAACTCACCGCCAGACGACTGACGACTTCTCGTTTTCACTCACTGAACCATGGATCCCGAATGTAAGTCCGAATCTCCGATTCCGAACCATCCTGATTCTTGGTGTTGGCAGTTGACACCGTCTCCTTCAAGTCTCGATCACCGATATTGACGGCGACACCGCGATTGCTCAGGATTCACTCTCGCTGTAACCTCGATTTCATTTTGAACATATCTTTGGTGTCCATACTCTAGCAATGGCACGACTCAATCGCTATACATTGTCACAACAGAAGGAGGATCTTGACAAGTCCATTGTACGCTGCACTAAGGCGATCTTACTTCCGCCCTTTTCTTGACTGGACCTTCCCTCAATGTTGTCCAACTTCTCTTTCACCTTGAATCCGCTCTTCTACATCGCTCCAAGAAGTCCGAATAGCCCAAACTCGTCAAATCTTCTATCGAGTACCTCCGGTACCTTTGGGGATCACCTCTTGATGTATTCGACCTCCCCAAAAACGTCGTTACGACTTTACTTGTCCGGGCACTAGCTATTCAAGTTCGGTCTGAAGCTGGGGATAGGACATGGAATATCAAGGAGATGGTGGTCCTCTGCCGCGAACTCCTCACCTCCGACTTATTCGCAGGCTTTCTTGTTGTCGCTTTTGTGTCCTTGGGTAGGGCTGTCAGCGCCGAGTTCGTTCGGCGGCAGTTCGCACAGTCGTTAGACGAAGGGATTGAATACATGCGGAATGCGGTGGCGATGTGTCCACCAGGTTCGCACTTTGTCTAGTATGCGCTGGCCAACACACTCTGCACTCGCTATATGAAACTCACTCAAATGACGATTATGAGGAAGCAATGGCGCTATTGGAAACGATCCTCGATCACAAACAGCCAAGAGTGTCCGGACTGGATTCGGGTTGAAGCGGCATCACTTGCCATTGTGCTCGCAGTTGCCAGATCGGCCTTGTTCCAGAACCCAGAATTTTCCGAAGTCACAATTTCTCGTATACGTACCTCACTCGGCTCATCTTCCATTCGTGAAGACCTTCGTCTTCTGTTAGAGAAATCTCGAATCTGGTGGTGCCCAACCTCAGTCACATCCCTTCATATACACCATCTCTCTCCGCCCTCATCGAGTCTCACAAGGGAAGCCCCCAGATTCCGGAAAAGCCCTCATTACTCCTTGTTTTGCCCAGCCAGACGACACTCTTCCAGGCGTGAAGGGAGAGATCAAGGTCATACAGCGAGCGCTCAAAGCGTGGGTCACGGTGACGGGTCTTGTTTCAGGTGATGTCACATCCTCTTCCGTGGTCGAGGGCCTCCGAGGCAGTCGGTTTGCCCACTTCGCATGCCATGGAGTGCTGTACACAGGAAAGCTGTTCGACGCTTCGTTCAAACTTCACGAGGGCTCACGTCTTACCCTGCTCGATATTGTACGGTCTCGACTTCCGAATGCGGAATTCGCGTTCCTTTCTTGCTGTCACGCTGCGGAAATCACAGAAGAAAGCCCTTACGACGAAGCGCTTCACCTTACTGCCTCAGTGCAGTATTGTGGATTCCAAAGTGTAACTGGGACTGTGTGGGAAATGGGAGATATGGATGGGCGAGATCTGGCCAAGAGTTTCTATAAGTCGCTATTCTCTAGCCAAGAGACAGGTGTGCCGTATTATGAGCGATCTGCAGGAGCGCTGCGGGATGCGACACGGAAGCTGAGGGCAAAGAGAGGAGTCAGCCTAGAACGATGGGTGAATTTTGTGCATTATGGCGCTTGATGGTGCATCTTCGGTGAGTGGACGAATTTCGGCACACACGCGACTGTTGTGTCATCGGGATCAGACCAATACTCAGGGTCGGTATTTGGATTGGATATGCTTAGTTGTTCGATTTATTATTATTTCGCTATCACCCGTACTGCGCCCCAATACCTAATGTAAGCTGATTGTACCGATGCGTGAATTACCTTGAACGATATTTTGTCTAATGCGTCGTGGGACGTCAGGACCAGCAGCACGAGAAATATCTTGGGAGTGTCAAGGCTCATCTGGTGCTGCGGTCTGACGAAAACCCAACCAGGATACCGTACTGATACAAGATGCAAGATTGTTGTTCTGGGTCCTTGCGGCCAGGCTAGCCCTCGGTCTGCGCTTACAGTTTTTGGGGGTTGTGTAAGGTACGTCTCGCAGGTTGTGTGTAGTGGGTTGTTGGCTTTCAGGGCCATGTAATGGGTTATGCGGGTGTATATTTTATTGCGGGCCAATGGTGCTCGAGGACTATAGTCGAGTGTCTGCCAGTTGCCGTTTGCTCTTGTTTCTAGATCGTCCTTGCCCCCGAGGAACCCGTGGTAATCTCGTACCCTAGTGGTGGTTACGCTTCGAGGAGCCACCGTCGGTGGTGTCTCCAATTTGTCTCCGTGGGTGCGGATATTAGGGTCCAACCCGTCCTTGCCGTCAACCACATAGGTGGTTCGAGTTCGTGGGTCTGCGGCGTGATCATGGATAGCGGGCCGTGACACCGGCTCGGTCCGGGGAATATGTCGCGTCCGAGAAGGACTTTGACCGCGACCGCGACTTCCACCGTCAACGTACACTCTACCCGCATCACCGACAAGGGTCTCGTCTTTTCGTTTTAAAGCTATCATATCTCGTAATATTCGGGGTTAGACTCGCCATTCGACTTTTGTGGGTGCACCGTCGCATCTCAAATACTGCGCTTGTACGTTAACTTTAGCCTAATTCCTGTCAAACGATCGCGCATCTAATTCCCCACAGAAGGAGTTCCGTATAGAATCCCTGGACGCCTAATGAATCCCATCAATAGACCCTTCTCTTCAGAATGTCACACAGCCACCTTCATCCGCAGATGCCACCGTTGTCGAGTCGGCCCAACCCATTCCAGCCTCCCTGCACCCTTCAGTCGATAATCAAAATGAACTAGCGCCTACACCTACGGCACCCGCACCTCAGCCTGCCAGCTACAACAGAGAAGCAGACCAATGCAGATGCCCCCCAACCCGCACTGGAGAATCAGAACGGCGGGGCGGACCGTCAGCTCAATGTTACTGATGCTCTTAGCTATCTAGATGCCGTGAAGATCCAGTTCCATGACAGGCCGGATGTGTATAACATCTTCTTGGATATCATGAAAGATTTTAAGAGTCAAGTGTGAGCCTCTTTTTACTCGGATGGTCTACCCGGCAGCTAGCGCCCGTGGCCTTCTAATGCCTGGACTCATCCTGTGAAAATAGGATCGATACTCCCGGAGTAATTCAACGCGTTGCAACCCTATTCCATGGTCACCCTTTCCTCATCCAGGGTTTCAACACTTTTCTTCCTGTCGGATACCGCATCGAAGTCGGCTCTGACTCACAGTCATCCGAGGTCATCACTGTCACAACCCCGTCGGGGACAATGTTAAGGTCAACTAATACTCCCAGCATTCCGGCACCGCCCCCGTCGTTATCAGTACCCCCACAACAAGAACCTGGCCAGCTGCCGCCATCAGACCAGCCTGCTGTGTCTGCCCCGCTCCCTTCTACATCTGCTTTGGGGTTGTCAAATACCCCAAAGCTCTCCAGTAGTTCCATTGACCTTCCCACCCCCGACGACCACGAACGCCAGGTTTTAGGGCCCGCGATGGAATACGTCCAGCGCATCAAGACACGCTTCAGTAATGATCCCGACACATACAAGCAGTTTTTAGAGATCCTTTCGAATTACAAAACTAGTGCAAATAACGTTCGTCCTGCTGCTACTCGTATTCCTGGCCTATACTGATGCCTGATGCGGCAGGCTGAGGTTGTAGCAAAAGTTGAAGAGCTCTTTAAGGATGCGCCGGACTTGTCCTCCACGTTTCTGGACTTCTTGCCTGGCACAGGTATACAGGATCACGACAGTCTCAATGCACTTAGGGGGCCTGGCACTCGGACCGGCACGCCAACTGGCGAGCACGCGCGGGCACAGAAGCGGAAGCAGCCAGCAGAGCCCACTGCACCCGCTCCATCTGCCCCCGCAAAAAGACGACGGAAGGCTGCGGATAGAGATAAGGAGAAGGAACGGGACGCTGGGCGTGCGACTGGGAGCCGGGTAAGCACCTTCCTGGCTCCTCATTGGGAAATGATTGACGCCCCAAGAAGGCTAAGCAGCCCCCGGCGGGTCGCGAGCCACCAGGGTTTTCCCATTTAACACTATCCCCGCTCCACCATCGCCACGTCGATCGGGCCACGCCTATGCACAACATGCACCGCCCCCACCTACACCGCAGAACTACACGCAACCTGGCGCAGCCGTTGCGCTACTCCCTCAACCGCTGGTCTCAGTGACCAACTTCGACGAGACGCAGTTCTTCCCACGGGTGAAAGCAGTCCTCGACTCGCGCGAGACGTATCATGAGTTCCTCAAGCTCGTAAATCTGTTCTCGCAGGACTTTATCGACCGCGCGCGCCTCATACACGAAAGCCGGTCCTTCCTTGGAGAGGGAGAACTTATGGTCCAGTTTAAGGAGATATTGGGATGGGACGAGGCCATGGAACGTTCGGCGCTAGCTAAGGAGCGAGAAGATTTATACCAGCCTCCTGGGCGGCCATTGACGATCCTGGACCGCCCGTGTCGCGAGGAGCTGAATATCAGGTACGGGAGCTACAGACGCTTGCCTGCAGTCGTACGTACTTTCTTTCATTCCCAGACGTGGTAGTCAACGGTTGCCTTTCAGGAGATCAATGTAGAATGTAGTGGCCGGGACGAGATGTGCAAGTCAGTGCTGAACGATGAATGGGTCTCACATCCGAGCTTCTCTAGCGAGGATTCCGTTTTTATGGCGCATAAGAAAAATTTGTACGAAGAGGCGCTCCATCGGACAGAAGAAGAGCGGCATGAGTACGACTTCCATATCGATGCACTCGTGCGCACGATCGGCGTGCTCGAGCCGCTGAACCACAAGATCATGGCGATGGGCCAGGAGGAGCGTACGCTCTTCCGTCTCAAGCCGAATTTTGGCGGCGCGGGCAAGGCGGTACATCAACGTATCATCAAGAAAATATACGGGCGGGAAGCGGGGCTCGAGGTTCTGCAAGCGATGCAGGACACGCCGGCGCTCGCGCTGCCCGTGGTGCTCGCGCGGCTGAAGCAGAAGGAGATGGAATGGAAGCGTGCGCAACGCGAGTGGAACAAGATCTGGCGCGCAGTGGACGTGGCGAACTACGCGCGCTCGCTGGACCACCAGGGCATCACATCCAAAACTGCAGACAAGAAAGCGCTCACGGCAAAGGCCTTCGTCGCGCAGATCGAGGCGATCATGGAGACGCAGATGGCGCGCCGCGCCGCGCTCGTCGACCCGCTATATGCGCGCGCGCGTCCGCAGCACCAGCTTGAGTACGAGATCGAGGATCAGGACGTGCTCCGCGACGCGCTCAAGCTCGCATTTGCGTATCTCGCCCGCCTCAGTGGCACACAGCTCCGCCTCGACGCTGCTCGCAAGAGCTGGGTAGAGGTCAGGTTATACAGCATCGTCCGCGCCTTCTTCCAGCTCAACGATTGGGACGAACGTCCGTCGGCCGGGACGCGTCCACGCGCGACCTGGAAGCACGCCTCCGCGACCACTACCGTAGCCCCGAGCCCGAATGCGCACTCGGCGGGAATGGCGAGCGCGGTGGCAGGAGAAGCAGCTGCTGTCACCGGCGGTGATGATGCGGACTCTGCGACGAATGCGACGAATGCGACAGTAGGTGGCTCGAGCACGCCACGCGGGACGGCGTCGAGCGCGCGGAACGGCGCGCTTCCAGCGAACTTTTCCGGCGACCTCCGCAAGAGCCTGTTGAAGAGCGAGCAGGCCAAGTCGGCTCGCGCCAACACGCATCCACTGCCCGGCTCGCCCTCGCCCCAGAGCTCACGCAAGGCGTCGCCTGTTCCTACTACTCCGGCTCCGATGGCGACTGATGACGAAGCTCCGCCGCCACCGCCGCCACCGCTTCTGGTCGAGTCGAATCCCGCGGCTGGAGAGAAGCGGAGATCGAAGCGCCGCTCGTTCTTCACGAACACGTGGTTTTATACCCTGCTCCGGATGGTCGAGGTGCGTGTATCAAGCGAGATCGAAGGTTGCAAGTGGCTGATATACCGGGTTGGTTGGTAAGGTACTGTACTCGCGCTTGCACTTGTTCAAGAATATCGCGGTGGAACGCGTGAATGACCCGAGTTTCAATATGAGGCCCAACGCTACGGCGATGGATCTAGAACTGCTCGAGGCGGGTGGGTCGGTGGGTGTTCATGATGGGCAGGGACAGACGCACGTACGAGTCACTGCGCTGCAGTATTACGAACTCATGCTGGAAACCTGCGAGCGGTTGTTCGATAACCAAATCGAGCAGCTTGCGTTTGAGGACCAGATGCGCGAGATGTTCGGTTTACATGTACGTCACTTCTTCCTCTCCTCTCTCTCTCTTTATCTGATCCGAGCGACCCCCAGGACGCGTACAAGATTTTCACCATTGACAAGGTCCTCGCCTCCCTGATCAAACATGTAACAAATCCTCCTCGCGTGCTCTTACAACGTATTGGATGCTGACGGAGGGCCTCCTTCTCGTCCTAATTTTGCTTTCACAGGTCCAGAGTTGGGAGCAGGACCCGAAGCTCGAGAAGATCGCCAAGCTACTTTGGGACGAGCGGCGTCTGGAGGCTCCGACGCCCGAGGACCACCGCGCGTTCCGCCAGCAGGCGGAGGAGATCCTCGGGCCCGAAGAGAACCTGTTCCGCATCGACTGGGTGAGCCCCTCGCCTTATGGTGTGATTTGCCCGCGAACTGAGCCGGCCCGACGACGACTTAGCTCCCGGAATCAAAGACGCTCACGTTCCAGCTGCTCAGCAAGGATGGCTCGAGCCTCGACGACGCCGAGGTGCTCTCGGGGCGCTGGCAGGCCTACGTCGAAGGGTTCGTGTCCGAAACCGAGACACCCGGCGTGCCCTCTAGCAAAGTGCGCCGCCCATTCCTTCGAAGGTCCGTCGTTTCCCCTTTCCTCCTCTCCCTCTTGGGCTAAATCCCTGGCAGATCCTTGCCCGGCGGGACGACGACCAAGGCCCCAAAAGGGGATGGTCAGGACTTTTACGCGCGCGGTGGTCTCGAGATCAAAGTGTGCGTGCGGACCTATCGCCTGTTTTATGTTTCGCGGACCGAGGACGTGTTGTGGCGCGTGCAGGCCGCTGCGGAACGCGAGCGCGCAGCGGCGAGGCTCGTGGCGAGGAACGCTAGGCGGACGCAGTGGTTGGAAAAGTTCACTAGGGGAGGCGCGTCGGAAACGGCTGTCATCGAGTAGCTCGCCACCTATTTTTTCCCTCTTTTTCTCGTTTTTTTTTCTCGTCAGGCGGTTTTATGTCGTTTTCAACCTTATCTTGTGTTGCATCCGTCTGTTTCATCGAGTGCACCGTTCGACGACGTGCGCAAAAAAACATACATCTTCCATTATCATATTGCATTACAGTAGTTTTTATTGTTTTCTTGCGTCTTGTTAGAGGGACCGTCTGTTTGTTGTTCCCGCATCGGGATTTGTTTATAAAGGTTCTATGTGTTTTTTGAATATATCATTTGCTAGCTAGCTGTGGGTGTTTCGTTTCCGGATACACAGGAGTGGGGATGGATATAAAGACAGGTTCGTACTACAGTTCATACTTCTCCACAAAGGACACACATAACTCGAAGATTAGGTAGAGCGCAAGCCACCACACTGAAAGAACAGTTAATGGGTACGACGGAGGAACGTCCCCCGAACGGAACCAAAGACAAAGAAAAGTAGGATTAAATAAGAGCGAGAGTAACACACTACTGGTAATTGTTTAGCGATATCGGAGTGAAGAAGACGTATAGAGGAGGATGTGAGAAAAAGGAAAGAAGGCATCAAGGTCGCGATTAGATGACGCGGATCACTTTTTGCCGAGTGTGAGAGCACGCATGCTCTCCTCAAGCACACCAAGCCCCGTTTCACGCGCCGCACAGAGCTTCGCACACGCCAATTGACATTGGCCCTGTGTCTGCGTTTGTACCTCCTTAGGACTCCTTCACCGCTACCACGCCTGTCGCAGCCGCTGTAGCCTTGACTGTCTCCACAGCGCTCGAAACAGGCGAAGGCGGGTCGACGTCGACGACGCGTACGACGGCTGTGCCCTCCAGCACGCGCCGGACCTTTTCGGCGTCCCATGCAGGCGCGCGTGCACCCGGCGCCGAATGGGACGAGGAGGATGGGGGATAAGAAGAAGGGGAACCGGAAAAGGCCTGCCAGAATGCGCTGCCGAGGCGCTGAACGAGTGTCTGCGAGGCCATAGTCGCAAGCGCCGCGTGCTGCGGCGTTGGCATCTGCGCCGACGAGGATGCGGATGTCGAACCGGGTTTGGGAGAGGCAGGGGGGGTAGGGTATGCTGAGGTTGCAGGGCTCGAGGTTGAGGCGGACGTAAAGGCGGACGTATGGATGTGATGTTTGCCACTGAGGAGGGAGGACAATGATGATGATGTAGCAGCACCGCGCATGGTCTGTGTAGATGAAAAGTAATGTGGACGGATGTTGGCTGCGAGGCCGGAGAGTGGAGGGGACGATGGCTGGTGCTGTGGCTGGTGTTGTGAAGCGGCGGCGAGTTGCTGCTGCTGCTGCTGCTGCTGCTGTTGAGCCATGCGAGTCCATAGCTGCATGCGATACCTAGACGGGTACAGCAGTCAGCAGCCATCCACGCAAAATCAAAATCAAAACAAAACAAATAGAGCAAACGCACGCATCGAGCATTTTCATGGTAAACGGATTCGCGTCCATAAACGAGTCGAACGGCGGAGGCTTTCCCGGCCCGCCGAGCGTCGAGAGGCCAACGTGGTTGATTGCGTTATCATTGTTGAGGGCAGGGTTAATATTCTCCTGCAGAGCTGGCTTGATGGCCGCGCCGGCGATGAGGTCGGGGATCGTGACGGTGTGCACTGGCGTGATGCCACCGAATGGGGTGCTGCTGCCGCCCCAGAATGCCTTTGCGGCGAGGCGTGGGGACGTCGTGGCAGGCAGATCTTTTTGCGTATTTGGTGTGAGCAGCGGTGATGTCGACGCCGAGCTCCGGGATGCAGCAGGCGTGATAGGCAGCGGGTTCGGCGGGGGGAGGACTGGCGAGTCGGCACGTCCAGCGGGGGAGAGGAGAGCTTTCTTGAGCGCCTTGATCTCTTGCTGCAAGGCCGTATTCTCGGACCTCGTCGAGCCTAGCTCGGTACGGATAGCATCGATGAGCCGATCGCGTTCGGCAACGTCGCCCTCGAGGGTGGTGATGTACTCTGATTACGAACAGAACTCTAAATTGCTAGAGAGACGGTAACAAAGACACTACCCACCTTTGCGACGGTTGCGGAAATTTCGCGCGCTTATTTTGTTACGCAGTTGGCGTTTCTCCCTGCTAGACATCTTTTGATATTCCTCGGGTGAGGGGCGCCAGTCATCCAAAGTATTGTCATAAGGGTCTGTCTTCACGACGGAACTGATGTGGATCTTTTTCTGGACCCCACCAGAATGAACCACGGACTTGCGGTCCTTGCCTTTGCTGGAAAGCTTGACGGGTGGGGGAGTGACAGGCTCGTCGTCGTCGTCCTCGTCGTCCTCCTCACGGGGATGTTCGTCCTTTGCGGCATCGTCATCTCCAAAATCACTGGGAGCCTTGGATGTAGCAGGGGTGGCCATCAGCTGGGGGTCGATGGCGAAAGTGGGTGAGAAAGCGCTGGAGGTACTGGTTGCCCCAGAGTCAGGGCTGTCATTGGCAAAGGTGAGAAAATCCCAAGGGGTGTCAGGAATAGGCGGTGAGACGATGGCTTTGCTGAGGAGATCGTCATTTGTGTTGGAGAGATTGAACCAGACATTGTTCAGTTCTGACTGCGTTTCGACTATGGAGGGGATTGTGGGGAATGTAGGGGAATGATGTCCGGGGCTTGGGGACGAAAAGGTAAAAGAGTCCAGATCAGCTATACTAGCAAAAACGTCATTTGAATCAAAGAAAGGCGAGGGTTCGAGCGGATTATCTTCGAACATTGTCGAGAAGGAGGACGGCGACGAGACAGGTCGAGACAAGGCGAATCGTGGCCGCAGCCAACAAATGACTCAGTAAGCCGATCACGTAAATAATTAAATCATAAATAGTTATCATCATCATGGCCTCAACTTCAGACCTCAACGCACAGATATTTCAGCGACTTCATCCGAGAGCCTATTTGGAACGCTTCCTTGCCGAACAAGTTCGTACGGATGGTCGTGAGGCAGAAGAATGGAGGGATCTCTCTGTACACGTCGGTCCCATCTCCACTGCTGACGGCTCTGCCGTTGTACGCCTCGGTGACACCACAATCGTCTGCGGAGTCAAGGCTGAGATCGCAGAGCCAGACCTCGAACACCCAACTGAGGGCTTTCTTGGTTCGTATTCACCCCTTCTTGGTGTGTCGCTCGAACCCCGGAATGATGATCTGCCCTTTTAGTCCCCAATATTGACCTTCCGGCAATGTGCGCGCCGCGCTTTAAGCCGGGACCACCATCCGAGGAGGCGCAGGTGCTTTCCGACAGACTTGCGTCTACAATCAATACGTGGGCCAACACCTCTAATCGATGCCCTCTCCCCTGACGTTTTGTTCTCACAGGGCCGGCGTTCTCCCACTTTCAGCGCTATGTATCCACCCCGAGCGTGCTGCCTGGGTCCTGTACGTCGACGCAACGTGCATCAGCTATGACGGAAATGCGTTTGATGCCGCGCTCATCGCGATGGTCGCCGCACTGAAAAACAGTGCGATCCCTTAAAACAGCTTGCGCTCCCTGCGATCTGATGTCAATGCTCGAACATAACAGCGACCCTCCCAAAGGCGACTTTCGACGAGGAGACAGGCCGCACGACGTGCTCGCGAAAGATCCGCGAGGCATTGCCGCTCAAGTGTCTCCCAATTTCGTATTCGTTTGGCATATTTGACGGGTAAATCCCCACGTTTTGTCATTCTCGGCCATACAGCTGACTGTTCTTGAACTTGGCCTTTTCTTTTTTTTTTTTTTCTTTTTCCACCTCACTAGGTCAACGGTCCTTGCGGACCCCACTGCATTTGAGGAACCATTACTGGATACATCTATATCGATCGTGTTGGACGAGCATGGATCCCTCTTGTCTGCCGGTCAGCTTGGCATCGCTGATAAGAACACGATGTCGGCATGCGTGGCAGCGGCGAAAGAGCGGCATGAAGCGCGCGGACGTGAAATATATTCGTTTTGAGTTTGTATTCGCGACCGTCCTAAGATCATTTGATTGTTATCGTAAAGCGCCCCAAAGCGACTGGGAGCGCTCATGAGGATGGACACGGGACCACACTGGATTGATCACTTGATATGATGCAGATACTAGGACCATGGCTATGACTCTTAGCCCCCTTCTGGGTCACATCCCCGCCCTCAGCGCTCTCCCTTTCCTCTGTCCTAGCTAGCTTTAATGACCGTTGCCCAGACGCAGCTTGAGCGAGCGATCCATCAGATACAGAACAGGGTCGCCGTACCCGAGCTCGACTTTACACAGCACCAGCTCGAGAATGGGTACACCGTCAGTACGCAGGAGCGTGCTGTCAAGGAGGTGTGTACACCTCTCGCTTTTCCCAATTGCTTGTGCGGATGCGACGGGTGCCGTTCGTGGTAGGTACAAGCACCCGCGATGACTATTCCGACGAACGACCAGTTCTTCGCCAAGACGGACAGGACCAAGCCCGACATCGCGTTCCTGAAAAACCACTTTTATCGCGAGGGCCGCATTAAGGAGGAGCACGCCTTGTATATCGTCGGCAAGGCGACGCAGCTTCTCCGCGCAGAGCCCAACGTCTTGAGTGTCGACGCTCCAGTAACAGGTGCCACAAACACCCTTTTTTTTACGTTAACACCCCTGCATCGTTTCTGACATCTTTTTCATCGCAGTCTGCGGAGACATTCATGGCCAATACGTGCGCATATGACCTCTTCATCTCCCCCACTCCATCTAAATCAACTCATATCCGACGCGATCGTAGTATGACCTCATGAAGTTGTTCGAAATCGGCGGCAAGCCCTCTAATACCCGCTACCTCTTCCTCGGGGACTACGTCGACAGGGGCTATTTCAGCATCGAAGTGCGTATGTCTTGCCGCTCCGGATTCCCCCTTTCTCACTGTTCACGCAGTGCGTGCTCTATCTATGGGCGCTCAAGATTTGGTACCCAGACTCGTTCTTCCTCCTTCGTGGGAATCACGAGTGCCGACATCTGACCGACTACTTCACTTTCAAGCTTGAATGCAAGCACAAGTACTCCGAGCGCGTCTACGAGGCATGCATTGAGTCCTTCTGTGCCCTGCCGCTTGCCGCAATCATGAATAAACAATTCCTCTGCATACACGGTGGCCTATCTCCCGAGCTGCACACCGTCGACGACATTCGTAAAGTGAGCCCTCCCACACATTCCCCCCCTTTTTTTGCCCACGTTGTGACAAAAACCTGCGCATAGCTGGACCGGTTCCATGAGCCACCAACGTCCGGGCTTATGTGCGACATATTATGGTCCGACCCTATCGAGGACTTTGGGCAGGAGAGGGGCCCGGAGAACTTTGTGCACAACCACGTGCGGGGCTGCTCGTACTTCTATACCTATAAAGCCGTGTGCGAGTTTCTGGAACGCAACCGCCTGCTGTCCATCATCCGAGCGCACGAAGCTCAAGACGCTGGGTGCGCCCGATCTCCCATCATCATACTCGTCCGTCCGTTCTGAGTAAGGTACTGGCGCGGGCTGGTTGTGGTTGACGACGTACAGGTACCGGATGTATCGCAAGAGCCGCAAGACCGGTTTCCCGAGCGTCATGACGCTCTTTTCGGCACCAAACTACCTGGACGTGTATAACAACAAGGCGGCAATGGTCAAGTACGAGTCGAACATGTTCAGCATACGGCAGTTCAACAACATGCCGCACCCGTACTGGCTGCCCAATTTCATGGATGCGTTCAGCTGGAGCCTGCCATTCGTTGGCGAGAAGAGTACGCCCTTTTATCATGCCTTCTTGGGCCATCATTGACCAGTTAGCAGTTACGGACATGCTGGCGGCAGTGCTAAATATATGCACACAGGAGGAGCTCAAGGAGGGCTCTGGCGGGTCGGCGATGGCGAGCGCAGCGCCTGTCGACCGTGATGTCGCCGAGCGGCGCAAAGTGATCAAGAATAAGATCCTTGCCGTAGGGCGAATGGCGCACTTTTTCTCCTTGCTCCGGTACGTGTTGTGTATGTCTCTTGTCCGCTGGGCAAACCTGCTCACCCTTTTTCTGTATGACAGTGAGGAGTCGGAGCGGGTATCGGAGCTCAAGAGCATCTCGGGCTCGTCTAGACTTCCGTATGGCACGCTCGCCCTCGGCGCCGAGGGCATCAAGAACGCCATCAAGACCTTCGACGATGCGTGCGTCGTTTAATCTTTTCTTTTCTTCTGTCTATTCACAGGCTGACCTGATATATATTTGGATCTAAACTCTGCAGACGCAAATCAGATATCGAAAATGAACGCATGCCACCAGTCGAGGAGCGCCAACCTACTTCCTCCAATATACCTGGCGCAAGTACAAGTTCGGGCCCGAACCTGAGTACAGCTCCACGTGCGAATGCAGTTGGAGGCCAGGGGGCCCCTGTGACGTCTTTCAAGGGACCAAAAGAAGGAAAGAGGACGCTGGCGCAGCGCCGATGACAGTTCCCTGTTTCTTGCCTTCACCAGGTGTCAAGATTCAGGGGATTACCGACTTTGAGTGCTGGTGTTGTTGTTTGCGCGGCAGGTACCGCGTCGGATTGTATGACATGCGGCAGTCCCCTCCCCACTGGAGCCTCTAGAATGATGTGTGGTTGATGGAGCAAAGGTACCACGCGAGGTCACCGTCGACAGGTTTTAGGGCCTAAGGCTCATTGCAATTGTTAGTCCGTTGGAGATAAGAGAAGGATGGGATCAGATCTAATTGGTTCGCTTGTATTTATGTTCTCTAGCTTACATGTCGGTTAGTACGCTGTGCGTTGTACGGATTATCCTCTCAACTTCCCTATGAACTGGCATATCCGAATCTAAGGGCATATCTTGGCCCTCTGCCAGTGTGGTGCCGAGATGGATTGTGAGGAAAATGAAGTCCTATGAGGTAGTATTGAAATACAGCCAACAACGAAATGATAGATCCAAGCTCCGAGTCACTCAGCGGTCCATCCGTCTGCGGCGGGCTACTATCTCGGGCGCGTCGAGGCTGGCACTCTCGAGTTAGTACGGGATTCATGCATGCAGACATCTATTAGAACTCTTACTCTCCCACGTTCTATGCGACCTCCGCCAAGATGGGGTAAGTTAAACAAGATACAGTTACTTCCCACTACGCAGAGGCCGCCGGCGCCATTCTCTCGAGATAATGCCATAGGTACGGTTACTCGGAGCGAAAGATTCTACAGAAATAACGTTTTACATGCAAAGATAGCTTGGCAAGAGTTAACAACCGTGGCGTTCGAATGCTATCTCGATTGCAAGTGGGTCAGCGGAAAGCGTGTGCTTGTCTTCAGTTGCGCGCCTTCTGTGAGACGACTGGGGACTGGGCGGGTTTTCCGCGGACGTAGTGCCAGTGATATCCCGCACGCGTTCTGTACCAGTACTGTATCTTTTTTGACTTTTCGTCAGATCACAGCACCAGATGAGCCCTGGAATTGTCAGGATATTTCTCTTGCTGCTAATCCTGGCGTAACGCATTGGACAGAACGACATTCAAGGTAATTTATACGTCGGTACAATCAGATTACATGGGTATTGGGGCGCTACATAGGTGATAGTATCGAGACAAGAACAAAAAAGACAAACTAAACATATCCAATCTAAAGATCGACACCAAGTACAGTACGATTGGCCCTACCCCGATGACACAACATATCCAAATCATTCTGAGAGCTAGTAAGCGCCAGAGTCGCGTGTGCCCCGAAAATTTGACCACTCACCGAAGACGCACTGTCAAGCGCCATAATGCACAAAATTCACCCATCGTTCCAGGGTGATTCCCCGCTTTCCCCTCAGCTTCTGTGTCGCATCCCGCAGCGCTCCCGCAGATCGCTCGTAGTACGGCACACCTGTCTCTTGGCTAGAAAATAGCGACTTGTAAAAGCTCTTCGCCATGTCTCGCCCGTCCGTATCCGCCATTTCCCACATAGTACCGACAACGCTTCGAAACCCACAGTACTGCATCGCAGCGGTAAGGTGCAACGCCTCGTCGGCGATGCTTTCTCCTGTGATTTCGGCAGTATGACAGCAAGAAAGGAATGCGAATTCTGCGTCCGGAAGTCGAGACCGTACAATGTCCAGCAGGGTAAGACGCGAGCCCCCGTGAAGTTTTAAGGAAGCCTCGAACGGCTTTCCTGTCTCCAGCACTCCATGACATGCGAAGTGGGCAAAGTGACTGCCCTGGAGGCCCTCGACCACGGAGGAGGGTGTTGCCCCACTCGAAACAAGACCCGTCACCGTGACCCGCGCTTTGAGCGCTCGCTGTATTACCTTGATCTCTCCATTTACGCCCGGAAGAGAATCGTCCGGTTGGGCAACAAGCAGTAATGAGGGCTTTTCCGGCGTCTGTGGGCTTGCCTTGCGAGACTCGATGAGGGCAGAGAGAGATGGCGTATATGAAGGGATGTACAGATCTGAGAAGTATCGCTCGCAAGTATCGCTCGATGGGATTGGGCCCATAGCGTGAAGAGGAAGAGAACAGAAGACCGACGTAGGGCACCACCAGATTCGAGATTGCTCTGGCACGCCTAACTCCTGAAGCATCTTTATGACCGGTTCTCCAACTAGCTCATAGAGGCTCTTCAGTACAGAGCATAAAGCGTCCTGGTATTCGCAGGAATCGAGACCATGCTTGCGTGCATCAACTAGTTCGTCCTGTAGTTTGTTTGCGCGAGCATAAAAATCTTTGGCGGTAGAAATGGAGCAAGGAGGAGAATTGTGGAAGAGAATCAAGATATCAGAGCGCCATTCACAGTGGTTGATGAGTATCACGGGGCCACGAGACGCGGCACAGCGAAGAGTGGTGAATGACGGCGCCTTCAAGAATCCTTCCAACCCTGGTCGTCCTTGGATCTGTAAAATCAGTGCATCCCGCTCTTCCACCAGTTCCTGCCGCTTTACCACAAGCCGACCGAATGGGTCTGTCCGATCTCCATCTTGAGCGACGCTGTCTTCCATTTCTGGTCTTCCACTCGGTGTGACGGATACGGTCAGCGCCTCGAGTTCTTGATTGATCTCGGCAAATCTCTTTGCCAGCGGCGAGTCCTCTTCAACAAGTTGGACCATCGTGGTACGAATGCCACGCATCTCGGACCAAAGTAATGCTCGCCCTTGGTCCAGTGTCTCAATGGCCTCCTCAAATTGACCCAAATTGATCTGAAAGGACGCGTAGTCGAGTGGCATCCTCGGACAACGCTTGTCCATTGCGACGAGACGAGTGTGCTGAATGGATACCGTCGGAGCAAAGGACAAGGACTTTGGCATTAACGACATTGCTCTTTTATAGGCAATCAAGGTGGTGGGGTGACTGATACTTCGCGCAGAGTGCGCCCACTGACATGAAAGTCGAAATCGATCAGATTCCCCCGCGTATTGATCATCGATGACCATCGACATCAACCGTATGGCTTCGTGGATGTCCTCTCTTCGCCCAAGCAACCGCTCGCGGGTAAGTAGATAGAGCACAAGGTTCTGAATTATGAGAATGCGTAGGTGTCGTGCACTCTTCGACTTGAGGATGTCATAGCTGACGATAATTGACTCGTCGAGGTAGCTTGTCTTGCCGGTTTTCTTGAACGCGTAGAAGAGATTGCAGGATAGGAAAATAAGGGGAACGACTCTCTCCCTGTCGCCGGAATACTGAGTTGCATCAACTGACAGCCGGCCATATTTGACGGACTCTTCGATATCCGACACGTCGCCGGTACGGTCGAACTTTGATTTGTACCAATCTGCAAGGTGACTGAGGCACTGTTTGTGACGTTGGGTCCCTGGAGGAGCAATTGAGAGCAGTTCTTCAAGATGCTGAATTTTCTCCGCCATCCTCGTCATCGAGTATGTTTCCCGGACAACGTCCGACTCATGAAAAAGTTCCCCAGATCTTTCCAGTGTTCGAGACGATGAAAGGTGGACAACTTGTGAAGCATTGTGATTCGCCTCTTCAACGCTCTCAGCGAGACTGTATCGTATAAAACGCTCTTTAGCTTCGATTGCCAAGGTGTTGGTGAATCGAAGACGATGTCGTTCATCATTGGAAGAACCGAGTAAGGTACGGAGACGAGAAATTGTTACTTCGGAATAAGCTGGATTCCGGAAGATCGTCGATCTGGCGTATGCGAGCAAATAGGAAAGTGAAAAAGCTGGAACCCGAACTGGATCCGGACACCCTCCAGGCTGATTGGGATCGAGGATCCTGTTCAAGAGCGCCGTTGCTCCCTCATAATCGTCATTCGAATGAGTTTCCATGTAGCGAGTGAAGAGCACGTAGACCAGCACGAGAGCGAAGAACAAATTTTGTGGGCACCTCTTCACTGCGTCCCGGAGGCATTCAATTATCTGGTCTAGCGACTGGAAGCGTCCTCGAATGAATTCGGCATTGGCGGCTGCAACCAAGGATCTAAAAACGAGAGAAGGAAAACCCTCCGAGAAGCCAGAGGTGAGAAGCTCGCGGCAGAGGACCACCATCTCCTCGATATTCCGTGTCCCATCCCCTGCCTCCGACATAACCTGAGTACCCAACGCCCGGATAAGTGTTGTCGTAACGACGTTTCTGGGGACGTCGAAGGAATCAAGGGATAGTCCTCGGAGGTACCGGAGGTACTTGATAGAAGATTCGACGCCATTGGGCTGTCCGAACATTTGGAAGCGGTCTAAAAGAGCGAATGCGAGGTGAAAGAGGAGTTGGAAAATATTGTTGAGATGAGGGCCATCCCGGGAAATGGGCGGAAGGAAGATCGCCTCAGTGGAGTGTACGATGGACTTGTCAAGGTCGTCCTGTTCTTTTGACAGTCGATAGCGCGCCCATCGCATCTCGGCGAGATGGTAGACGCAAGCGATGTGCTCTGAATGAGATCGAGGGTACAGCGAGAGTGAATTCTGAGTAATCGCGATGTCGCCATCAATATCGGTGATGGAGACTGTAAGGAAGGGGGATACGTGTCAATTACCAACATCAGGGCAGCTCGGACTCGGGGATTCGGGCTTACCTTTGGAATCCATGGTTCAGTGCGTGAAAATAAGAAATCGTGAATCTTGGACGGTGGGTTGAACGATTGGGATTGCGAAGGAAGAGAGGCAAGTGGGCAGACAAAGAGTCTCGTATTGGTTTACAGGCCGGTCCTTAAACGTACGCGTTCACATAGCAACTGCAGGAGGCACACATGTCGACCCAGCCCATTCCTTACGGAAAGGTTGTTCCTTGGACTGTGCTCTTGGCTATGCTAGACTGGCCAACTCACGCAAAGCCTACGCACAGATTGATGGAGGCTGGCCCCGATGGCTTAGCAGACACGACCCGAGATCGAAGATGACAACAGAACAAGGCATACGGCTGCATGCACTGGCAGACACCATTACTCGGACCGCCTTCACTCCAAAGCGATTTCCGCTTTTGGCAAGCAATTTCATGGGTGCCTTATATAAATAAACAAGTGCCCATAACTCTGAAGCCTCGAAGCGACTCTGATTTCCGGTTCTGGCAAACAACTTCACCAGTGCCTCAAACACACCTGTATTGTCGACTACCAAGCTTTTGCCACCATCACTTCAAGACGTTCCAGTGATCTCTTCTCCAATTTTACAACTTTTACCTAACAGCTCTACCCTTGCGTTCTACCTAATGTGCTTGTGTGAGCAGGGGTGTCGCAGGACAGGGGTCCTGTACCAGAGGTGTGGGGTCCGGACTACCAAAAAAAGGTTGGTCATCTCGTGTTATCTCTTGCCTTCTCTCCCTCGTTATTCCCTTCGTCGCCGACGCCTTTGCCGCTTGTTCACCCCCGTCCGTACGGGCTACCTACGCGTTGGTGCGTTCATGCTATTCTCCGCGATGTACGACATCGGAAAGGCTCCAAGTCGCAGGCTATTCTCGGTAGTTGTTCTTGACACATAGTCATCTGATTCTCACCCCCCACCCTCGCTCACGACTACCGCCCTTGCCCTGACCGCTGATACACATGGCCCATCTTCCTCACACCTTGGCCACACACGCTCGCACATTGTATCTCTCGTTGCTTGTACAACCTGCTACCCAGCGGATCCTCCGTTTGGTCTTACCTTCCTGACCGGAGAGCCAGCCGCAAGCCTTGCATCGTGTTTTGCGGGCACCGGCGGTGGTCTTCGCATCTCTAACGAGGGCAGATGATGAAGTACGGACGGTGCTTGACCCCAATGTTGGTTTCCTTTGCGAATTTTCAGACAATGTTTGGTGCTACTGCGCTGAGAGGGGTGACCAGGTCGGTGGGCAGTGAGAGGTTGTATTGCGCGCCTTGCATAGCATACTTACGGAGGTGCGGGTAGTCCATAGGCGCGGTGATATCTGCACGGGCTCTGTATCAGTATGGGAGACTCCTTTATGTTTCCGTCAAATCGAGGTTTCTCTTTGGTCGGACCATAGCGCTGAGGTAGCTTCGCAACGTGTGAAATGGATGAACGCCAGGGGATTCTTGTACGAAATCGTGTCCGGGTGCGCCTTGCCACCCCGAAATGTGTCTTTTGTTGCTGGTTTTCCTTTTACCTACAGTGCCATAGAAAAACCTACATTTGAGATGAGTCATAGTTAGCATATTCGACGCCAGGTGTAAGGGTATTATCGAGACGACAGTAAACCGAACAACTACTACGTACACCCAAGGCAGCACTAAGCGGTGGCTTGACTTGACAACGCAACATATCCGTTAAGATTCCCGACTTTCTGATGATATGTGAACGCCAAAACCATGTGTGCACGAATTAATAAGACCAGTCACAGAAGATGCTCGGTCAAGCGCCATAACAAAATTATCCATCTCTCTAAACTGACCCCTTCCTTTCTCCTCAACTTCCGTGTCGCGTCCCGTAACGCTCGCGCAGATCGCTCATAGTATGGCACACCCTGCTCTCGGCTCGAGGACAGCGGTTCGTAGAAGTTCTCAGGCAAGTCCCGACCATCCGTATCTGCCTTTGCCCACATGGTCCCGACGACACTTCGGAATCTACAATACTGCATCGCCGCGGTAAGATGCTCTTTTCTGTAATCTCCGCACTGTGACAACAAGAAAGGAATGCAAATTTGGCATTCGGAAGTCGAGATCGCACGATGTCCAGCAGAGTGAGCCGCTCCCCGCCGTGGAGTTGGAAAGAGGCATCGAATGGCTTGCCTATCTCCAGAGTAAGACTTGTGACCGGGACATTGAGTTTATGCATGACCTCAATCCCTCCCCACACACCCGGGAGAGACTCATCTGGTCGGGAAACAAGGAGCAACGAAGGCCGGTCCAGTGCTTGCGCACTCGGGTTGCGTGACTCGATGAGAGCAGAAAGGAATGGTGTATACGAAGGGATGTAGAGATCAGAGAAATACCTCTTTTGATGCTTAGAAGACTTCGGCATATGGTCGGATTGGACCCATTGCGTGGAGGGGAAGAGAACAGAAAACTAAGATGGGACACCACCAGATTCGGGATTGCTCTGGCACGCCTAACATTCGAAGCCTCTTGACGAGCGGCTGGCCAAGCATCAGGAAAATGGAATGTTACTAGAGAGCACTAGCCAAGACTGGCAGCACTGGCAGCAATCAGTTTTGGTGGGCGCTAGTCGCCCCTAGTAACGACAAGTCAGGTCCATTTTGCTGATGACTCAACGAGCTCGTAAAGGTCCCTGAGTACGGTGCGTAGAGTATGCTAGTATATGCCAGAGTCGAGGCCACCTTCCGTGCTTCCATTAGCCTATTGCGCAATTTGTTCGCACAATCGTCGAAATCATCGACGGTAGGAATGAAGCAAAGAAGATATTTGTGGAAGAGAATCAAGATATAAGAGTGCAATTTGCAATAATTGATAAGAATGATGGGGCCACGCGAGGCGGCAGAGCGGAGAGTGGGGAATGATGGCGTCCGCGGAAGGCCGCCGCAGGAGCAACCGGCCGACGAGCGTGGCGACGTGGTACATCGTGTCGACAGTGGTGTATACGGCGACGCCGCCGTAGAACGTGAAGAACGCGGCGAGCGGGAGGCGGTCGAGGTGTGGGACGCAGATCGTGTCGCCCGCAGGGGTATCGAGCGAGGGACGGGTGCGCTACAATTTAGGTGGAGATGTCTTCCACTGTCGGCTTGAGAAGCAACTTGAGGACAACCGCGGCGAGTGACGGCGGCGGAGGGCTCCCGCGCAGGTTAGACAGGAGACAAAGGCATCGAAGATAATATTCGGGATGGTCAGAGGCAGTTCAACAGGAGACCGTTGACATGCGAATGGTTCGTATCTCCTAAACGGCTTTCCCGCGAGCGCCCATTCAATCGATCGCAATGCCGCAACGATCATACTAATCTACAGTGGAGAGGAGAACAAGTGCTGTTAACGAACACGCACCGGGGGGAGAATATACAGAGAGGAAGTGCACCACATATATAGGACGAATATAAGGGAAAGAAAGCGGCAGCCAAGCAAGCATGTCGATGTGAGAGGGATATGGCGGAGTCACTATGAGCTAGCAACGAGGTTCGCTGTCGAGCGCATCTATACTGCAGCGCGGGAATCTTATAAGTTCCGGAGTCACCTAGGAGTGGAGTCACAACACGGGAAAGTGCGAGCCGCCGGAGCAGCGCAGAAAAGTAACAACTTGAGTGATGCACTAGTGATGCACTTCAAAGCGAGATAGTATCACGGCCCTCAGAAAATACACGTTCAACGGCCACTTCAAGTTGGACTAACGACCCGATGAGACTTGCAATAATGGGCCGAGATAGAGATTTGTTCTACCAGAGACTTGTTCGTTGAATTGCTCAGGGTGCCAGTCTTTCTATCCCCCTGCGGGGCTCGAGGGATGTTAACAAAATAGTTGGTGCACCCCTTGTGCGGTTGGAGGCAGAATAGACGAAGTATTGCTGAAGTCGAACTCGGATGGGGCGTCGTTAACCGTTAATGGACGGACGGGTAATTACAGTATTGTCCTGTGTGGTTGGTTTTCGTACCGTACCATATTCGGCATTATCCGACCAGTTTCACGATACAGGCGTACGTCATTATTACCAGTGTCTACAGAACGACCGTCAGACGGTCACGGTGCGGAGCCCTACAAACAACTAAGCATGCCCGTCTAAATACCGACGCCAAGTATTGGTCTGACCCCGATGACACAAATATATCCGAATATTTCTGAGAAATAGTAAGCACCAGAGCCGCGTGTATGTATGCCTGGTTTGCGGAACATTCGATCACTCACCGAAGACACGATGTCAAGCGCCATAATGCACAAAATTCACCCATCGTTCTAGGGTGATTCCCCGCTTTCCCCTCAGCTTCTGTGTCGCATCCCGCAGCGCACCTGCAGAACGTTCATAGTACGGCACACTTGTCTCTTGGTCGGAGAATAGGGACTTGTAAAAGCTCTTGGCCAAGTCTCGCCCATCCGTATCCGCCATTTCCCACATAGTCCCGACTACACTTCGGAATCCGCAATACTGTATCGCGGCAGTAAGGTGAAGCGCCTCGTCAGCGACGCTTTCTTCTGTGATTTCCGCGGCGTGACAGCAAGAAAGGAATGCGAATTCCGCGTCCGGAAGTCGAGACCGTACGATGTCCAGCAGGGTAAGACGCGAGCCCCCGTGGAGTCTGAAGGAAGCCTCGAACGGCCTCCCTGTCTCCAGCACTCCATGACATGCGAAGTGGGCAAAGTGACTGCCCCGGAGGCCCTCGACCACGGAAGAGGGTGTGGCCTCACTCGAGACGAGATCCGCCACCGTAACCCGCGCTTTGAGCGATCGTATGACCTTAATCTCTCCCTTGACACCTGGAAGAGAATCGTCTGGTTGAGCGACAAGGAGTAAAGAAGGCTTTTCCAACATCTGTGAGCTTGCCTTGCGAGCCTCGATGAGTGCAGAGAGAGACGGTGTATATGAAGGGATGTACAGATCCGAGAAATATCGCTCGGAAGGATTGTTCGATGGGA
Organism: Lactarius psammicola; assembly: GCA_025769895.1. Classification (NCBI taxonomy): domain Eukaryota; kingdom Fungi; phylum Basidiomycota; class Agaricomycetes; order Russulales; family Russulaceae; genus Lactarius; species Lactarius psammicola. The sequence goes on along the minus strand of WTXK01000011.1, from coordinate 286,793 downwards.
TTGGACCCATCGCGTGAAGGGGAAGAGAACAAAAGACTGAGGTTGGGCACCACCAGATTCGGGATTGCTCTGGCACGCCCAACAGCCGAAGCCTCTTGATGACTGGTTCTCCAACGAGCTCATAGAGACCCTTCAGTACAGAACATAGAGCATCCTGGTATTCGCAGGAGTCGAGACCATGTTTGCGTGCCTCGACTAGCTCATCCCGTAGTTTGTTTGCACGGTCCCAGAAATTATTGGCGATAGGAATGGAGCAAGGAAGAGAATTGTGGAAGATAATCAAGATATCGGAGCGAAAAAAGCAATGATTGATAAGTATGACGGGGCCACGCGAGGCGGCAGAGCGGAGAGTGGTGAATGATGGTGTCTTCAAGAATCCATCCAGCCCTGGTCGGCCCCGGATTTGTGAAATCAGCTCATCTCGCTCCTCCACCAGTTTTCGCCGCTGTACCACAAGCCGACCGAATGGGTCCGTCCAATCCCTACCTTGAGCAACACCGTCTTCCACTTCTGGTCTCCCACTTGGTGTGATGGATACGGTCTGCGTCTCGAGTTCTTGATTGATCTCGGCAAATCTCTTTGCTAATAGCGGGTTTTCTTCAACAAGTTGGGCCATCGGGGTTCGAAGGCCACGCATCTCTGACCAAAGTAATGCTCGCCCCTGTTCCAATGTCTCGATGGCCTCCTCAAATCGCCCCAAATGGATCTGATAGGATGCATAGTCAAGTGGCAAGTTGTGACAATTCTCGCCCATTGAGACAAGATGGGCGTGCTGAATGGATACCGTCGGAGCGAAGGACAAGGACTTTTGCATCAACGAGATCGCGCTCTTGTAGGCAGTCAAGGTGGTGGGGTGTCCGATACCTCGCGCAAGGAGAGTCCACTGACATGAAAGTCGGAATCTGTCAGTTTCCTGTGCGTTTTGATCGTCAGTGGCCAACGACATCAATCGTATAGCCTCATGGGAGTCCTCTGTTCGATCAAGCAACTGCCAGCGGGTAAGTAGAGACGAGACAAGCTTCTCAGTTAGTTGAAGATGTTTGGGCTGTGCCATTTTCAACGCGAGAATGTCATAGCCAAGGATGATTGACTCGTCGAGGTAGTTGATCTTGTTGGTATGCTCGAACGCGAGAAGGAGGATGTCGCGCAGGGAACAAAGGGAATTGAATCTCGTCAGGTCACCGAGATGAGTTGCATCGACTCGGATTACCAACCGGCTATACTTGATGGACTCTTCGACATCCGATATGTCGTTGGTACGGCAGAACTTTGATTTATACCAATTTGCAAGGTGACTGAGGCAATATTTGTAACGTTCGGTCCCTGGAGGAGTAATTGAGAGCAGTTCTTCAAGATGCTGGATTTTCTCCACCATCCTCGTCATCGGGTATGACTCCCGAACAATGTCTGGTTCAAGAAAAGGTTCCCCACATTTTTCCAGGCTTTGAGAAGATGAAAGGTCGACAAGTTGTGAGGTGTAGGAGTTTGCTTCTTCAAGGCTCTCAGGGAGACCGTATTGTTCAAAGCGCTTTCTGGCTCGTCTCGCCAAGATGTCGGTGAGTTCAAGACGAAGTCCTTCACCAACGGAAGAAGAGCTAAGTGAGGCACGGAGATGAGAAGTTGCCACTTCGAGGTATTCTGGGTTATGGAAAAAAACCGATCTGGTGTATGCGAGCACAGTGGCGAATGTTGAAGCTAGATCCCGAATTGAATTCGGACACCCTCCAGGCTGATTGGGACCGAGAATCCTTTCTAATAGCGCCGTTGCTTCCTCATAATCGTCATTTGAACGAGTTTCCACGAAACGAATGCAGAGTTGCTCGGCCAGCGCGTACAAGACATCATACGAACCCGGTGGGCACACTTTCACCGCATCCCGTAGGCATTCAATGGCCTGATCTCGCGACTGGACGCGTCCCCGATTGAATTCGGCGTTTATAGCATCTTTCAAGGATATAAATGCGGCGACAGGAAAGCCTGCAGATAAGTCGGAGACGAGGAGTTCGTGGCAGAGGACCATCATCTCCTTGATATTCCGTGTACCATCCCCAGCTTCCGACTCAACTTGAATAGCCAATGCCTGGATAAGTGACGTCATGACGAGGTTTCTGGGGACGTCGGAGGAATTAAGGGATAGTCCTCGGAGGTAACGGAGGTACTTGATAGAAGACTCGACGCCATCGTACTGTTCGAACTTGGAACGTTCCAGAAGAAGGAGTGCGAGGTGAAAGAGGAGTTGGAAAACATCGACGAGATGGCATCCATCCCGGGAAACAAGCGGAAGGAGGATTGCCTCAGTGCAGTGTCCAATGGACTTGTCAAGATCTTCCTTTTCTTGTAACAGTTGATAGCGCGCCCATCGCATTTTGACGAGAACATACACGTAAGTGATGTACTCCGAGTGAGATCGAGGGTACAGCGGGAGTGAATTCCGAGCAATTGTGATGTAGTCGTCAATATCGGCGATCGAGACTGTAGGGAAGGGGGATGCTACGGTGTCAATTACCAGGACGGTTCGGACTTGGAGATTCGGGCTTACGTTCCAAATGCATGGTTCAGTGCGTGAAAACTAGAAATCTTGCTAGAGATCGTAGGTCGCCTGACAGTGACTTAAGTTGAACGGTTAGATTTGCGAAGGAAGAATGGCTGGATGGTACACGACAAGCCTCGCACTAGCCCAAAGGTCAGGCCGTAAACCTGTGCATTCGCATGGCAACGGTACGAGGCACACATTTCCATCCCACAGCCCATTGTTGCTTACAGTACGGAAAAGCTGTGCTCTTGGAAATGCTACAGTAGACTGGCAAACTCATGCACAGCCTATGACGGAGACCAGCCCCAACGACTTGGCGGACACGTCCTGAGATTGACTTGTGATACCGGAGATGACAACATGTACAGAGCAAAACTTACGTGACGGATATTGATGTACATCATTGTCAGTGACCTGAAATAGGAGTCAAGCGTCTGGTTCTGGCAAACAGTGTCTCTCAAATACGTCTATATAGCTGATCTCATCCCGAGCACGGTCACGTCCTATCAAAGCTTTGGTCGCTATCACTCCAAGACGTTCCCGGTGATCTCTTCTCCATTCCCCGGCGATGTATTACGTCGAAAAAGAAAGTAACTAGGTTACGGTCTTACCTTGAGCCTTTCCCATGGTGCCACACTGGTGCCGGCAAGGGGGTCAATCACTTGCGAAGGCCGAACTTGAAAGGCTGTACTAGTCACAGTTCTCTCCCTCGTCATACCCTTTGTCATCTTTATTGCTCGTTCACCCCCGTCCGTTCAGGCCACCAACCCATCCACTTTCCAGCCCTTGGCCTTGTCAAGACCTTGATAGCACCTCTCCCGGGCCGGCAGGCCGTGAGAATTTGAATGCTTGAATAGTCGTGCCGCGGTGGACAGGCGGATGACCCCCATGCAAGTACGCATGTGGCAGGAAACGAATGTCCAAGTACTCGAATACCACCCTGCCTAGGCGGCAGCACACAGCTCCTGGAAAACGTGATGACTACTTTGCCAGAAAGCGCGTTGATGGTGTCAAACGCACAGCAACTTCTAGAATCCAAGAGTGGCGAGGGATGGCATTCCAGCATCGCGTCTACGATATCATAACATGTTCCAAGCTTTACGTACACGCCCTAACGAAAAAAGGCATGCAGTTAGGTATGTTGAGTAAAATTTATCCTCTATGAAGATGAGATATCCAATTAGATGCGTTAGTCAATTGTTCGTAATAAGAGCGATGATACCATCGACGATCGGTTTCCCCGGTCGTAGCCCAGGCATGAAAAGTTGCATGCGACCATGCCGTGTCGTGTCTACTTATCCAGTGTAAACGTGCCCCGAAAAACGATCCACGCCATCGTCCGCGCCAGCCGCAGAATCCCCGCACCCACGTGCCAGTCGTACGCTGCCAGACGCGCTCTAGCACCCCTGATGCTCATGAGAACGAAGAACGCGCCGGCGCTGCTAATCCCGGCCCACCTCCCAAGCTTCCACTTGCCAACTTAGTGCAACACGGCAGACACGCCAAATGCGTCGAGCAGTCTGCCCGAGGGGCGCGTGCCAAACGCGACGAAGGTGTGGCGGAAGAGCTGCAGATCTTCCGCTGGAGGCTCCAGAAGTCCGTGAACCGAGGAGGCTGTCCGGGACGGGCGGTGAGCGCAAACCAGTCCGCGGCAGGCTGCTGCAGGGGCACGCGGCCGACGAGCGTTGCAATATGGTATACCGCGTCTACGGTCTTGAATACGACGATGATTCTGCGGAAAGTGAAGAGCGGCGCGCCTGAGGGGGTCGAGGTGTGGATCAAACAGAGCATGTCGCCCGCAGCGGTGATGGCGGAAGGCACATGCGGAGGAATGACTTGGACCCCACGGCCACCTAATTCCGTGTTGTTTAATCAGGAAATCAAAGGCGTCGGGATGATATCCGGGACGGTCAGAGGCCGTTCAACGGGCGTGTGTTGGCTCTCTGCGAATGGTTCGTATCTCTTCAATGGCTTTCTTGCGGATGCCCGTTCTACCGATCGCAATCCCACGACGAGTACATCAATCTATAGTGGTGAGGGGAGAAATATAGAGATGACAGCAATAGCACCACTTATGCGAAGTTCTAGTGATTGAGCCGTTCACCATCCTTGACTAGCTTGACACCCAGAGACAGCGCCAAACCTGCAGAAAATTTCAATCCAACTGCGCATCTCCAAGCCTGCCACAACAAGAAAGGGACCAGGGTCAGCCTGAGGGCGAACGTGTGCAGGAGGATGAGAAGGATTGCCATTGCACAATAGGACGAATATAAGGGAAAGAAGGCAGCACCCGCAAGCGGAGGGATCGGGGGGGGGGGGGGGGGTGAATAGATCAAGAAATACAGGCAGAGAAAATATATCAGTGTGAGAGGTATTTATCACCATGAACTAGCAAATCTATGCACATTGACAGAGGTTCGCTGCCAAGTACATCCAAGAGCACATCTCCACGAGGCGTGTTATATATTCAAGCCAGACTCTCTCCCCGTCGATGTACCGTATAAGAGGACCCTGAAAACTGCATCCAAAAGGGACCAGGGGAGTGAAGGCCTCATAAAAGAGGTGTTGAGGCCGCATGACTGAAGGAAATCGAGAGGAGACTACTAAAACAAAGGACTTGATCATGGCAAAGCGCTGCGGACAAACTTCATACGGTAGTTTCCAGCTCACGTGGTCAGCAGCTGCCACCTGATCGATCAGATAAACCGTGACCACGTTCAAATTCAAGCTTAAGTTCCAACCACAACGCGTACACCTACGACGAGCATCTCCACTATACCGATCGATATCTGTGTTACAGTACTTATTCTACGACACCCGACACCTTTCACTTTCCCATCAATCATGGCTCAACTCCTTCGAACCCCGAAGTCTGGTAGCGACTGGACTGCGAACGAACTATGCGCGTACAACATCACGGTTGTACCTCAGAGTAAGGAGGTGTTCTTTGGGACTATCGACTTCCCCAATCCGACTGAACCGTCACTGGCGGGTTTCATGGTCGCCGAAACTAGACAGGACACAGTGGACAAAAGGACGAAGCAATTATTGCACTACCTAGACCTTGCGATGGACCCGAAAATCGGTCAGGAGACAGCTGTTGACAATTTTGCAGCTGAGTTACTGAAGAGGCTCGAGTACGACGACGAAAATAGGATCGTTTTCATCCAACACGCCATCCCTTTTCTTATATGTGGAGAAAACTCAGTCGCCCAGACTGACGTTTGCATCATGGATGATGACGAAATTTTGCTGCTCTTGCAGGAGGATAAGAGGTTGACGAGCATGAGAGATCCGGAGCCTCAGGTCATCGCAGAGGCTATTGCAGCCTTTGCGTTAAACAATCGCAAGCGGGAACGCAACCTCAATCTCCCCGTTTGTGACTCCATTATGTTCCCTTGCCTCACCATGGTTGGCACAACGCCAATCTTCTACAAAATCACCATCACTGCCGCACTGAGCAAAGCCGTCCAGTTTGGCACTTATCCTGAGACAGAAACCCGCGTCCTTCGTTACATTCCTGCCCTTCCTCGCAGGAACAGTGAGGGTATGCGCCCTCTACCAAACAGACTCGAGATCCTGCGATGCCTCGAAGCGTTCAAAAAATTCTTGGGAAACTGAAACAGGTGCGTTCTCATGCGAAACTGTTTCGAACTCTGCTGATCTCTTGGTGCCGTTCTCCGGCAGAGACAAACAAGCGAAGACATACTGGAATGAGGAAGAGTGTGGGTGTTTTTTCGAAGAGGGGGCCAATTGTGTATGATGAAGCGAGGCATGACATTCCAGCATCGCGTCCACGATATTATAACATGTTCCAAGCTGTACGTACATGTCCCAACAAAAAAAGACATGCAGTTAGGTATGTTGAGTAAAATTTATCCTCTATGAAGATGAGATATCCAATTAGATGCGTTAGTCAATTGTTCGTGATAAGAGCAATGATACCATCGACGATCGGTTTCCCCGGTCGTGACCCGGGCATGAAAAAGTCGCACGCGATCATGCCGTGCCGTGCCCACCCATCGAGCATAAACGTGCCCCAGAAAAGGGTCCACGACATCGTCCACACCCAGCCCCAGAATCCCCGCACCCGCCTTCTAGTCTTATGCTGCCAGACGCGCTCTAGCACCGCGCCGACGCTCATTAGAACGAAGAACCAGCCGGCACTGAACTCCGTCCCCTTCCCAAGCCCCCACAACCCAAGGTAGTGCATCACAGCGGACACCCCAAACGCGCCGAGCAGCGCACCCGGCCGCCCAAGGAGCGCACCGCCTGGGCGCGCGCCAAACACGACAAAGGTGTGCCGGAAGAACTGGTGCCAACGGAAGCTCCAGAAATCCTCGATTGAGGTGGCCATCCAGGGGCGCGCGGAGAGTGCAGGCCAGTCCGCGGCAGGCTGCCGTAGGAGCACCCGGCCAACGAGCGTCGCCAAATGGTACAACGCGTCGATAATCGTGTACACGATGATGCCGCCGCAGAGCGTGATGAACGCCGCAAGTGCGGCGCGCGGGATGGGGTCGAGATGTGGATCGAAGAGCGTGTCACCCGCAGGGGTATCGAGCGAGGGACGGGCGCGCTGTACGATGTAGTGGGCGATGTCGTAAACAGTTAGCTTGACAAGCAACTTAAGGATCACCGCGGCGAGTGACGGCGGTGGAGGGCGCGTGCGCAGGAACGACTTGGACCCCCACGACCACCCGATTCCGCGCTGGTTAAACAGGAGATCAAAGCCATCGAGGATAATATTCGGGATGGTCAGAGGCCGTTCAACGGGAGTGTGTTGGCCCTCTGCGAATGATTTGTATCTCCTGAACGGCTTTCTTGCGAGTGCCCATTCGATCGATCGCAACGCCATAACGACCACACCAGTCTATAGTGGCGAAAGGAACAGGTGTTGTTAGCGAACACGCACAGGGGGGATAATATACAGATGATAGAAATCGCACCACATATGCGAAGTTCCAGTGATTGAGCCTTTCACCATTACTGACCCCCAGAGACAGCGCCAAACCGGCCGCAAAGTTCAACCCGACCGCACACCTCCAAGCCTGCCACAACACGAAAGGGAGAAGGGAGAGCCTGAGGATGAACGTGTGCGGGAGGATGACGAGGACTGCCATTGCATAATAGGACGAATAGAAGGGAAAGAAGGCAGCACCCGTATATGGTTGACGAAGGGCAGGATCTGGGAGATCGAGAAATGGAGGTAGAGCAAGCATATCGATGTGAGGGGGATATGGCGGGGTCACTGTGAGCTAGCGACTCTATTAGCGACGCGTTATATAGCATGACCTAAGCGCCGTTCGAAGTTGAATTGAGGATCGACATTAAAGGACTAGTTCAGTACTGTACTGTATCATATATGGACGAATGTCCTTTTGAACGACGACCAACGGGACAATTCATCATGATACTGTAATGATAAGCTAATTGCTAACCACATATCATAGCAAACCCGATAAATGCTGCTATTGAGTTATAATCGTACTGTACGTACATGTGGCGCCTCTTTCTGGCACTCTCCGCTCAAACATCAGCATGACCACAGATTGGGTCACAGAACATGTTAGCAGACTAATGTCCAAGCGAAATCGACCGACTTGTGCAGCATCCGCGCGTGTCCTGCCAGCACGACCCCGAACGAGGGTGAGGTCAAACTGCCACTCCACCACACTGTCACACTTTTCATTCCTCTAATCTGATAGCCGCCATCCGCAGCTACGTATTATGAATTAGGGTAAGAAAAAGTTGGCCATCTCGCCCACCGCTTCATCGGAAAGTCCCGATTCGTTGGCCGGCAACTGAGACACGGCGAAATGTCACAATTAGGGATTACAGAGTTGAGTTGTGAGCTCCGTTGCGAGTGATGTTGTGATCTTCCTTTCGAGCGTTATTGGTGCCGACAGCCGCTGTGAACTCTATACATCCCCGTTGTGGGCTCTGTTGTGAACTTTGCCCAGTCCTGTCGCCACGCTGTTTAAAATTCAGCCAGAAGATAACACGCAGAAATGTTCACGGCAAAGAGATGGGTTTTCTAGCTCAAATCGAAATACTACTTGTTTTGGGATGTTACAGTAATACGCCGACAACAGAGACACTTGTGAGTTTCATTGCTCTGGTGCGAAAATTGAGTTCATGTTTTGGTCTCAGGAAGGGCCAGGTGGTATTGACGACGAACTGTCACTCATCGCCATTCTTCCCAGTTTTTGTTTCCCTAAGAGTTTACATTGGCATAGTGTGTGTAGTGACTTTGTATGTTTTTTATGTGGTATTCTAGTGTCCCACTGCCACTGAAACGCTGTGACACGGCCGTGATGTTGGGTGTTACCGCGAAAGGAAGTGCAAACATGCCAGTGTCGTGCCCATCCATCCAGCATAAAAGTGCCCCAGAAAAGAGTCCACGACATCGTCCACACCCAGCCCCAGAATCCCCGCACCCGCCTGCCAGTCTTATACTGCCAGACGCGCTCTAGCACCGCGCCGATACTCATTAGAACGAAGAACCAGCCGGCACTGAACTCCGTCCCCTTCCCGAGCCCCCACATTCCAACGTAGTGCATTACGGCTGACACCCAAAACGCGCCGAGCAGCGCGCCCGGCCGCCCGAGCAGCACACCGCCTGGGCGTGCGCCAAACACGACGAAGGTGTGTCCGGAAGGACTGGTGCCAGCGGAAGCTCCAGAAGTCCTCGATTGAGGTGGCCGTCCAGGGGCGCGCGGAGAGCGCGGGCCAAGCCGCGGCGGGCTGCCGCAGGAGCACCCGGCCGACGAGCGTTGCCATATGGTACAACGCGTCCATGCTCGTGTACACAATGATGCCGCCACAGAGCGTGAGGACCGCCGCAAGTGCGGCACGCGGAAGGGGGTCGATATGTGGATTGAAGATCGTGTCACCTCCAGGGGTGTCGAGCGAGGGACGGATGCGCTGCATGGTGTAGAGGGCGATGTCATACACGGTCAGCTTGAGAAGCAATTTGAGGATCACCGCGGTCAGTGACGGCGGCGGAGGGCGCGTGCGCAGGAATGACTTAGACCCCCACGACCACCCGATTCCGCGCTGGTTAAACTGGAGGTCAAGTGCGTCGATGATGATATTCGGTATGGTCAGAGGTCCGTTCGACGGGAGTTTGTTGGCCCTCTGCGAATGGTTCATATCTCCTGATTGGCTTTCTTGCGAGTGCCCCATTCGATCGATCGCGACTGCCATAATGACTACAGCATTCTATAGTAGCGAGGGGAACAGGTGTTGTTAGCGAACCCGCACAGGGGGGAATATACAATACAGACGACAACAATCGCACCATAAATGTAAAGTTCCAGTGATTGAGCCATTCACCATCCTTTTCCCCCAGAGACAGCGCCAAACCGGCCTGCAAAGTTCAACCCGACTGCGCACCTTCCAAGCCTGCCACAACACGAAAGGGAGCAGGGAGAGCCTGAGGATGAACGTGTGCGGGAGGATGACGAGGACTGCCATTACATAATAGGACGAATAGAAGGGAAAGAAGGCGGCACCAGTAAATGGCTGACGAAGGGCAGGATCTGGGGGTAATGAATAGATCAAGAAATGCAGATAGAGCGAGCATGTCGATGTGAGAGGGATATGGCGGTGTTATTGTGAGCTAGCGACTCTATTGACAGAGGTTCGCTGTCAAGCGCAAGTGTTATATATCAGTGGCCTAAGCGCCGATTGAGGGTCGCAGGTCGATAGCCGACATTACAGCATGTGTGACTGCGGTCAAGTGGTACTTTGACCTTACCTGAGGAGACACCACACTCGGGTCGGGCTGCTGGTAGGACATGTGCGAACGCTGTACAAGTCGATTTCGCTCGGACGTTAGTCTGCTGATACGTTCTGCGTCGCGATCTGATGCTCGAGCGAGGAGGCCAGAGACGCGCTACACATACAGTTATAGTGTCAGGACAGCCATGTGTGCAGTGCGGTCTGTTATTTATCGGGTTTGCCATGGTATGTAGTTAGCAATTAGCTTATCGTTTATCCCATTGTCGTACTATCCGAGTCCATCCGCAGTTCGATCTTCAGTGCAGCCATCCAAACCACTGTACCTTCATTCCTCTGATAGCTGCTAATCCACAGCTATTATGAAATTGGGTAAGAAAAAGCTCGCTTACCGGTTCATTGAAAAGTCCCGATTCGTTGGCTACTGTAGCAACCAACCCGACAATTGTCAATTGGCGACATCGCCGACTCGACGCCGAGGCGGTGCAATTATTCCAGCTCTTGACAAATTTCATGATCTCATGAAAACCAAACGGCGAAAACCGTTCGGAGAGCTACGGAATGTGGCTTTGCGTCAGGTCATGGGGTTTCCGGTCGTCTATCTGTCCCTTTCGACAACGGCAAACTTTTTTATTTTTGGAACCGATTCTCGAATCTATTCAAGTTTTTGGGCGTGTCGGGGTCACCGGTATGGAACCCTATGTTGGCACTGCCCTTTACGGAAGGTTGTATCTCTCCTGTATCGCCCTTCGCTAAACGGACGAACTTTCCTCCAGCACCCCCCCTGGGGCGAGGGTCCGTCGACCGCTCCTCTAACATGAGCTCCATTCATTACGTCCTTCGGGTCTTACCTTGGTTGTGGAAGTCAAAATTACTTCGAGCCGAGTCCTAGTCATGCGTAACGAATGAATATCTCATTTGAGCTGCTGTCTGTATACTCACTAGCCTATGGGACAAGAAGAGGAAACTTAGATTACCCAGGTACACGGGAAAGCTTGCAGTATTCCCTAGGTTTTTTTTATAATACATCATGCTAGTATGCTCAAACTTACAAGGGTACAGGGTCACTAGATGTCACAGCGGAGTCGTAACAAACGTTCAAGAATGGAGACGGTGACTGTACAAGACCAAGTACAAAAAGGATCGTTACTCCTCACTTATACATCTGCGCTCGCACTACGAGGAAAGACACAAGAAACGAGAGTCTTGGCCACATTCTTTGCAGGCACTATAATCGACTCGGATTTGAACAAAAAAAGTGCCACGTTCATCAAGAATTTGGGACGGAGGCACCCGAAGCATTAAAGTGACCTATGTCAACTCCGCTTGCAGGATGTGGGCGCCGTAGGTCTGGAACATTTGATGTCGAATACACGCCGTGCCATGAGTCCGTTTTGCCTGATAGTGTTTCCCATATGTGCGCCCCGCCCCCGTCAACCGCTTAGAATAGGCCCAGGCCAAGTCCGGAGCACCAGAGATCGTATGATGTGAAGAAGGGCCATCCGTACGCATCGAGGGTAGCCGCACCGTCTTTTGTCGACGCGTACGTCTGCTGCTGGACAAATAACTCCTCCCCGCCGAGCTCAAACAGGAACCGAAAGATTGGAATGGTAAATTGTGAACTGTCTTCTTTGTCGAGCAACTTGCAAAAAAAAAAAAGGATCCATCTCCCTGAAGAGCTCTGCGTTGGGGTCATGTCATTCGCATGGTTCTTGATTTGCAACGATGAAACCGATTTTGCTGACGAGGAGGTCGTTGATCTCATACAAGAATAGGTAAACCATATCAGAACCAGGTTGAAAGTTGGCGACAAGGGCCGCTGCGCTACGGGCAATCAATGCGACTAGATACGGGCACACAAACACTTCTTGTTTAAACGGCTTGATATGGTGGTTAAAATGCATCCTGGTTCTTCTGGACACCTCCTCGAACGTTTGCGGAGAAAAGTCGTGGTGACAGATCGACGGGCTTGAATCCAACAGGACATCAAAAGTCCAAATAAATTGGAGAGTAGGTCCTCCTCTGAGAAGGTAGGGCAGACCGGATGAGGGTCCCATGAGACCTCTGATGTCTCCAGGACCGATAAATCCCGAACCCACGTGAAGAACGCAGCGACGAGTAGCTCTCCCCGGTCTCCATGGCTGATGGCATAAGTGTCCAGAACATCCAAAAGAGCATCGGGTAGATAGAATTTATAGCCATGCCTCATAACGAGAGAGGCCACCTCAGAGAGTATAGTTTCGGACGCGGCAATGCTATGCACAGGAGTGCGTTCGTCGGGAGCACCTATGCAGACGCGCATATGCCCATCTATTTGAACCTGCGCTTTTTTAGTCATCTCATAATTTCTTTTGGAGCCCGTGATAACTTATGCTGTGGTGTCGTCCAAAGCCAAGCGTTGCGACAAAACGGCGCACTACTGATCAGCCGTAAAGGATAAAAGACCAGAGTCGACATTTATCCCGCAGAGTAACTTCATGACAGCAAAGTCGAGGATATGTTCGCGGTTTCGTGATTCACCGTAGTCATATTGCGTACCCCATCTATGAAAGAGGTAAGAGTGTGCCGAAAGAACCAGGGAGACCCGGTTGACAATGGGCGTCCCATGTGCACGACGCATTCCTTGGGGGCGACATCATCGATAGTTTGTATTTGTCAAAAATCTGGCGTTTCTGCGTCGTTTGGTCAAAGCCGAGAGTACTTGCGGTCCTCTTGGACAATGCAACGAGAAAACGGAATGATCGGGATTCGGGAATATGACCTATCATACATGTGTTCACCTCAGTCTTCATGTCTAGCGAGACAGCCACAAACTACATTGTCGAAAGGAGGATAACCTAGAAGTGTGACGAGCCATAGCTGTAAAAATGGTGGGTCACACTTACCTTCGGAAGTTGTCCGGCGTAGGTTGACAGGAATCAGGAAGTGTTCTTTAGAAATTTCATCGAGCAGTCGTGACCTTCCCATCCCAGATGACTGGACAATGGAACAGTACGGAACACCTTTTCCTTCCAAGCCCCCTCAATATCTAAAAAGTAGACGTCTGAATACACCGCAACGTGAGAACGGGTGGGACCGAACTCGTGCCTGAAGTTCATAGGGAACGATGAGATCGCATATCAGTAGTTCAGTAGAGGTACAAACAACCCTCTGAGCCACTTTTGTTGGGGCGAAAAAGGCTGAAATGGGAAGAGGTCGGACTTGGTTTGGAAGGTACTTTACCGCATTAACGACTTGTGAAAGTGTACTAAAGCTAGTCTCAGAGACCATCAGGAAGTACACTTGCTAACCAAACGAGAGGCGGAGATAGTTTATTGTTTTGTGAGCAGACATCCCAAAGGTTGGAAAGTGTTCTAGTCGCGAAAAGAAAGACGCGTGAAAAGAAATGTTCGACATCTCCTAGCTATGACGTCATCCGCCTCTCCTTGCTTTTCGTTGGTTGTAAGCAAAACTAATAAAAAGCACCAGGGCATGTTTCCGTCGCCGGTCATCGCCACACCTCTGATCTCAGAGCACAAATTAGAACACGCTTGCGTTGCACAGCTACACCGCACTCACGCCATCTAGTGCGGACTATCTCGGCATGGAGGGTGTCTCTTCCTCACATCTCAGAAGAACCCCATGGAACGCAGGCTCGCAGTGCATGCCCTATGCTCAAGATCTAGTATCCGAACAAATTCTTTCTCCTCCGAGGCAACCAGGAAAGCTGGTTCATGACTATTCATCCTCACATCATCCGAGTGCGAGTGCTCTGAACGCTTGTATAAGGTGTCCATAGAAACGTTTTGAGTGATCCTGCACGCTGCCGTTGAAGGCTTGGTTTTCGGTGTGTGCGGTGGAGTAGGACTCCCACCCGGGTTGAACACGCCAAAGTCTATGTCCAGCCCCACCCCCATCGTCCCCGGTCTGCGTTCCGAGTGGGTAGATACATAGTTAGGTCGCGAGGCTCGCAACATCTTCTGCAGATCTCATGCACGACGTCTTGTGGTCCAAACCGGTCGAGGATTTTGGGTTCGACAAAGTTGTCACACGCCGTCGCCATATCCGAGTTTCTGGAGCGCAACAGTCTACTGTCCATCGACCATCATCCGTTCGCACCAAGTGCAAGACGCTGGGCTTGACGGGATGTCGTCTTTGCCCCACCTATGCGAGGCATGTAATTCAGATACCGCGGTTGGGAACACGAATTCGGTTGATATCACATCCTTAATGAAAATCTTCTCGGTGATCCCGAATATGAAGCGAACCTACTAAATGTTGCTCAATTCGTGGACAGGTTCATCAGTGAAAGAATGCACTTTCCTTCCTCATGTCATCATGGGTTTTTCGGTTGTATATATGTTATTTACGATGCTTGACAGCAGGGCTTTGAGGCTCGCCCTTGGAGGAGGGGATGTGAGTGTAATTACCAAAAGAGGGAAAAGGAGTTGAAATAGCGCTCGGATCTGGCGATTGAGTTGACCCTGGACCCAATTCTCTTCACTGCACTCACATCCCTCACCTGCCTCGCTCTGATTCTCATGAAATGGCGGGGAGAACACAGCTAGAGCGTGCGATCAACCAGATTCAAGGCAGGGGTCCAGCCCCAGATATCGACTTTACTCAGCACCAGCTCGAAAATGGCTACACCATCAGCACCCAAGAACGAGTCGTCAAAGAGGTTCTTCATTTGTCTCCTTAGCATATCTCTATGATCTTTCTGACGAGTGACGCCTATCACTGTATGCTCTGCGGGAATGTGATTGCAGGTCCAAGCCCCGGCTATGAACCTCCCTACAGACGACCAATTCTTTTCCAAAACTGAAAAGGGCAAGCCGGACATCGCCTACCTTAAGAACCATTTCTACAGAGAAGGCAGAGTAAGAGAGGAACATGCGCTCTTTATCATCGAGAAGGCTACCGAGATCCTGCACGCCGAGCCCAATCTACTCCACGTCGACGCCCCAGTGACTGGTGAGCCTTTTTCGAGCCCTTACCTCGTTCCGTCTCTATCATGTGGTTGCTTCAACGGAGCTGAATGGTGCTTCATCTCAGTTTGTGGCGATATTCACGGACAATATGTACGTTTTGGGCCGTCGTCTCACTCTCCACCCCATCCACTGATCTGGAAGCTAGTATGATCTTATGAAACTTTTCGAGATTGGTGGCAATCCTGCCACTACCAGATATCTTTTCTTAGGAGATTATGTTGATAGGGGGTATTTCAGCATCGAGGTGTGTGCAGAGCGACGTAGTCACGTCCCCAGGGCTTTTTCTAATCCGCTGCGCAGTGTGTTCTCTACCTCTGGTCTCTCAAGATCTGGTACCCTGATACCATCTTCCTCCTCCGAGGCAATCACGAGTGCCGACATTTAACAGATTACTTCACGTTCAAACTCGAGTGTGAGTAGACGCTCAAAGTCACGGTCGTTATGACCTTTCCCGTTAATTTCGCTGCATACAGGCAAGCGTAAATACTCTGATCGCGTCTACGAGGCTTGCATGAACTCCTTCTGCGCGCTCCCTCTCGCTGCGGTCATGAATAAGCAATTCTTCTGCATCCACGGCGGACTTTCTCCCGAGCTCAACACCTTGGATGACATTCGAAACGCACGTAATTCTCGGTCATTTAGACGCCGCCCCTCACGCGATCACCTTTAGCTCGACCGCTTCCGCGAACCACCGACATCCGGTCTCATGTGCGACATCCTCTGGTCTGATCCGGTGGAGGACTTTGGGCAGGAGAAGGGCTCGGAAAGTTTCGTGCACAATCATGTGCGCGGCTGCTCCTACTTTTTCACCTACCAAGCCGCCTGCACGTTCCTCGAGCGTAATCGCTTGTTATCTATCATCCGCGCGCACGAGGCGCAAGACGCTGGGTAAGCCAGTTTTTTTACGCTCTGCATGCCAGGTTCTATGATTGATCGTACATGCAGGTACCGGATGTATCGCAAGACTCGTACGACTGGCTTCCCATCAGTTATGACGTTGTTCTCGGCTCCAAATTACCTTGACGTGTACAACAACAAGGCGGCGATTCTCAAGTACGAGTCAAATGTGTTGAACATTCGGCAGTTCAATTGCACGCCGCACCCATACTGGTTGCCTAACTTTATGGATGCGTTCACTTGGAGTTTGCCGTTTGTTGGCGAGAAGAGTGAGGATTTACCATTCTCGTTTCCGTTGCCGAGGATCTGATGGTCACATGACCCCCGCCTAAAGTTACCGACATGCTCGTGGCCGTACTGAATACCTGCTCGCAGGAGGAACTCATGGAAAGCTCCGATGATGAATCTGCTGTCGTCTCGCCCTCGCTCGAGAACCCACCTGAGGACGATGCAGCTGAGCGGCGGAGGATCGTCAGAAACAAGATTCTTGCTGTTGGCCGGATGGCACGTGTATTCTCAGTGCTTCGGTAAGCAGTTCTTATACCCTTTCCGTGGGTCTCGGTCGAGTACTGATCCGTATCACAGCGAGGAGTCAGAACGGGTTTCAGAACTCAAGAGCGTGTCTGGATCATCGAAGCTGCCGTATGGTACATTGGCATTGGGCGCTGAAGGAATCAAGGATGCTATCAAGGGCTTCGATGACGCGTACGCCTCCGTTTCATGTCCTTTTTTGACCTTCATTAGTACTTACGCGTACGATCACACACCACTTCAGACGTAAATCTGACATTGAAAATGAGCGACTTCCACCTGAACTGGTTGACGCTGATTCGGAAGAGGGCAGAGCGTATATCTCGTCCTCGCTGCCCCAGACCCCGTCAGAGGACCCCCAATTGGGCGGAGAGGTCCCACCAAGCGGCGTCGCAGCTGCGCTAGAAGAAGCTTTGTCGAGTGCACCATCAAGCCCCATTGGACCACCGACACCCGCCTCACCGTCGTCTAGTTCTGGGCCGATAACCCCGTTCCGGCGTGGGCATGGGCGGCAAGCAAGCTTGGGTACGACGATGACGAGCCCAAGCACGCGGAGGCGGAGCATTGAGAGCACGATGTCACTGTTGAAGGAGGCGGTTGATGGGAAGGAGGACGCGGAGTTTGAACAGTTAGCAGACCAAGTGGTGGGGAAAGAGAAGAACAAGGAGGCGAAGGAGAACGCGATACCGGCGCGTTGATCACTCCGTTTGTTTTGTTATTACAACCATACGACACTTGTATGGCTCGTTGGGCGATTAATACGATTAATCACGAACGCGTGGGCAGATAATGACCAGATAATAAATAGTTACTGTAGGGACTCGCCACCGCCACAGTACAGAGAGTATGTCCAGGTTCCTGGTTCAGATCATTTCATACACTAGTCTGGCCCGTGTCCCGACCACCATTCCTTGCGGACGTCACCAACATGCCAACTGCAAGAGGTGTCACCTCATTCGAGGAAAGAGTTGCCTAGTTGCCTGCAAGCGAGCATTTGATTAGACCGCACCTTCACCCCTTCACGAGCTCATTTGTTATGAAGTCCCGTCGCTCTGGCTGCTGGCTGTCATGTGGCTCCCGATAAAGGTCCCATCGAATGGAATTATCCCCCACCCTCGTTCCATTCTGTTTTTTTTTTTCTCTCGCCTTGTGTACATAATAACCACCATCAGGCGTTTCTAGCCTCTGTCCAACCGCGGACCACTAGCATCCATATATAACATAAGCATATCCACTCCACTAAATTTTCCCCAAAGTTCTTCCTCCCCTCAATTGACCGCCTACGTGAAAATACAATGGAGAAGTGTCCCACTGAATACACGCTCATATTTTCGAACTTGCTTGTACGGACGGCGGTACAACCGGCATCGCACTTTCCGCGGTTTCTCGCCACGTCCGCACCGTATCTGCACCTTACCAGTGGTACACCCTCGCCGTCGCGGGCACTACGCAGACCGTACGGCTCGCCGAGCGCATTCGCGCCCTCTCTTCCGTACAGACAAGTGCCGATTCCGAAAAGGGCAAGGGCAAGGGAACGCGAGGAGGACCGGAAATCACGCACCTGTTCGTGTCTAATCGCTCCGCGTCGCGCGCGCGCGAGCTGCGATACCAGGAGATGGGCGCGACGCGTGACATGGCCGAGCGGCCGCCGGATCGAGGCGGCGTTCAATGCCGAAGCGGACGCGTGGGCGAGCGCGGTGCGCGTGCTCTTCGCCTATGCCGCGCCGACGCTCCGCACGCTCGCGATGATGTGCTATGACATACACGTCTCGCCGAACGGAAGGCTGTTCTTCTCTGACCTCAAGCGATACCGCTTCCCGCGCCTTGAAGAGCTCTCCATCCGCGGCGGGTTCGACACGCGTCTGCGGGACTACGACAGCGTGCAAGGCGAGGTGCGCCTGCATCTGCGGGAGGCGGTGGCGGTGGCGTCGGAAGCAGATGGGGAGGAGGACGGCGGTGTCGGCGGTACAGCATGGGCGAAGTACGATGATGACGAGCCGACACTACCGGCACTACGGCGGCTGCACCTCGCGTCTCCGATCTCGTTCGACCTCTTCCTGCAACGGCTGCGCCCACTCGCGCCGCGGCTGACACACGTGCGCCTCTCCGAGTTGCTCACGTTCGACTACGACATGGCGCGCGCGCTGCACTCGGAGCTCGCAGAGCGTGGCATCGTGCCCGCGCGGCTGCCCCGCCTCCGCGAGCGCCAGTGGAGCGCCGAGCCGCGCGCAGTGCCCGTAGACTGGGAGCGGTTCCTCCCGCCCCCTGATGCACTGCGCCGCATCATCGTGCAACCCGCGCAGCTCCCGCCCGCACCGGAGGAGCTCTGTGGCTCCTGCTCGGGGTACTACCGCGTAGACGACATGACGCGCCTCCTGCGCGAGATGGCGCGCGAGGCGCTCGTACCGCCAGGTGAGGACGCGTCGGTGTACGTGTTTCTGCCGCCGGGCCCGCGACATAATGCATATGGGTTCGAAGAGGGCTATCGGGATTGGCTGGGGCGCGCAGCGGGGGAAAGGGGATGCTGGAAGGAACAGGGCGAAGTCGACATTGACGCCAAGTCACTGGGGGCGGCGGGAAAAGAAAACAAGGCACAATCACGGGACGTTGTCGGGAAGCGGTCGATATCTAGATGGTTCTGAACAATCTGTTTTGCTTTTGCTTTGGACCTTGCTTTTTGTGTGTATCTGTGCAATATCATCCATCGTATCTATTCTCCGTTCCTCTCCATCATGTCTGCCTTTGCATTTGACTTTGACCTTGAAGACGACCTCGATGAATCCTTCGACGCCATCTCACCCCAAAAATCGACAGCAGCCGACGTACCTCCTGATGCAGATAACGTCGTACTAGCCCAAGAGAGTGTGTCTGGAGCAGAGCTGCCAGCAGAGGAGATCCCGCTCTCCGAGTTGGTCCGTACCCCATTCCAACTGCGGCCTGCGTCGTCCCTCACCATGAAGGCCTGCCGCAGTGCAGCTCTCCGCGCTCCCTGAAGCGCTCTCATACTCACCGCTCGCGCTGCCCGCCAATAGGCCCTACGCTTGTACGGCGAGACCTCTTCGACGCACGCTTCCAGCTACTAGCGCAGGGGCGCGACGAGCAGGCAGCCCTTATTGACGCGCCGGCAGACCTCGTTCCCAGGCGTGTACGAGGGCGGTCTCAAGACGTGGGAGTGCGCAATCGATCCTCGCCTCGTACCTCGACCGCGACGTCCTCGGCGCCCAGGCCGGACGGCGCGTACGCGGGCTGCGCGTGCTCGAGGTGGGTGTGCACCACTCACTGACGACGGGGTGGTCATCATATTCATTCATTGTGGTGGTTTGCTTGTCGTCGTAACTTAGTTGGGCTGTGGGACGGCAGTGCCCACTCTCCTCCTCTTGGACCGCCTCTTTGAGTTTTTGGCCTCTGAGATTGGGCGGACGGGTGGTGCACCGCCCGCAAGCGACGGCGAGCCAGAGACGGAGATATACTTGCAGGATTATAACCGCTCCGTACTCGAGCTGGTCACATTCCCCAACGTCCTGCTCGCGTGGTGTACGTTCCATCACTATCACTCTTTGACTCCTTCTCATGCTCATGGAAGCCGCGCTCAAAACTTCCACAGACTTTTCCCCGCTCTCTGCGCAATACCGTGCTTCTGCACCAGACGCGGACGACTCGGACTCAGACTCAGACTCAGACGATAGAGCCGTCACCGCCTCCGCACATACGAGCGGACGCGGGCACCAGTATGAGCGCAGGCAAGGAGGGCTCACGGTGACTCCGGCGTTGCTGGCGGCCTTTAGGGCGTCGCTCGACGCGCACAGGGTATGCATGCGCTTCTTTTACGGGGGCTGGACGACCCTGAGCGCGCATCTGGCGCACGCGGGGAGGCCACCACCATACGACATCGTGCTTGCCAGCGAAACGATCTATCGCACAGAAGCGCTCGACCCATTCCTGGGCGTGTTGCGCGCTGCCACTGCCACTGGCGTCACGCGGGAAGCGTCGCAACGCTCGTTGTGCCTCGTTGCGGCTAAGGTGCTCTATTTTGGTGTTGGTGGCGGTGTACAGGAGTTTGTGCGTGCGGTAGAGGAGGAGCGCGGGACGGTGCACACAGTGTGGGAACACCGGGATGGCGTTGGGCGGCGAATCATGCGCATCGAGTGGTAGGCACACGTTGCTTCAATTTAATTGCAAAAGGGTGTGATATTCTACGAGGAGTATGTGATTACCTATCATAAATGCCTGCTCACCACAAAACAAAAAAACAAAAAAAACAAGAGAAGTGTATGACGAGTCAAGTGTAAATTAAAAGAGAGAACTGCGACAGTTCCTCAGATATCCTCCAAGTGCGCGAATGGATTCCACACCTCCTCAGTGGCACTGCGCGTCGTCCTCGTCCTCGCCCTGTTCTTCTGCGAGCGCGCCTTCTCCTTCCGCGCGTCAGCCCTGTGGCCCTTCTTGCTCTGCCCCTGCACGCGCCCATCAACGACATCCGCCTCCTCCGCCGCCTCACTCTCCAGTCCACGCTCCGTGAGGCCAAGCAGGCGCCGCGCCGCCCGCGCGACACGGTAGCGCGTGCGTGGGCGGGCAGGAGCGGGCGTAAGGCTCGGGAGGCTGCGCACGGGCGACGAGGACGCCGCGGCGACCCATGACGCAGATCCCGTGGGCAGTGAGAGCGACGCTGCGCTGCTGACGGCGCTGCTAGGTCCCGCGCTACTGTAGGGCATCGTCATGGCGCGGCGCACGCCGTGCGTGCCCACCAGCGACGGTGACGATGAGCGGGCGGGCGAGGAGGGCGAGAGCGGGCAGAGCGGCGAGGGGGACTGAGAGCGCGAGCGAGAAGAAGATGAGGAGGAAGATGAGGAGGAAGTGCGTGCGGAGGCGCGGACGAGCGTGAGGAAGCGTGGGAACGCGCCCGTGCGATTCCAGACGCGCGTGTCGAGCCCGCCGTCAAAGTCGTCCTCGTCGGAAGAGGAGCCATCATCGATGTCCGTATCGCCTTCACCCTCGCCCCGTCCGTCCGCTTTTTTTGGCCGGGCGCGTTGTGGTGGGCTTGGGGCGCGGCGCTTGTACATCGGGAAGATGCGCAGGGGAGGTAGGGATGGGGCCGGAGTTGATGTTGATCCTACTCCCTGTGCTGGCGTCGAAGAGGTAGCCGGAGGAGTACGCGGGGGATCGAGGTGCGCTGTGCCATAAGCGCGGAAGACGAAAGGCATGTTCCCGACGCCTTTACGGTGCGGCACGGTCTGCGTGTTCAGCGTTATATGTACACTGGTCTTGTCGTCGTGATGCTACAATTGAAGTGTCAGCAATTTCCATAGCAGAGCAGAGGAGGCGTAACGCACGTAGATGATGCCGTGCTTCGGGTCGCGTGAACGCACGTCCCACACATGCCCGAGGGTAAGATCGTCCTCGCCTTCCCACCGCCAACTCGCGTCCTCCTCTTCGTCCTCCAGGTCTTCCTCACCTTGCCCCTGCGCGTCCGCAGCGGCGATGAGATCCGCGAGGGAGCGCGAGGAGTAGTAAGGGTCCCGCGCGCGAGAGAGTTTGACGCGCACCCTGCCGCGCGTGATTTCTCCCGGAGAGCCGATGGATATACCGTGCTGTACTGAAAAGAGGTGGCCTGGTGCGTGGGGGGACACGGAGGGGTCGCCGGAGAACACGAACAAGATGACAGCGCGCAAGAGGCGGAAGGAGTACGAAAGAGGGGCTTGTACGATACGATAGGTGCCTTCGCGCGCATACTTTGCTGCTGCGGGGTTTTTCGAATAGAAATCTGTATCGGTGGCAGGAGAAGAATCCGGCGGGGTGTTCCAGAGCGAGGGTTTTGGTGGAGGAGCGCTTTCTGGCACGGGGGTGATGAGCTGGAAGCGCAGCGCGACATGTTTGGAAAAAGGGGTGGCTTTCGGGAGGGTGAGGTTGTTCACTCGCCGTTTAAGGCCAAGAGGGTTCGTAGGTGAATCAGCGGGAATAGAATAAACCGAAGGCGTGTACGGGGTCGAGAAGGCAGAACTAGCACTAGGAGCCGACCCCGGTCCTGGGGTAGAGGTGTGAATCCTCTTCAATGGTACATCAGGTGAAGATGATTCGATCTGAGTAAATGTACGTTTTGGCATTAGAAATTAGCTGGCAGAGATATTGGCCACTCGGGCAACTCGGGGGTTGACGCGACTCGCGAATTGATTGGATCACGTGTACCGTGGTTGTGACGGCAGGGCGCTGGGGCTAAACCTCATGTCC
This sequence comes from Lactarius psammicola, assembly GCA_025769895.1. Lineage (NCBI taxonomy): Eukaryota > Fungi > Basidiomycota > Agaricomycetes > Russulales > Russulaceae > Lactarius > Lactarius psammicola. Next base: position 263,897 of record WTXK01000011.1, on the reverse strand, counting down.
ACAAAAAACAAACCGTGCGCCTCAGTTCAGATCGAATATGCAACTCTCAATCTGCCTCGTTCCCTCTTATTCCGAATTCTCTTCTTCTGGTACTTCCGTATTTCCACTACTACAAACTCAGCTGCGGCTTTCTTGATGGAACCTTCCTCAAGTGGCTCTTGGTGGGGAATGCTGCAACCCGCCTCCTTGGGTCTACCATACCCCTGAGCCATGACACGCCCTTCACCCTTGTCTACACCTCCATGCGTATAACACTAGGTAGAATTATGCACACCGCAAACGGCACCGTAGCTATACTGGGTTAAATTCTCGCATTGTTTCACGGCCATCCGGTTCTACCTTGTTCCTGTGGAGTGCCAAAGGTCCTCTCTTTATTCGCCTCCTGATCTATGTGGCTTGCCACTCCTTTTGAGCCGCCAATGGTGAAGCTCGGTGCTGCTCTGTCAGACACTCTGTGTTAGTTAACTTTACGCCCTGGGTGCCAACGTGGCCTCCTGCTCTCTCGCCGATGTCATTGTCGTCAGCACTTCCCTCCAAATCCATACTTTCGCCTGTCAGCCGGTCTCCCCTTGTCAGCACAAAACACCCAGATACATCCGGATGCACATGGGGTGCCCATCCGTTTCAACCTGTTCCGGCGGTTCACATCACCCATTTGAATAACCAGTCCCTGGCCGGGTCTAATTTCCCCAGGGCGTCAAGCCCCCGTGGACGTAAATTTATCGCCAGTTGTCGAACAAGCGCTTGCTAGTTGCACCCTGACGTCTTCTTTGGAAATCCAATTTTTTCTTCTCGTTTCCCAGAGCGAAACTCTGACGTAGCCCGTCACCGCAATACACTACCACAACCGACCGCCATGAGGCCCAATCTCCGTAAATGTCCTCCTTTTAAGCGACATCCGGGGTCTTCATTTTCGCTTTTATCCTCTTCCTATTCCATTATGCGCAAAACCCGAACACGTTATCAAACCGCGTCCTTTTCATTTCGTGTGGCCCAAGACCCGATCATATATCCCCCCGATTTCCTTTTTCTGGTCTCGTGTACTCCACACGACTCTTCGTCCACCTAATTTCCCTCCGCAATACAAAGTCCACGCAGCAGGGATGATTCGTTGTTGAAGACAGACCTGACATATAGTCCTATCGAATACCCTCGTTCGGACCTAATTCGGTCGCCCCATCACACTCCATCGCTCTCACGATATGGTTTATCCGTGACAGACGTCAAATACAAGCCGCAGCGTTATCCACCAGGTTCCTTCTTCCGTCAGTGGCCTTGTTTACTTTTCCAGCCGCCGTTTGAGGAACTGTACCCCTTTGCTAGCTTCTCCTGTGCCGTAGCACGCGCGCGCTACTGGAGCCGCACGGAAGCAGCTGTTCCCCCCTAACCAGTCAGCAAGGTACCTTGGCAAGCTAGCAAATTATACCTTGGCACGTGTAAGCAGACCAACGGTCAGGCCAAATAGGCGCGAATAGCACGTACCCTCTGTAAGGCTCAGGAGAGCAAATACAACACTAACCGTACTTAGACTATTTTTCGCAAACGGGTCGCACGCCGGGACGCCGGGACAGGGACCGGGCCGGATTAGCTCGCCGACGACAAGATGGGCGACCTCTTACCACACACCCTGTCCTATGGAATCGCACCACTTGTCGTCTTCGGTGCCGCGTGCTCGCAAGATTTTAAGCATTGATGTGCCACCGTGCCACCAAAAGATGCAACGAAATCATCCCTGGCTGGCTAGAGTATCGGGAAAGGACAGCCATAAGGGTAAAAGAAAAGGCTTGTCACTCTCTGACGCATGATCCGGATTCCATTTGATAGATCTCCCCCCCTTTGCTCAAAAAACTCTGATGTGTGTGTGCTTCCGCAAGCATACTACAGTAAACGTAACGTTTTTTTTTGTTTCTTTTGGGTGTTCAAACCGCGTGATCCACGGTTTTGCTGTCAGTTGGCGGCCGCCCGCCGAGTCGTGACTCGACTGTCGGCCTGGAACTATAAGTTACTTGTCAGGGAGATAACTTTCCAGGGGGACGGCGGCAGTGAAGCCTAGAGCTCCGACCAATTCGTCAGCCCGGCGGGCGAGATTTGATGAGAGTTGGCAGCTGTAAGGGGGCAACCAGTTCGCATCAGATCTCTTGCGCTACATACATACGATGACAGCCACTTCCTGATGGCTTCTGAACTCGAGCAGGCCAACACGCTGGTCATCGCGTACAAGTGCGCGCTTGCACCGTGCGCTTCCCAATAGATCGCTATCTTCGAACAATTCAGTTATGCAGCGCCGTTCTGATGACGATGAGGTCAACACGAAAGTTGGGAAGCCGAACGTAGAACAGTGTGAATGAGTCCTCGTGGACTGGTTGATTTAATTTCGGCTGTCGTTTTGTTTACCATACAGCGCCAGTACGAGTTAGTCGACGCAACACGTACTGTCCACAGGACTGGGTCGATACGGGGCGTCTGCTAGTACCCAATAACCAGACGGACCCGGTACGGCGCGCCGCACATCTACCAAAACTAGGGAAGGGACCTTAAGCGCCACTTGAACACGCGACGCGCGAACTTGCAGAAAAGCAGGGTCCATCCAATTACGCCAGTGGTACTACATACTGGGCGTTCCGCGGCCGACCGCATTTGTCAGTTCAGCTGTGAAACCGAAATCTCCCGCAATTGGGTGACGGGTAGATAGACGCTGTGCTCTGTCGGCATGATGATTACAGCGAGCTTCGATATAGGGCTTTATTTAGTGCCAAAACTGCTCGGCCCAAGCGCGAGTGGTGGGGAGGGGGATCAGAATCTACATTGCCTGTCAAAGACGATCGCAAAGAATCACCTGCCAATGGTGTACTGTATGTAGTACTCGCCTTCCTATTCGTCGCGCTTTCGAGTTGTTGTTGTTGTTGTGTTGTTGTGGTTATTATTGTTCGAGCTTCTTGCTTCTGCTTCCATACCAGAGCCAATACGGTATCATTTCACCACCAAAACCAGACCTACTGCACCGAAAATTTTTGCGCGAAGCATCAAGGTCCCAAAAGAAATGTATCCGAAATGCGGGGAAATGTTCCTGCCCCACCCCCCGGACACGCAGAGCCATCAACGGTCCACTACGCATCCGAAAGACGGGATCAATGGATCACGCCATCTAACTGCCTTGCGCCCAGAGGCGTGCTGCACTTGTAACTTACTGCAACGCTTCTTCCAAAACAAAACAACCGACGCCAGTACCAAACTTAGGGAACAGGTGCCGGGGGCCTGGGCAACAAACGATTCGTCGTCATCCATTGACTTGGGCGCATACGGGCAGACAGACTCCGGACGCCACCGCAGGTTGGTTGTCCCAAGCGAGGCGCGTGCAGAGATGCTTCGTGAGAACCGAGGGGCTGCACTAAAGTTTTCGATTTCGAACTTTCGAGGGTCCAACTGCGCGCGAGCCCCAGCCCTTCGTATTAACCAACCGGGTATCTCGGGCGCAACGAACTAACCAGTACTCTCTCACGCCCATGCAATGTGGCAAAGAGGCGGCGGAAAACGAAAAGAAACGAATAGGGAATCATTGATCGAAGTCGCCCAGATCATCGGTCGGGGGTTCAGGGGCCCCCCCTCTCACAGCAAGCCAGGGTCGTCACTCCTGGCTCGAGACCGGCTCCGAGCCGGTCGAGCGACGCGCCTCGACTTCGAGAGCTCCCCGCTCGACCGCCCACGCTCACGCCCATCTGGCCCGCCTGCCTATCTAGGCGATCGCCCCTTGGACAAGCGATGTCCATTCCGCAAGCAGGCAACACCAGGGTTCAAACTGGTAAATGGATGGCCCGATGAGCTGACGATTTGTGCCTTGTACCTTTCGTTCCCGCCAGACAGCCAGGGGCTGGCTAGCCAGTTATTGTCTATTTATATGTTGTACTACCCGGGAGCAGTGTAAAGTGTGAGGACTGGGGAGTCTGTGGAGGGTACTGTAGCGCAGGGCGATGGGAAACTCTTGTGAGGTTATGCCAAGACTCGGAAGGGAGGGGCAAGAGAGGTGTACGTGTACAGTACGGGGCTCCGCACCACGAGCGCCAACGGGCCCAAAAGTGATTCTGCATGTGCAGATGAGATGAGTTTTGTGATGTACGCCTCCCTTGGTCGGTATCACATTTCGAAACGAGTGGGGAATTGGTTGACTCCGTCTCACGTCATTTGCCCCATTCAATCGTTCCTCGAGGCTTTTCCCTCCTCCTTTCAACTTACTGGGTGGCGGTCACGAGGGGCGTCTATGACAGTCAATGTCAATTTTCCTCTAATATTACGGTACGTGTGCGCTGCGCATGATCAACGGTGTTCATACATGCGCTCCATTTATGCTTGCATGACGTTCTGCGGAATGGACCCTGCCAGCGCCTGCCCCCCAGCGCGTGTGTATCGCAACGAGTGAAGTGTGGGGGTGTACGGGGGTGCGTCCAGCGGCGTACTTTGGGCTCTTGTTGGATTGGGATTAGGAGTTAAGTCCACTCTCCAGACAAACACCAACGTGACCCACCGTGCCTTTTGCCAGATTTGCATCCATCCGATTATCTGTTCAGCGACATCATGAAAGAACGTGTAGGGAAATACGTCACGATTGCTAGTAGTTCTTTGGTTCGTCGTACCTTTGCCAAGCGGTCGCACACCGGTTCGGGTCTACCATGTCTGTACTATGCATATGCTGGGTGGTGTGAATACATTGGACGTCACATACAGTGGACAGGTGTCAGCCGAAGCCATTCGATCGAAACACTGAACACTGAAAGCAGAAATGGAAACTTAAGATCGGGCTGAGAAGCACGCCACAAAAAGATGATGACTGTTTCACACTATGCCAGTGTACTGTATGACACCACCACTAATGACAATAACAATGACCGACCACAGCATTCTTACAACACACTCTCTACTTATGCCGGTACAGTAATTCCTTGCGTCACTTACCCGGAGACCCGGAGAAATCACCATTATAGCGGCGTTGTCGTCATATCGGTAAATCAACACGCAGCCGCCATGCCCGCACAGTCCGCACGCCCCCAGTCACGCCCCGGACCAAACTTCCCGAGCTGTCCAACTGTTACTGTACTGGCGCTACAGGTATTGGGCGTTAAGTTCGACCGCTCCTTTCGGTTTTTCAAGTCCGAAAACCTCCATTTTACAATCCAGTACTCTGTAACTTCCCAAGGAATTTGATTTGCACAGCTGGACCGACAAAAAACTGCTCGGGCTATGTATATCGGGTTCCAAGAAGAGGGAAATAGTGCCGAGAGTCGCAGTTTCTCCTCTCTCTTCTGTTTCTAGATGCACGCCGGTATTATGACCGACCGATAATACAACAGAAAACACGATGGCACATCAGAGAAGTCCTTATCACCACGGTCGGTCTCTTCCTAGTGCCGCCCCCCTCCCATCAACTTTTTGACTGATAGCATGGATGGTAACCCATAAAATAATTAAGCGTACTATGCAATAAAACGCCACAAACTCGATCGCCCTTGCCCATCTTGATTGTGTTTCTAAACGCCTTGCCGAAGCGCCAGGCCTCAGAACCTGTTTGACCGCGGAAAGCGGAAAGGACTCCCCACCCACACCACCTACTCATCTCGAGTAACCCAAACCCATCCATTTATCCGACTGGTCGATCACAAATTAAACACAAAAGCCAAAAAAAAAAAAGTTGTAAATATGGGTTTGCAGAACCAAGTTGCGAACCGGGATCATTTATCCCGATCCTCAAAAATGAGCCCAAGGAGACCAGGTAGTAATCGAGGCTTGTGGGCATGTGCGACCAAGACTAAAACGAAAGAAAGATTTTAAAAATAAAATAAAATACAGCGCTGCATCTTCCGTTATAGTAGAGCAACCATACAGTACAAGTACCTGTACTCTACACTGTACCAGGGCGATTAGGCATTACACTCCTCCCTTTTTTTTTTCTTCTTTTTTCGCGAGCGACTACTCCGCGCGGATCAAATCCGTCTAAAAGATGATGCGTCAGAGCAACACCGGAGGCGGCCGCGTTGGCGATGTAAGGGACGCCATTGAGGGACGCAGTCAATCGCAACATGTGAGATGAGCCCAAAAACCTGCCGCGATCGCGATCGAGAATGTCAGGGCGGTCAGGGCACAACACTCCTCCCCCTCCTCCACCCCCCTTTGCTTTTTCACCTTCATCAGTCATTAAAACTTTTGATCTTCAATTTTTGAACCAACTTGTTCAGGACTGATACTGTACGTACAACAATGGGGGGAACTCATGCCCATCAAGTTTACCCAGAACACTCTCCCCTCCGCCCACCTCCCCTCCCCCCCATGGCGGAAACGGCGTTCCGCGTGCCAAAAATAGGTTAGATAACTCGTCATCGAGGTCGTGTAATGGAATAATGATGGTGATATCACTAGTCAATCGGGAGGGCGGGGAAGGTCGCCATGTATGCGTGCGTCGCAAGGGTAATAATCGACGTCCAATTCAAGGTCATACAGTAAGAAGGAAAGAGTGGATAGTGAACAAGCAGATCCGTCAGTAGCACTAATAGCACAGCGATGACGTGAGGGAATAAATAAATCAGACAAAGAGAGGGAGAGAGAGGAAGATATTAATGTACAACGTGTTTGGTGGTGGTGATGGCGGTGGTGGTACAGCAGCGTCGCCGGCCGCGTAGGAAATAGCACAAACCAGGATGAATGATGATGATTTTTGGGGCGTAATGGTTGAGCCATCCACAGAGACAGAAGTAGCGCCAAGGGACATCATGAAACTTCCATGCCCTCCTCTTTGACGCGCACATCTTCGCCAAGACCCACGCGGTGCCGCTGTCGGCCGCGCTCGGCCGAAGCTACGCTCTCTGCTTCCATGTCGACATCATCGCTCTCACTTTCTGCGAGCGAGCTGAGTGCGTGTTCCCACTTGCCAGAGCCGCCATGGTGTAATTCGTCATGTAAAACGAGCTCCTCTGCCGCGCTACCGTTTCCATTGATGGAGGAGTGGGTGCCGTTGTGATGCGAAGAGGCAGTGCTAGGAGACGTCTCTCCTGGACGCAACGCACCGATCTGCGCCTCCAGCTCGCGGTTACGGTTTGCCTGCGCCATAACGAGCTGTTGCAAGTATCTGTACGAATCTCTGTTTGAGCATACAAGTAGCGCCCAAAAGCAAAAAGAGTAAACACACCGAATGTACTCCACACTCTTGCGCAAGATCATGCCCTTGTTCGCTTTGACGGTCGTCTCTCCTGCCCCCTCGCTCTTTCCCGAGTCCTCGCCTGCTGCGGCCTGGGCAGCGCCTTCTGGAATCAGGTTTCCTAGCAGGACGTCGTCGGGTGTGGGGGAAGTCGGAGTTTGCGTGGACGCTGGGTGGGAGCGAGGACAATTAATTGCGGGGGAGACAAAAATAGATAAAGTGGTGTACCGCCAGGGTCTAGGATACACTCAGGAATGAGGGTCGCAAGCTCACTGATCTTCTCATTGATGTTGTCTCGACGACGTCGTTCAACTGCGTTATGACTCTCACGGCGCCGTCGGCGTTTTTCATTTGCGATCATCGCCCTGGGCACAGCGCAAATTCGTCTCGTTACCCTTGAGCAAAAAGAAAAGAAGCATGGCTATGACTCACTGTTTAGCGGCTGCGTCCTGAGCCGGGTCCGCTCCAATGTCTTTCGGGCTAATCCCGCTTGCACCGGGAGTGCCAAAACTACCAAAGGCACCCGTCCCGAGGCTGTCAGGAGTCGGGAGAGAGAATTCTTGGTGCCATGTGCTAGCCGAGTGTACAGAGAGTGGAGAGACAGGGAGGGCCGAGGAGGACTGGCGGTGGGAGGGGATAAGGATCGCGTGTGGGTGTGGGTGCGGGTGCGAGCCATGCCGCGGAGGGGAGGCGGAGCTGACGCTGCCGCGTTTCGGACGGGCGGTGCGTGTGGGACCCCCGTGGGTAGACGGTGGCTCGGTGGCAGTAGGTGGGCGAGAACGAGAACGAGAGCGTGCATCCGCGGACTCGGAACGAGAATAATCAACGGGGTGATGGTATGCGGAGGGCGGGGGTTCTCGTGGGTCGTATCTGAGAGAGGAGGAAATGGCGGGGAGGCCACTGTTGTAGTGTGGCGGTGCTTGGCCGGAGGGGGTCGGGTTGGAATTAGAGTAGGCGTCATGAAAGGGAGTGGCAAGTGGGGGGAGTTGGGTCGGGAGAGAGAACTGCTGAGGTTGCTGAGGTTGCTGGTGCTGCTGGTAAGAAGAGTGTGGCGCGGAGATGTCAAAGATGTTGTGGCGATATTGCTGCTGCTGCTGAGACTGGTTGTGAGAGGATCGCTCGGATGCGTCCGGGGAGTGAGTCGAACGCTCATGAGATTGGTGGTGATGAGTATGAGGGTGGTGCTGGTGGGCTGACTGGGGAGAGTTAGCCATTAGACTGGCGAGTTCTTCTGTAAAATCCATGGAAGGCTGGGACGAGTCAGTGTGTGCCTTTCGAAAGGAATCAGGGAGGAAGTGCGGCATGAACATAGCGTTTGGGTCGAATTGGGACTGAGGAGGGGGGGAGGGTACAGATGGTGGAGGGGATGGGAGATGAAAGCCCTCTTGTCTGATTTGAGGTTTATACGACGAAGCCTGGTAAAAGGCCATTAAGATCGGTGATCTTGCAGATAGAAATTTTTTTTTTATTTTCAAAAATTGTCAAAGGATTTTAAGTTGATAGGGGATAGAGGGAGAGGGAAAGAAAAGGCGAAAGGAAAAGAGAAAGGGTAGGCCAGGGAAATGAAGATGTATGCGTTTGAAGGCCTCCACACGGTGGGGGGCGCAATCGCAAAAAGAGTGAGCGAGATTATATTTCAATTCAATTCATACTGCGATTACCCTGCTGAACCGGTCCGCTCGTCCATCCGGGGTCCTCGCCATTGTCCCGTAATCAGGCCCGGATCATCTCCTCCTCCGTTCGTCCTTCCACTTTAGTCGTCCACGCCACCCCGCCCTCCAGCCAAGTCCCGCGTTCTCCCCGCCCCACTAATGTACAGTCCAGTGCTATTTGCTCCATGCCAATGCCAGCGCGACAATTATCACGAGCGTCCAACTTGAGTTTTTGGTCCTCGGCCTTCCCCACCCTCCCCGGATTCCCCACTTTATTTAGCTGATCAATCGAACCACGCTGTCCCAGAAATTCCAGCCCAATCGAGACGCTCTACGTGACGCCCCTTGCGGCGACAGCTCTTAGTGATCAGCTCGTAAGTTACCTCCTCCCCACGAACATTTCGATGTCATGACAGCAGTGATCGAACCCTATAGCCGATCCTCCGACGTTACCCAATATTTTCGTCAGCCTTTTTCCTTGAGCTGTTATATGTGCCAAGAGCAGATAGATAAGAGAGGGACCGTATTCTGTATGTGAGAGAGGCCGGGAGTTAAGAACACTCAGGTGTTGGTGTTGGACCATGTCGTTCGGGTCGACCCCGCGCCGGGTGACAGCGGGATTATAATGCGGGGGACGGAAGATCCCCTCCCCGTCCTTCACGCTGTTTGAGTCAATGACGTCGGCCTACGCCACTGTCTTGGCCCCGGCACCGTCCCCGGCCGCAAGGGCCTCCAGCCGCGCACTGTGATGTACGTACAACGCTCATTCAGCCGCTTAATTACTATATCCGAGTCCCTAGCGCACCCGTGCCATTTAATCGATCCCCAACCGCTACCACGTTATGTGGTAAACTGGCCACTTCTGTTTCCCGGCCCTGGGATTGCCCCGAGGAGTTTTTTTTTGTTTTTTTTTTTTGTGCAAGTTGATTGCTTGAATTTTATGTTTGTTTTTAACCCAGACAACATGCGGCGTTGTGTAACTCTGGAAATGCCGAATGACGTCGCGTGCCGTAGAAGAGAGACCCGATGTCGGTCCAACGATACTGTACCTGAGAGGTCCCAAAATCGATACGTACGCATGCCTGGCCTCAGGCTGTGGGAAACTGAACTGCCGACGGCTTGCTCGGCTCTCCGCTGAAACGACAACCTTCTCATTTACACACATTCGACATTGTCAAACAGACAAACAACTTTGACGGTCTCCTGCTTCTTCTGTTCCCAGTGCGATGTGGTAGACAGGCAAGGCACGCGGAGAGCAAGGGACCACATTGTGTTGACGAATGGGGAAGTGCGCAAATGCAGGCGCTGCTTGCACATGCACAAATGAGAACAAAAACCAAAAGCGGAACGTACGATACGACGAACAATTTGTACGCCGCTCTCTGTCCGTCTCGTCCCTAGGGGGAGGTGGGAACGATTGATCAATGTAGGGGATTAATTACGCAAAACAAACAATGAACGAGAGAACGTACAAACGAGTTCCCCAACCCGCTAGCAATTGGGCCTGAGAGAGCGTTGGTGCGTGCCTCCGCCCCCTACCATACCGGGTCCTCCCAACCAAACCTCTGGCCGTATTTCACACTCTCCCCAAGCCCTAGTTCTCTAGCAAAAAGAAGCGAAGAAGGCGGCAGGGGCGGGGACGAGAAACAACGACGTCACATGTAGAAGTGCGAGAAAAAAAAAACGACGCACCCACGCACACGTGCACACGTCCGTGCGCACGCCTGGCCAGTGGACATACTTGTGTTCCAGGTGCTGGCGACGTCAATCGGCGGGGTGGGAGCGGAGCAGAACTAGGATTGGTAAGTCGGATGCGTGGTTCGGAGTCTTGAAGAAGGGAGAGCATTGGCACGTCCGCGTTAGGACCACTGGCACCCGCGTAACGGCGGATTTGTACGTAGTAGAAACGATTCAGGTCGGAGGAGAGGAGTTCGGAGAGGGAGGAGGGGAGACGCGTCCAGTTCAAGTTGCGGAGCTAACCTCTGGTTTTGGTGGGGTCAGAAACTTGAACTCACACTCGGCTACAGGTACAGTACCTCAAAACAGGACCAAAAAGAGCGCAGTGTTTGCGTGATTCGACATCTTATTTTTTCCTTTTGGCCTTGCTTTGTACTTTGCTTCCCGCCAGGGTTGTTCTGGCGTGGGCCGATTGTGCAATCCAGTACAACGTGGATTCAGACCCACCTCAGCGCCAAGCCTATGGAGTTGTGTGGGGCCTTTGTGTGAAGAGCGAGAGCGCACATTGCCGTTTCGCTCGCCTCATTCCCAACCGGTTTTCATTTCACGGCACCGCATCGGGGGAAAGGTTTCTCTTCCATACTGCCTCCACCGTACTGGCTACAACCCCAGGAGTTACATTTCATTACCTCGGGCGGTGTGTGCCTTTGTCCATACTTAGGTCTATGGCGTATCACACATCTATAGAAGCTTCCGAGCAGATTATACGTGGCGGTCCCCAGAGACCACGGCTGTGGCTCAGCGCAATACACACGCACCTCCCTTTGATTGGGACAGAAGCCAGCTGAGGAACGCGAAGCGCAGAAGTGCGGGGCGAGCACCGCGTGGTGACCGAAGGACTCGTACCTTCGCTTGCCAGACAAGGACAAGGACGAAGACGAGAGTGCACTAATGGACGGGCCTGCACGAGGTCGGACGTCAAGCAGACGAACAAACGAATTCACGCTGAGATTACCGTGGTAGGGAACCTGCTTATCAGAAGACCTCTGCGACTCTTCAAGGTCTCCTTCCTGAGGGCCAACAATGGGAAAGAATATGACCAAACAGCACGTGGTAGGTACCGACTCGGGGAAAAAAAGTGAGGAACGAAGACGGGAAGGACTGGCGGGGCTTTGAAGATCGAGAAACCGACAGGAAGGACTGCGCACATCCTCTTCCGTCTTTGTCAATTCGAAATTGGAGTACGACGACAGCTGGGTGCTTTTGGTCCACCGGTCATAAAGGAGGGTAAGAGGACAGATAGATATGACCTGGTAGATACGGCGCGCGGTGGGGCTACGCCATACCAATAACCACCTGTAGTAGTGTTCGGCACGTAATAGGGGGATCTGATACGCCAAGTAACATCCATACAGCGCCCCCGGTCGGGGCCTTTCGGCCAGACTCTGGAGGTGGAAGGGCGTCAGGAGTTCGAGTCAGATCATGAGCGTGAGCATGTTATCTAGCGCCGGGGGTCTGGAATATCGCAGAAATAGGACAGAACTAGCTAACAAGCGAAGAACTTGGGGTTGTCACCCGGATGCACCCGCACCCCCGCGCACCAGCGAGCTACCGAGAATAAGCACCGGCAATGCCTCCGCGGACACATAGTAAGCTGAGTTGGGCCGCCCGTTTAGCGCATGGGCACCTGCATTGCGGCGCCGGCATCGGAGTTGGCATGGCCGTATTCATCAGGACCGGGCCTACATTTGCGCTTCCCACTACCCCATCCAGGCGACGAGAGCTTTATGCCGTCGCATTTGTCTACTGTAATTGTGTTTTGCCGAGAGAGGCCGACGCCTGGAAGTACTCAGATCGGGTTGGGCGCAAAAAAAAAAAAAGGTGCAGAAATTCGGCCGTAAGGTCCGGGGGTTTTGTCACAACCTACGCCCAGGTCCCAGGGCGCACGATATTTCTGGGAGTGGAAATTTGCTTTTTGGAGGTCCTTAGTAGCCAACGTGGAAGCGCCAGCGCGGGCGGTGGTGGAGTACATGGTGGTGCCGGCTACTAACTGCCATCGGGCAGGGGTACCGTCCGCCACTGGCAGTGCAAGGTAAAGACCTGATTCGCTACAGTACTCCATAATAGCGCTCAGGGTGTTGGTTTGGGGGCGAGATTGAAAATTGATTGGAGATTGATTAGATTGGTAGTTTGCTGGGGCCCCACAGGGTCATAGCCTTATGACAGACTGGTGGATTCCCACAATGGGACACCGGCCGGGAGCAGTTCCAGGCCGAAGGGACAAGGGGGAGACAGTGAAGACCCCTGGACACTCGTCTGGAGCGTTCACTGGCTTGCGCAGCGGATGTGTCCTGTTTTTGCCAGATTAACGATCCTCGGTCTCGGTCAAATATCTAAAATCCAAACTAAATGTTCGAACGAACGTGGGCATCGCAACATCGCTTCCTCACCTGATGAAGACCCAATCGCGAGAATATGTCGCGTTGACGACAGCAACGCAAAGACCCGTCGCGCAGCCGAAGGACTCGGAGTGATGAACCGCCGGCGGACCTCCCGCATTGTCCTTTGTGGTCATGATAACGAAGATCCGCGGTGAGATTGGGGATCAAACTGGTGCAAACTATTCGGGGTAGGAGGGTCGGTCACAGGCCGACCCGGCTATCCGATCGTCGCATGGTGGGCGTGTCGACTATGTGTAAGTGCTGACGGGAAGGGACGGTGTGCTACGAAAGGGCAGCTTGCGAGAGAAATGCTGGTGGTGGAACATTGATACGGCCAATTGTTGCCCGGAACATAGGAAAAACTGTTGAACCAAAAGTTCGACGCAAGTCCCAAAGGGGACATGCTAGGGAGTGGGTGGTAGGAGTTCCCAAGCGCAAGGGAAATGCTAGCACGACAAGATAGTCGGACGTCGTCGCGGGTAGCGGGAAGAGGGACAGGGAGAGGGGCCAATTTATATCAACAAGGCTCACCGGCAGAGAAAATGGGCACTCGCCGTTAGTAGACCAAGGCTGGGCTCATAAATAATGGAGAGGACTCGTCTCTACAAAAGTCCGTGTCCACCTGATAGGGTCATCTGCCCCCACACGCGCCCGTGTTTTCGACTAATTTCTACTCCCGCGGGCAGAAACCCGTCATCCATGACATGATCACACCACACCTCGACACAAGGAAATTGTTGGGTTATGAAAGGGCGCGACCCAGCTGATACAACTGTTCGATTCCGTTCCGAGTCGGTCACCGACCATCCAGTGCAACGCGTGCAACATGCCAGCCGGTTATGCGGGCATCGCGTAGACACCTATCACCTGAGCGCCTTGTCTGCGTCCGCACGGGATGGGTCACAGTCACCTGCTTGGGTCATTCATTGCCCCAAAGATAAGATACGTTGCTTCCGAATGTTGGATATTTGTCACGGGTGCTACAAGGCTCCAAAGTAGGGTCCAAAGTGTCTGCTGGTCTGAACAGTTGGGAGAGAATGCCGCCGGGTCTATGTTCAAGTCGCTGACACATTGGTACAGTCTGAGTCCTACACCCAAGTACAGTAGTTACAACCCGAGCTCAGGCTCTAAGCTTGACCTACTGTATTCAACCACGGTAGTCCCTCGCTCCCTTCAATCGGCCCTCTTTGTTATGGGCCATCGCCCCACCGTGACGATCCGATTGATCGCACTCGCTTTCGAATTCGAACTCATCACGACACGTCTTACCGTGCGTGACATTACAAAACGGCAAGTACAAAGGCCCGCCATGACTCGCTATAGCTGATGTACAACCTGAAAGGTTCTTGTAGAAGTAGCGCCCAGCCTGGGCGATCATCGGACTCGGATGCTTTGATGCTTTGACTTCTAACTTGATCCGAGTCACCATCTAATACCCACGTCGGCTCACTATCAGTCAGGAAGTTTACCCCTACACGTTCTAAATGGCTCCAGGCGTAAGTTTGATAGAATCGACGACTCCAGCTTCCTTAAGTTGCTGGGGCGGAAGTCGGCGTGCGCATTCTCCACGGGCCCATCCCGCACCGCAGCTTCTTACGCCTCCCACAACAACGCCGCACGCTCAACACGAAATGCAGTCCCGGGCCCTCATAGGTACCTCTGTTTCCTCACCTTCCACCGGGTGATCCTAGTTCCTTGGGTCTGCTTACGAGTATCTGAAGATGAGCGCCTGCCAGGACAGTCTCCTGGTTCTCGATTCGAATCTTGCAGTTCACAAACGGGGTGACGCGGATTTCAAAAGTCTCACAAGTCGCCTTGTCTCCCATCACTTTCCCGTCACTCCATTATCTTGGCCCGCGCCCGCGGATTAGGTTTGGCTCCATTAGCTCTCTCCACAAGCAAATTGTATCTTTCATTACCGTACTGGGGTATTCTTCTCACAATCGATTTCGGTGCGGCACTCCTCATTGGATGGCCGCAACCAGGGAAAAAAATACTCCTGTACCTTGCATATAGCCTTTTCTTGTCGAGGCTATGTCCCTCAAAATCTGCATGGCATAAGTATTGAGGGGGTTTCCATGGCGCCGCGCCATCCCAATGACAACGTCGCAACTTCGAGGAAGATCTCTCTATCTCAGGCCCACTGCTACGCACCATTCACCCCATTTATCGCCAATTGACACCTCATTCAAGCGAAAGATTTTGTCAGGAGTGTGTATTTTGTCCGCTCGCGCCACTGGTCTCACTGCAAAGGTTTGGAACACAACCGGAATTACTAACCATAATTAACAGTACGAATCGGATGGGCCTGATTGGCCCTGCAGGCACGTCCCTCAGCTCCCACACTGCTTCCGGTTGATCTCGCGCGTCTGCGATGGAGGGGTCGGTGAACGCAGCGTCCCGGTGTCATTGTAGTAAGCCCTTCGGGCATAATCCCCCGTGCCGAGCGCTGTGCCATGAAGCTCCTGGAGAAACGATTTGCAACGCCTACCGTTTGGGCATAGCGCAGAGGGACGCCTTTCGATCATCCAAAAATAACCTTAGGTTCTAGAATAAGGTGAGACACACTTCAACCGATCTCTACACACAGATGGAGCCTATGCTATGCAGGGTATTTACCTGCCGTATCGTGCGCAGATGAGCTCAACCAAGATTGCATTTAGCCACACTTCTTTAGGTATCGGGGGCTGAGGCTTACTCCTCACGACATGCCAACCCAATAACATAAGACATGGCTCGTGTAACGGTTCGAGGTCGTACATTGAAATACAGTGCGAAATGTGGAGTGAGATAACATTTTCCGAGTCATGATTGCGTGATTCCTGGTGGCCCTCTGCCAGGAGTCCCATTTGTATGCGTCTTGAACCCAAACTAGTACCATCACACACATGTTCCCTTCAACCTTGATCTCGTAACGCGAAACTGACAGAACAACCACAGACGTGGTTCTGCCGGCGGAATGAGACGATAATACGCGCCAGGATA
This sequence comes from Lactarius psammicola, assembly GCA_025769895.1. NCBI lineage: Eukaryota > Fungi > Basidiomycota > Agaricomycetes > Russulales > Russulaceae > Lactarius > Lactarius psammicola. Next base: position 247,962 of record WTXK01000011.1, on the reverse strand, counting down.
TCGCACCGTAACATCGATATGCTTGAAACGAGAATAGAAGAAGGCCAAGGTGGGAAAATGGCATGAATACTGCTGGCATTATCACCAGAAGCTCACAAAAAAACGCGATAGAGATCGAATGTCCCGGTCGGACTCGGATCACCATAACGATAACGGTCCACTGCATTTATTTATTCGCGACGGTGCCACATTGGACTTCCGACATCAGCCGCGTGGTCGTGAACCCATTTGTGGGACCGGGACAGGACAAGAGGTGGACTTGTAGCAGCTGCCAGTATTCGGCGCCAAGAACCGTCTTAGTTTATGGCTATGATCCGCGATATTTCAAAAATGGGGTTGGACTTGCAGACTCCCACGCACGGCCGGGGTGGCCCACCACGTTCCCGCGACGCAGCGATGATATCAACGCTCCTTTCCAGGTGTTGGGCGGCCATAATCGCGGCGTGGCTGTCGCTGCGGCAGGATCCCTTAGGCACGGCCCCACGAACGTTTCCTCGTCCCACCCGAGTCGGCACGGCGCTTGATGATGCGTCTCTACTCAGCCTCGCGGAGGCCATCTCGCGGAAGATAGCTCGCGATCGCGCAGCCATAGGGCAGGACAGGCTCCTGGACCCTGTCGTCTCACAGGAAGTGTGTCGTTTACTATCCTAACGCTAAAATTCACGGCTCAAGTGGTGACTTTGGCTGCAAAGTTGCTGGCCACAGAGGCAGTACTTTCGCCGGCGTTTCATGCAGTCTCGGAGTTGTTGTCCTCCTCCCGACCGGTGCACCAGGTTCCCCGAGAAGCTCTGATAACAATATTTGGACTCGTCGGGACAGGGGCAGAGGTCGTGCCTCTGACGCATACGTGTCGTCGGTGGAGACACGTCGCACTGCGTACCCCGAAGCTGTGGACGTCCTTGCGGGATCGCGATCTTACAAAAATGCTCCCCGTGTTCATCGAACGGTCTCAGGGGGCTCCTCTCGATGTCTCCGCGTCCATAAGCTCTGATGATACACACCGCCTGATGCGCCTCACCGATTTTCAAGTCGCTTCCTCGCACTTGCGTGTGTTTGAGGTGACGATATCAGGCCCTTTCACAGATGCTGTAAAGGAAACCTTCTCTCATTTTCACAAATCCGCACCGCTGTTGACCACCCTTTCGATTCGATTCGATCATGATACTAGGGTTCCTGCTCCCGAGTCTTTAGAAGCGGGAGATGCCTTCAATCGTCTGTTTGGCAGGGAGTACCCCATGCTATCCTCTCTGTCTCTCAAGTCTCTACGTCCGTGGACTTCTCCGTTATCTGAAACTTTGACCACCCTCACACTGGCATCGCTCTTTCTGTCAGCAAATGACTTGTACCCTTGCCTCAGAGCCGTGCCTAACCTGAAGTTCCTCGCGTTGTTAAACGTCATCTCTACCCTCTCAGACGACTATGTGGGTATTTCGGATCCAATATCCTTGGACCGGTTGGATACACTGTACATACACCAGCCTGGGGGTCCTTTCAAACATTTCGGGCACCTGATAACCCACCTCCAATTTCCGCGACTGGATCTCGCGTGTATTTTGATGGGGGAGTGCGACACCCTAGATGACGACTTTATATCGACCCTAACGCACCCGGTCCGCCTATCTCACCGCCTCACGAGATTGGCCCTGCAGCTGGACGGCGAGCCTGCGTCCAAGTTCTACCTACACGGGGCGCACGACGAGACCTTCGTAATCTCACTATGTCTCCCGACCGCCGCCATACCCCAGATATTCAGCGCGGGGGGCATCTCTCTCGGACCCGTCTTAGTCGACACGTCTACCACTACCGAGTTTGTTCTGCGGGCGGACGGGGAAAACCAGACCATCTCGGCGGACAACCTGACGCACGTGTTCCGCACCCTCCCCACGATACATACGCTCGTCGTTACCGGTATGCCGCTCGACAATGTCGTCAGCGCGCTCGCCCGCCTCCGCGACGAGCTGCAGGCCCCCGTTCTCCCGCAGTTCCGGAGCCTCTACGTCCGCGATATCGGCGCGGACGCTCTCGCGCTCATGCGTTATATGGGCCAGCGGCTGGAGCCGGGGCTCCCCAACCCCCGCGTCGTCTGTCCTGCATCTCTGAAGGACTTGGTTGGGTCGCGTTTCGGGGAGGTCGAGGCCATCGAGGACTCGGGTGCCGAGGGCTTCCCTAGGCCGTTGACGGTCCCCGAGCCCATGCAAGAGTTTTTGAAGCTTAACTTGGGATGTGTAAGTGTGCGTACCGGCTCTAGGGGACGTTGAGTTGATTTTCTTGTTCAGAATGAACTGGATTGGCTCATGGAGAGGAACCGTTGGAACTGGAACTGATTTCCTATGACCCGTCTAGCATGAGGGGATATATTGCGATCTTCACCGCTTACTGAACTGGGACAGCGGAGCCCCTTTGCTGGACCCTACCTAACGACTAACGATACGCGATGATAAAATGCCTTTCACTCCAATCCATGTTCTGGACTATGTACGAGTACACACACCCTAAATGGTACAATGGGGACGTTCGAATACCAATATAGTTTCGCAAGTGCGTGGAACCGATCGAAGTGGGAGTGCGCTTTTGGCGTACTCAACGCGCCACCTTGACGCGAGTAGCGAAGAGCGATTACAAGATCCACGTAGTGGTCCGTATTTGTGAAGCAGTCCGTGTTTGCGAAGCAAGTGCGTCCATGGGCTACAATCAGATGGTTGGTTTTAAGACCAGTTGCGTCGTTTGAGTATCCAGTCCATCTGACTCTATCTCGGATTTGTAAGTGTACTAGTCTCAGGATAGGACAACACGCGTACCGTTTCAAGATTCATCTTGAGAAATTGTTGCATAGGCTCCGGAACAGCAAATGGTTTCGGAAATTCTCCAGATTTGAGGTCTTCTATCGCTCTGATATCTCCATATCTAGTACCGACAGTGTTCTTCAGTGACGCCGCGCATACAACCTGTGGAACAGGAAGCTCTGGCTCTAGCCTCTGTCCAAGGAAGCGGGTTAGGGCTAGACTGTTGTCTCCGATTCCGCGCGTATACAAGTTGCGCAGGTGCCGGAGGACAGGGCTCTCAGATTCGTCCCGCAGCCGATTCAAGGCGGTAACAACATTGTCCAAGGGCATCCCTGTTACGACCAGAGTTTCCAACTCCGGTAAACACCGAAAAACGTGGATAAGATTGTCCGCAGAAACAGTGGAATTGGCATCGTCCCCGCGTAAGAGAAATCGGGTCACCTGAGATATATTGGCAGAAAGAGCGCCCACAGAGAGGCCCGAGGCGTTGAAAATACGGGGCATAGCGGTAGTCGGGAGACAGAAGGAGAATGCGAGGCTGTCTTCGTGTACGCCGTATAAGTAGAACTGGGACTCTGGCAGACTGTCCAGATGCATGACCAACTCGGTGACAGTTCTGAACATTCTGTACGAGTTTTCTGGGCTCTCGGGTATATCATCGTCGACAACAGCACTGTCAGACATGAAGACACAAGCCAAATCGAGGCGCGGAATGGTAATATGGCCTAGAAGATGGTTTAAATGTTTAAGAGCTCCACGTGGTTGATGGATATATAGAACGCGCAGGCGGTCAAGGGAAATGAGGGTATCAGGTCCAGAGAAATTTTCTGAAAGAACTGAAATGGTGTTCAGAAGGGCGAGGGTCTCAAGATTGGGGGCGGATCGAAGGGCAGGGTATAGTTCGTCTGCTGAGATGAAGATGGATGTAAGTGTCAGGGATTTGAGCCGTTCGGAGAGAAGGGGTGGCCAAGGATGTAAATTCCGGAGGAACAGGTTGGAAATAGTCGGCGCTTCTCGGTCGAAAAGCATGGCAAAGCAATTATTTTCGTCGAAAGGAACCGGCTGAGGAATTGTAGCGTCAAAATCGAACCGAAGCGAAAATTCATTCAGTACGGACGCATGGCTTCGGCAACGGGAGAATATACCCTTGACCTCGTCCGTGAACGGTCCTATAACGACAACGTCCAGCGAGCGTAGGCGCGAGAAGGGGAGTTCCAATAGGCGCTCGAGTCGCGGAATCTCGTCACAGCTGGCATGGAGGGAAACATCTAGAAGGTGATCTCCGGAACGTCCCAAAGCTACCGGCATCATGTCGGTGAAGTCGTCTGGATGAAATGACGACCAAAGTTCGGGGGTCTTGAGGGCGATGTCTCGCCATCGGCGGCAGACGTGCGACACGGGTAGGATTCTCTTCCCTGACCCCACGAGGCCAAAGATCTGTATCAATATTTCCCTTGGCAAACGATGTGCTGGCCGAAGGGGATTGAGCATCTCCAGAAAGGAGTGGTAGGCGGGAGAAAGAACCCTTTCTACTTCGAGCAACTGAATTTGGATTGATGTTAGTCCAGTAACGAAGCTGTGACCGACTCACGTTGCGAATCGTCTCTGGATGATTGATCCTCTCTGCAATCAATGGCTTCTCCTGATCTATTTTTCTTGCAAAGGCTTCTGCCAGCTGAAGCAATGACGTATCGTCCAAAATCCTCCGACTCGTCCTCTTCCAAAACCACGCGAAGTTGAGAATGAAATGACCTCGCCACATGAGCACAAGAAGAGCGGTAAGGAGACCCAACAACTCGTTGAGAGACATCGTAAGTGAGGGAAAGAGGGTGCGAGAAGGAGAAATCCGAGCTCGCGCAGGCTGCTCGTTGGCGCCAGCGCGAGCTGATGCACAGACTCCGAGCCCGAGCCGTCAGAGCTCCCTCCCACTCTGATACTCCAGAAGAGGCACATGCTGACAAAGAGACTTGTCGTGTGACTATTGATTATGTTATCTTTTCCCGCCATTCCCCCAAACAGACCAGTTGAGGTCGAGGGTTGGAAAAGACCAACGACAGTCCTAACGGAATTGTTAGTGTAAATTCGTCCTGCTTATCATGCTTTTCGGGTGACTGTTTGTGTTAACATCTCTGTTAGGATTTTTCCGACCCCTCATTAGTCTGAGGTTTCCCGTGCAAGGTCAGTGTGGCGCTGCTGCCTGTATGCTAGATATACAGTCTTCTGGATTTTTCTGTCGGCGTCATACTCGGATCAGTCAGCTGGACGCTGCAAAGCCTCGTAATTTCTCCAGGTTAAAAGAAGGTTAACAGTTGCGGTTGGAGTGCGGCGTCGTCATTCTCACGTGGCGTGTTATACTGTACTCCCTCTCACCTAGCAGCACCTTTGATCGTGGCCGCGGTCTACCTCCTTTAGCCAGCCAACATCCGTCACCTGCTGACGACTCTGCTTCGGAGGCACAATCACGTTTGTCTCAATCGTCCTCGCCATTATTATCTTTTTGTCGCTCGGCGCTCGTCATTGCACTGAAAGCAGATTTTTTCACCTCTTACACTCCCGGCGCGGTGCTCGGCTCACTCGTGGAAATAACGATATGGATGCTGTTCGCGCTTCTGAAGCTAATGACGGGATATTAATCGTCTTTGCCTGGTGCACGCCCTCCAAGCCGAGCTAACACTTTGCTACCGCTGTTCTGCTGGCTTACGCGAACGAGCCCCGTGTACCTCCCGCACCAATGGCACTACACGCCCGCGACAGGGACAGTCGACCTCGACTTAACCATAGCAGGGGTTGTGAGCGAGGATGCCGGCATCACGAACAAATGGCGCGGCTGAAGAACGCGGGTGGTCAAGTGGTGCGGGTCACCATCGGAATTCGTGCACTAGGTCGCAGTGTTTGAATCGAGCGAGGGCGGTACGAGGGAGGACAACAAGACGAAGCACTATGACGTCGACGGTGCGTCTACTCTTCCAGAAGTTAATCTGTGGTCCAGAAGACGAAGCTGGCCGTCTATTCCTTATGACCAGCAGTGCGCCGTTTTGTCGCAGTGCTTGGCCTTGAACATCAACACCACAGCATACGTTGTCACGGCCATATCGTACTTTCTCGTGGAGCTCAACAAGTTATGACATGGCCGAAAAAGCGAGGCTTCAAGTAGCCAGGCACATGCGCGTCTGTAATATATGTGCAGAGTTAGACATATTGCACTTCATTGTGTTGATGAGAGATCTAATGAACAACCGAGAGTACCTCTGATTCGGTGTCGTACTGTAAGGATTGCGTCCTCTCTAGGCTCGGGACATTAGATTGGCTACTATCCGATTACCAAGCGCCTGTATATATTCTGTGGTCTGTTATGGAAAACTAACGTGGCTACTTAGCTTTTGCGTTAACGATTTCCGTCTGTGTCCGCGTCGCGTGTCCGTCTCTGTATTTCCGTGTCTCTTGTTCTCTTTTCCCTCTCTTAATATCTGCACTTCCCCTTGAGTCGAACTCTATTACTCGCTACAGTACTATTGGTAGTAGAGTAGACGTATGGGTACGACAATTGGGATGCTACACTCTATTCTACACTGGCAAATGGTCTGATAGCAAATGTGCGATCGTGCGATGTCCTCTCGACGACGCAATCTGAAACGGTGTCTGGCCTTTATCGTCCTCTACACCCAAATTTGCGCCATGCTCGAGTAGCAAGCGCACGATATCGGCCGAGGGTCTAGATACTATTGCCAGGTGCAGAGGTGTCGAGTGGCTCCCATCGCGTGCGTTGACGTCCAACCCGTGCTCGATCAATATCTGCACAGTTTTAGGACTCCATGAGGACGACGCCAGATGCAAAGGCGTCGAGTGACTCCGATCTCGCGCATTGACATCCGCCCCGTGCTCGATCAATAGCCGCACAGTTTCAGCTTTCCCCTCATCAGCAGCCATATGCAGAGGCGTCGAGTATGTCTGATTCCGTGCGTTGACATCCGCCCCGTTCTCGATTAGTAGCTGCACAGTTTCGACATTCCCCCAGGAAGACGCCAAATGCAAAGGCATATTGTGTCTCTGATCCCGTGCGTTGACATCCGCCCCGTGCTCAACCAATAGCCGCATAGTTTCGGCCGTCCCCTCTTTTCCCTGTTTTCCCTCACCGGGAAACGCAAAATGCAAAGGCGTCGAGTGTGTCTGATTCCGTGCGTTGACATCCGCCCCGTTCTCGATTAGTAGCTGCACAGTTTCAGTATTCCCCCAGGAAGACGCCAAGTGCAAGGGCATATTGTGTTCCTTATCCCGTGCGTTGACATCCGCCCCGTGCTCAACTAATAGCTGCACAATTTTGGCCGTCCACTCTTTGCCCTCTTTGCCCTCTTTTCCCTCGCCAGAAACCGCAAGATGCAAAGGCGTCGAGTGGCTCTGATCCCGTACACTGACATCCGCCCCATGCCTAATCAATAGCTGCACAACTTTAGGATTCTTCGTCCATGAGTCCGATGCCCGATGCAAAGGTGTCGATTGGCTCCCATCCCGTGCGTTGACATCCGCCCCGTGCTCAACCAATAGCTGCACAATTTTGGCCGTCCCCTCTTTGCCCTCTTTTCCCTCGCCGGAAACCGCAAAATGCAAAGGGGTCGAGTGGTTCTGATCCCGTACATTGACATCCGCCCCGTGCTTAATTAATAGCTGCACAGTTTCAGCATTCCCCCAGGAAGATGCCAAATGCAAAGGCATATTGTGTCTCTGATCCCGTGCGTTGACATCCGCCCCGTGCTCAACCAATAGCCGCACAGTTTCGGCCGTCCCCTCTTTTCCCTGTTTTCCCTCGCCGGGAAACACAAAATGCAAAGGCGTCGAGTGTGTCTGATCCCGTGCGTTGACATCCGCCCCGTTCTCGATTAGTAGCTGCACAGTTTCAGTATTCCCCCAGGAAGATGCTAAGTGCAAGGGCATATTGTGTCTCTGATCCCGTGCGTTGACATCCGCCCCGAGCTGGATGAAGAGCTGCACGGTCTCGACACTTATTGACGACGACGCTAGAAGCAACAGCCTCTGGAGATCACTGTTTGCATCCGCCCCATACTGGATCAATAGCTGCACAATATCGACGTGTCCGCCTGCTGATGCTTCGTGCAATGGAGTACGGTTGTCCCTGGCCATGGCGTTGGGATCTACGCTGTGCCCCAGTAGAGTCCGAACAAGTTCCAGGTGCCCACCCGCCGCTGCCAAGTGGAGCGGGGTCGTGTGATCGTCTTGTTGCGCATTCGCATCTACGCCGATGTTCAGTAGCCACCGCGCGACATCCATCAATCCGTCCATTGATGCAGCGTGCAGTAGAGTGCGACTTTGGTAACCTATAATATGCAGGACCGCACCATGTTGGTGTAGTAGTTCTGCAACTTGAATGTGTCCGTTGCGCAATGCTGCTGCCAGCGGACTCTCGTTAAGACCGACCCTAGCGTTTACATGTTGTGGATCTTTGGCAATGATGTATTTCGTTAGCTCGCGAAATCCACAGAACGAAGCGTAGTATAAGCACAACGAAGCATGGTCCTCGCTAGATGAAGGAGGGCGATTGTATGGATTAAAGCCCAGGAAAGACAACCATTTTTCGTCGATATTATATGACTTGAGCCATGCCACGAAATATGGTTTCGCCGGATCAAAAAGACGTCGCATCCCATCTTCTACACGTAACGACACCTTCTCGAACTGGGCATGCACCACCCAGAGTTGAGCGGCGTATCCAACCAGAGGAGAGCTAACTTTGACTTCGTTATTGTCAACGCTACCGTTGTCCGACTGGAGCAATATTCCCAAGCAGGCCCGGGCCATGGTGGTGTGGGCCGGTTCGAGGCTGATATGAAAGTGGGAGATGTCTGCTTTCAGGTCGGCAAGGCGATCCGAAGTTAAAAACTCCTTCACCGAGAAATGAGCGAATTGTACAACGCGGGATCTCGAAAAGTGGTCATCGACGCCATCAACGATGACGATTAAGCTCGAGCATGTAGACAGGACACCTTGTTGCTGGTCATCCCATCGCCAATTTTTGTTAAGCGCCGGTATAGCATCATTTGCCCCGCCAAAGTTGAGCGCGAGAATTTCTGCAAGCTCCTCGACACGAAGTGGCCGGGTCGCCACAGTGAGGCATTGTAGTAGGCGATGGGCGTGATGTCTATTAGCCTTCCCAATCTCCTTCAATACGCGCTTGTATGTCTCATCCAAGGATTCCGGCAATTCTCTAAGGACATGCTGGACGTTCTGTGGGAGGCAATTTTGCAACATTTCGAGCTGGCAGAAGACCCATCGGAACCTGATCAATACCATGAGCGGGTGTTACCAGCATCCTTGAATTCTCTTACATTCCGTCAGCTTTTTCCGAGAGCGCCTTGATAACATGTCCTTTATCCTCTTGCCTCCATCTCCTCATAAATTTACCTGAACCAGAGTGGACGACAGATCGGACGTAGTTGGCGATATCCCTCTTCTGCCCATGTTCGTCTTGAAGGGAGACTGTGTGAGACGCGAGTGACTCAAGTGCATCACTGATGTCGACCTCTGGACGACTTGTGACACAAATATGAAGACTAGGAAGTCGAAGGCCGACGAGGTCCCTCACAAGATCAAGGACCCGTTCACGGACAGATGGAAAATCAGATGTGTCAGGACATTCGTCAAGGGCATCCATGATAAGATAAACTGGGCGTTGATAGGGGAGGGTGAGCATCTCCTTAAGACATTGCGTTAAAGCGCCGTCACTGGGCTGACGCCCGCCGTTGTCGTGAACCTTGTGGAAGCGGGATAAGATATCGCAAAAAGGATTGGAACGAGAAGATAGTTGGATGAGAAGCGAAGGAAGCAGGTTGCGGCGGACTTTCTTGTTGATATCCCGAAAGTCGAAGTAAAAATATGCCATCGAAGCTGATCCGGCCTCGCAAAGGGCTGTGATATTGTTGATGATGGCGGAGCTAGTCAGCGACCATAAGCTTCCCAAATATTGCGAGAATTAAGTAGAAACGAACCACAGGACACTTTTCCCAGACCCCGCTGTGAAACGTGTAGTCCATAAGAATACCGAAGCCATCACAGGTAAAAGAAGCGCACGCTTCCCGTGGATCCACAGTAGGGAACCAGTCGCCTTCCATTCCTTGAATTTGTCGTTTTCAAAGAACCACTCCGCCGTTCCCTCGTGTTGACGATCGGTTGCGATGTTATGATTTGTGGATGGATCAGGTGGAGATTGCCATTGTCTCAGGGTCTCTCGTAATTGGTTCCCTGCGATCGTGTTAAGTACTCCACTGTCACCGATGATGGGACTGATCACGAACGCTTCACATCGTCTACGTCGTCCGCCGTTTGTTGAACGATCGACTTCACTTTCGCTGCGGTTGCCTTTACTTCCTTGCCGTCTAGATGGTGAAAGTTAGCGACGACGTTGGTGACCAGCTGAACACACTTCGCCCACCGTCAGCTATTGTTTGTACCATATCGTCAACTGCCTTGACACTGTCATTCACAACCTGCACCTTCTCCTCGACGCCCCTCACGCCGTCGCCGACCCCCGTCACTTTATTATCGATGTTGTGGGTGATCTTCAGGAGCTGCGCACTCGCCATCACAACCTCTTCATTTGTCAGTGTGTCGAGCTTCTTCAGCCCGTCCTCCAGATCCGCCTTCCCCGCTATCCTCTTCACAAACTTTTCTGAACCGATATGAGCCCTGAGAAGCGTATGGCGAAGGATGAACTCACTCGCTTGACTCTGGCTTCATTTCCTTTGTGGCAGTCGCGAGGATATCCAGGACCTCAACTGTTATTTCCACCATTTTGTCCGTCATCGCTGGGGTTAGTGGGATCTCGGTATAAATCTCGAGCAGCCCGAAGAAACTTTCAATGCGTCCGAAGATGTCGACGAGGATGTCATGGTTTGCAGCAACATCCTTAGCTGCCTAAGAACACTTGGCTTCACAAAAGCCCTCACGAGGAGACGGACAAGCCACTGACTAAGAGGAGGATACCAACGCCAGCAAAAACAACTTTTGCGGGTGAGAATACCTGCCGAATCGACATCAGAGTGAGATCACTGACAAATGGGTTGACACCTACCAAACCGACACCCTCGCCAAGTGTCGCAGAGAAGGCATAAAGGACGTTGACGATTGGAACGAACCATTTTTTCAACCTATCATCGCCGCCAGTCCGAGATGGTTCGAACTGATCGGCTTGAAATACGGCCAGAATAGCGGCGGGAGAACCACAAATTTCCAGCTGTTTGAAGAGATCATGTTTCTTAAGATCCTTCTTGGTCTTTTTCTTGTACGACATCAAAGCGGCATTAAAGATGCTCTCTATATTGGAGGAGGAGGGTGTCGTTGCGGGATTTTGGGACATAGTAACAGGAGCGGGAGGTTGACTCATGTTGAGGGGATGCTAACAGTCTGGTTCTGGTAGACAAGGGTGGGAGAACGCTGTGTTGATAAGACCCCAAGGATGTCTGAACCCGGCTGGATATGGCCGATAGACGCCGAATTAACACACGGTGGCTGCATGGTCATACGTGGGCAAATGACCTGAGTAATGAGAACTCGGAAGCAGTGCAGCAAGGCGATGCTAGCAGAACCGCATGGACGCCTGTCTAAGGGTCTGGCAGGCAACTGGCAGGATAAGAATGTTGGTTCGTTATAGGGCGGGCGGAAAGCAAAGTCTATGAGAATTGCTGCAGCCAAGGGCACGTGAGGAGTACGCGCGCGGGCCTGCTCCAACTTGCTTGTACCGGGCCTTCGTTGTCACCTAACCGGAGCTTGCTTGAGGCTTGCCAGTGAGCGACGCACTGGTAAGTGTATTGTAGACAAGCATGAGAACATATTTCCATGTAAAGATAGGGGGGCTTACGTAGCCCTTGCATTATGTCAGATAAAATTTCCGCATGCCCTTGGAGTGCCTTTGGTTAGGATAGAGTAATCCCCGTGGTTGCCCCGGTTGCGGGGATTCAAGTTATAATGCTGGCTGTTATGCCCGCGTTTTTTTTTTGTTACAAAAATCGGAACCTGCGATCATGTCTTTGAATCTAAATAACCCGAGTCATCATATCCTCCCTCTACCTGATGAACTTATCTCGTACATATTGGAGCACACTGATTACAAGGCAGTGATTGCCTGTCGAAGAGTAGGCCCGCCTCGCCTCCTTCCCTTGCAGTCCACATTAAGCTATCGCTAGTCATGCCGCCGTCTCAAAGACATAGTGGATGACTCCTCAGCCCTTCAATACATCGTGGAGCTGAGCGCTGCCGGGATGTACGATGGGGCGCCAAGTCCTGTGGGGCCTGCAGAACGGCTAACTAGATTGCAGAAGGCGCAAACTGCATGGAGGAGTTCGTCGTGGTCTCCGGTAGATCACTTCCCTTACTCGAAAGATGTGTCCCCATTTCCCCGTGACGGCATCGGGGAACCTGGTGGCATTTCGGAGCGACAGGAGTCGCATGGGCGAGCTGCTCATGCTGCGATTTCCTTCTGATTTGCGTGGCGTCCCAGAGCAGCTTTGGTATTTGGACCTGGACTGCGACCGCTTGGAATCGATCTGCCTAGACGATACTCAAGATCTCCTTGTTTTTTCATCGTGAGTTCCCCAAATATCAGCTCTGTACACTCAGTAGGAGCACACCTTTCTTAGTTCACAACACATCCACATTCGGAACACTCTCCACCGGAGGAGTCCACCCTCTGACAAGCACCTCTGGCACCATACCCTCTAGCTCAGATTCCGATGCATTCTATCTGCACATTCATGGAGACCTTCTCTCCTTTGTCGGAAATTCGCACATCCTCGTCTGGGACTGGAAGACCGGAGATCGGCGGGCTGAAATCGCAAGCCTCTCTCCTTTATGACCCTGTTAAAGGACGCGGTTTTCGCTGACCATCTGCCTCTTTCTTTCTTAGCCTTTAACTACCAGTGCGCCATGCTGTGCCTTCCTCGACGACAGGCACATCATCTTTACACACTACAACCCCTCGCGGGAGCGCACGATCAGCTTCCAGGTGACGACCCTACCCGAAGGCGGCAGCCCGTTGCCACCGAGCTCCTACCGCTTCGCGCTGAACCTGCCGATGCTCAGCCCGCCGTACTTCACCGAGCTGCACATGGACACGCTGCGACCGAACCCACCAGGCTCGTACGGGCGCGGGCTATTCTACACCGACCCGCGCCGCAAGTTACTGGCGCTTGAGCTCGGCGCGATCACAGTCGAGGGATTCACGGCAGTGTTCACGTTGCACACGCTATACGTGCCGCACGATGCGTTCCTATCGTACATCGGGCGCACCCCGCGCCTCCACCCCCGCTGCAACCCGGAGAACCGATCCTAATCGATGTGCCGTGGGAAGCGTGGGGCCCCAGTCACACACGCCTCGTGACCGTCCCGAACGTCGCGCACAGCCGCTACCTCGGCCTGCACAAGGTCTGCGGCATGCAGGCGCTCAGCGAGCCGCCCATCCTCCTCGATCGCGGGATACTCCGCATCCTGGACTACCGCCCGTTCCGCTCTCCGCCGGTCGCAGAGCAGGACGACGGCAATGACGAAGAAGTACATTCTTTGCCGGACTCCTCAAGCGGCGGTAGCATGGGCGGAAGTACACGTGCATCCTCTGCCTGTCCCGCCAAACGGCAGCGTCACCGAGGACCCGCGGGGAGCTTCGGGTTCTTCCGGTGACGGTGCCATAGCGGAGCACCAAGGACTGCGGCAAATGCCGCCGCCTCCGCCACCACCACCGACGCCGCCGGACAGGTCGATCCCGTATAGCGTCAAGGATATCCCGCTCCCGAAGGAACTGAAGTCTGACAGTGTCCGTTGCGTGCTCTGCGAGGATGTGGTCGTGCTGTTTGAGGTGGGTATCGTTCATCTCATACCCGCCCTGCCGACCATTCAGTTGCGCAGTTTTCTGTGGGCAGCCCCGAACAACCCCGCCAAAGGATAAACAGGATGTTCTATCATCCTATCTAACTATCGAGCTCGCTCCACCGAGGCCCGGAAAATTGCGAGCCCAGAGGCTTCCATATGCCGTATTCGAGTCGTCGAGACAGGTGTAGTTCCGGGTCGAGGTCTCGACTGCCCCCATCTTAAAATATAGTTGTTTGGAACCAGGAGATTTGGGTAGTGGAGTTTTTTAATCTGTTGCCTCAATGGCAATGCGCTTTTAGACCGTTTCATCAGATGGACGATTGGCCTGAAGCAGTATGTATCCTCATGAAGTATGGATGTGGGTCGTATGTATACAAAAATATGCTGGTGTGACAATAGAAAGACAATTCCGAGAAATCCGTGACGACATAGGTCATCTATCCATCATTCCACCTGGGAACAATCGTTTTGGGAAATCGTCGTCTCGAGGAGGAGCTCTGACGGGCCACGGCAGACGACGCGCGTTACAAAGAACCCCACGAGTAGCAGCGACAGCTGCTCCCGCCCCTTCGCAGCCCCGAAAAGCCGAACCCAGGGGTGACAAGTGGAGTAGTCGTGAGTGCGCCAAAACCATGAATGTGCGCCCCGTGGCGCTCACCCGCACACGCTCGCCGCTCCATGAGAGAAAAAAGAAACCAAAAAAGAAGGAAAGGTGTAACGTAGAAGCGCATTGGCTCCGCGCAGTTCCAGCAGTCCTGCCGCTTCATACCGCATGGCCGACAAGCCCTCCACCCACCGCCTTCTCCAACCTCCCTCTTTCTACCCGCGTCCGTCTCTGGGAGGGCCATTTTTGACACCGCTGGGGTGCACGAGGCAGGAAACGACAAGCACAGCTCGAAATTTTGAGACCAGCGTTCCCGCCTGACCCTCAGTGACGACGCTTGCGATGACGACCGACGCAGTGCCCTGCTAACCCGCTACGTCCGATAGACCGTCCGTCCCCAGCTCAACTGGCTCGGAGATGCGGGGGGGCGCGCGTTAGAAACGCACCTTGACCTCCCCCCGGGAAACCGGCATCGGCGTCGGTATTGCTGGCACACCAGTGCCCGCTCGGAGCTTATGCTGTTGCTGTTGTTGCTGCTGCTGCTGCCACTCCTCGGAGAAGACCCTAGTCATGCGCGGGACGGCGGCGGAGACGGTACTCTGTACTCGTACACGTGTGCGCGTTGCTTCCGCCTCCTTCTGCGCGATCTCCTTGCGGGTGCGGGCCTCCCATGCGCGGACTTGCTGCTCGCGCAGCTCAGCCTCACGTATACGCCGCGTCGCTTCCTCGTTCTTGCGCCGAGCGTTCTCTTCGTGGCGTACGGCAGCCTCCTCCCGCCGACGGGCCTCCTCTGCAAAGCGGAGTGCGGCGGCCTCCTTCCGCTGGACCTCCTTCTCCCGCTGCTGCACGGCGGCGCGGTGCTCCTGGTAGCGCCGGTCCACCTCGGCGTTCTTATCGTGCGTGGAACCAACGGATGATTCCTCGGATGGGGTCGAGACGGACGGAAGTGAGGACGCTGGTGAGGCGATCGGAGACTGGAACGGCCGGGCCGCGGCTTGCTGCGTGATGGAATCACGGCGTACCGAGGGGAACGCACGAGGCATAGATGACGAAGAGGACGCGATCGGCCCATTTCCGATAGAGACGGACCGCCCTCCCACGGAGCTTCCCCTGGGAACGCCGTTCCGCGAGCTGTTGCGTTGGACTGGGATTGGGATGGGCTGTGATTGCCGAGGGAAGGTGTGGCTGCGGCTGCGCTGGAGGCGACGGATGTGGAAGGGGAAGAGAAGAGCTCAAGGGGAGAGAATGGGGTATGTCTCTGCGCATGTTCTCACGCACGATACTGTCCATGATGGTATGCTGCTCTGCAACGAGGGCGTCCTTGCCGTGGAAATTTCCAAGGAGGCGGCGTTCACGCTCGGCCTCGACCCGGCGCTGGAGCTCTGCGCGTGCCAGCGCACGGATGTCGGCCATGCTCTCATTAAACTCGCGCTGGATGGCCACCTTTTCCTCCGGCGTAGTCGCAGAGGCAAGCGCAGCATCCTTTACTGCCTTCACGTCGTCGACGAGTGAAAGATTAAATTCGGCCTCGACGTCTTCCTTGAGTGCATCGACCCACGGCTCTGGGCTATGGCGAGGTGCAACAGCAGGGATGGATTGAGGCGATGGCGTTTGGGAGTGGCGCGTGGGAATTGGCTGCGAGACAGTTGGGGTGGGATGAAAGGATGGGGTCCGGGGAACCGATGGAGGGACTTGCGACGGAGTTCGTTCATAAACAGGCGGGGCGGCGCGCTGCTGGACCAGCCTGGGTGCGTAAGTGAACATCGATATCACGAAGTGGTCTGAGAAAGGTGGAAAGAAAAAAAAAGATGTCGCCGAGTCCGACCGATAAGCAAAGAGTGAGGAGTATGACCGCAGGAGGACTTCGGAGAGAGAACGGACGGGCTCGCAAAGGGTGGGGACGAGCACTGCGGGACACAATAAGGCTTATCGGCGGTCGGGGGAACAGAGGTGAGATATATAGAAAAGAAAGGGATGACGAGGGACCCCCGAGCGCCGTATCGAGTATGCCCATCTGCCTCGTGGCAGACTCATGTGAGTCCCACGCCGACTCTGCTGGTCTCCGAACCGACCATCACAAATAGGACTGCATACAGCAGTACCTGTAATAGTTTCTGACGAATATAGCTCCTACAAGTCACGACGACCCTCCCGTGCCATTCTTTCCATATCGTTTCCCGCCTGTGACCTGTAAGCTCCGACGGGGATGAGGAAGCTCGGTCCAGCCTCTCTGCTTGGGCACGCCCGCTCCTTGGACGACAACTAACAGCTACGGTGCTAGATAGCTTGATAACCATATCAACCTCCTAACGATACCATCAGATGAGCGCTAAGTGCCACGACTGACCCTCATAACTTGAAGTTACCCGAGTGAGGGTGTGACGGCGGAGAGGGGCACTCTTTCGTCCTTACTGTATTAGATGGGCGCAGGGCCTGGGCAGATAATTAGGCTTAGGCTTGAAACCGTATCACTCTTCCGAGCCCTCTAATCGATTACTAGCCGAAATTCAATCCGAACATGGCTTGTTGACCCTGTAAGATTTATCCCGATATCGTTGCCCTAATATCCTAAGTCCTACCGCACGGATTCTATAGCCCGGAACATGAGACGTTGTGAGACCCGATCATTAAACGATCAAGCCGGAGCGTCGTTAAGGCTCCGCCATGCTTCAGGCCATTTTCATTCCCTAAATTGCTAGTCTCACCAAGCCGTCAGTATTGGACGAATGCCTCCAATCGACCACACCTTATGGTCTCACTTCTCTACAACTATCGCCTGTCAACTACCATTGCTCCACCTATTTCTCCAATAGTCCGAATGGTGCCCGACTCATAGCTCATGATAGCGACGAACCCCGTGACCATGGGGCGTTGCCTGTGCCAGACTCGTGGCTAGGTCCTCTCTACCCTGGAGACACGGTCGTCAAAAAGTCGCCAAGAGCTCCTTCGAGACCAGCACACACGTTGTGTCTGGGCGCTTAACCCCAGCGTACGACCGAATAACCCGCGAAATAGTCCACGGTGAAATGATGCTTAGGGGACACACGCATCAATCGATACACGTGCTACCCAAACACGAGGCAATAGGCCTGAAACGCGCCTCAGAAGTCAAAACGGCGTGCGCACTAGTTTCGCCAAGCTCGGCCATTGCGAACTGTGACCGGGATAATACTGGGTGAGGTCATCATCATCACACCCGCCGGATCTAGAAATGAGCTTTTCGCTTTGACTGGAAATGTGATATCGCATAGTACGTGTGCCTATGAATGTCCTTTACGGAACATGGATAATGATTATGCCGCCCCATGACATCTAGCCAGTGCATCAGTAATAGTCAGGGGCGGTAACAGCCAGGAGCCTGAGTGATTCAACAAGCTGCGAAGACTGCACCCGTGCCCAGCGTTCATGCATCCAGGGCAGCAAAACCGAAGTACGAGGTTTCCCCGCCAAATGCACAGCGCGGTGACACGGTGACGTCGTACAGCTACCTCGTGCGGGTTGACAGGCGCAACGCATGCCCAAAGCAGTTTGAGATCTCCGAAGCCGAGTCCCCTTAGTCCAGGCTCAACAAGAAAATGGTAAATATACGGATCGTGGGATTCGTAGGGTCTTTCCCTAAAAGAAAAAGAGATGCGATCTCGGAGCTTGGGACTCTAAAGTTAATAGCAGCTAATGACGATAACGTTCAGCCGAGAAAATGGCAGCAGTCTGGGAAGATAACAGTGTCGGGGGCAGGACTTCCAGCGTGCCACATCCAGTAGATAAGATCATGCAGAACCCCCGTATAAGCGTGAGTGTCGCCATTTTACCTGGAGTGATCGGTCGTGGACAAAGACGGCACGTTGTTAGAAACGTGCGCCATGTCGGTGCTGACTCCGCGGGAGAGGACGCCCTCCTTTCTCTCTCTTCTTCAAACTTGGCAGTATGGACCCGGTCGATAGCCCCCATGTCAGACGCACCACAGAAGTGATGAACGAGCCTCCAGAGATCCGACGCGAGGAATCAAGTTTCCGCCAAGCCAGTATCGAATTCGGGTGCGAGCTATGACGAGAGATTCACCCTTGAATGTTTGTGTCGATAGACAGGAAATGAAGATGTCTTGACCTTCTCCCGAAAAATTCTGGCGCGCAAAGAACTACGGCGACGTTTTAGTCATCGTCGTGCACGAAAGTACGAACATCGGCCCTCCCGAACGGTCGGGTTCACCTGAAATGGATCCCCCTAACACGACACGGGGCCTCCTTCGATCGGTATTTTCATTCCACTTCGAGGAGCCATTCCTCTATCCCCGAAATGAAGGGCGCAAGCGCTAGCATTTATACCGACGGGGGCCAGACATAGGGGGATGTTGAAAATTAAAGAGAAGGCACTGCCGCGTGATGCGAACAAATAGGAGAGGACCCGAAGGCGTGTTCCGACGGCGCACCGATGGGCACGCACAGCTGTGGATGTAGCCGCTGGATCAGAAGGTCCTCTTGGAAAACGTCGAAGTTCAAGACGAACTTTCGAAAAGTGCAGTCGTTTTAGCTCGTCGCTCGCATCAGCATCGCCGGGAATTGCCGTCGTGAGCTTTTCCACGTGATCGCGAGCCTGGGCTTTATCTTCCCCTCAGCCTCGGAAACTGTCCTTGTATTGAAACGGACCGAAAGCCCGGAGTTCGAAGAAATCTGACTGGACCTGTGCGTGTTGCACGAGGTTTCGCACTCCACTAATTAAAAGTTTGCGGTGTGTCGTTGAATTGTTTTCGTCGAGCTTCACTTCCTCCTGTTCAGCTTTGTATATATGGGTCTTCAGTGCTTCCATGAGAACGGTGCAACATACATCCAGGTGCGCCACTCTACCGACGACCCGCCGGAATGGATGAACTTTTTCCCTCCAAGCCGTGCTGCTACCGCAGGTATGAGTCAACACCCACATTGCTCTTGCGAGGCGGCGTGTCCCCTCACGAGCCCTTGTACTGTGATCGTATCTCCAACGGACGGACGGTGGTGGTGAGTTTCACTTCTCGAGATGTACAAGGACGTCCATGAGCCAAAGAGCTGTTATTCGCTACCTTGACGAGGGTCTGTTGGGGCAGCCACTGGTGCCGGCAGAGGTCAACCAACAGGGTCAGTTTGTTCAGGGCTCCCGGATCCTCTTCATCGGCGAGCCGATTGTCCAACACTGGGGGTCCAAGTTGGAATTCTTGCAACCGACGAGTGGCGTTATGCGGTTTACTAAGAGGAAGGCCCCTTCAATGTACAATTTTCCCTAGATCGCGTCCGAGTCTCGGAACAGGATGCTTAACGATAAGCGCCGATCACGGATAGCGCTCGGCGAAAATCTCATGCAACTGTACAGGTGCGCAAGATCCATCCGTATCAGTATCAGAGTTGTTGACTAAAACCCCTAGATGTGTCGTAATTACCCGGAAGCGTCTCGTTACGCCATACTCTTACCAGTGCATCCATTTAGTATCTTTCTTGTATTCGCATTCCTGCTGCGGCTCTGTTCTAGGTCTATCCTGTCTCGCCGTAGTTTCAAGTTGTCATAATGATATTCTTGAAGCCTTGCACTCTAACAGAAACCCAGGGGATATCAGCACTTTTCCTTCCCCTCCTCCTATGGATGAGGGTCCTTCTATCGCGTGTTCCTCGTGCCGCTCAATTTCGGGATCGGACGCGAATTACAGCCCAACGTGGTGACGGTATACATTACATGATAGAACTTTTGATATTCGTTCCCGCTCCCCACACACCCTCTCAAGCGAGCAAGTCATGCATGTAAAAGTCGGGTCGTATTCGCTTCGGCGATATAGATAAGGCTCTTCCTAGTAGTGGCGACTCCCATTCAGACACCCACAAAAGACCATCCACGATGTCGTCTACCTCCACCTCAAACCCTTCTGCACAACTCAGTGTTGTGTTAAAATTTTACGAGGCCATCTCAAACTGGAAATTCGACGTTCTTGAGGCGCTATTCTCGGACGACTACATTCACAAGACTCTTCCCGCAACCGCAAATGACCCGCCGAAAAATAAAGCTCAGGGCATAGAGTACGCAAAATCCATTGGGAAATTACTTGGTTACACTCACTTAGAGGTGAGTTACGTCGCGCGTTCATTAATTGATGGTGTCGTAGTAATCATGTCTTGTGCCACAGTATGAGATCTTCCAATCGAATGAGACTACAGGGAGCATTTGGGTTCACGTACGTCCAGAGAACATTTTTTTTATCGTATATACACGTGTATCACTAACACCACTAACGCCTTTTGCCTCATACAGTCGAGGCTATACGGCAATCTTCCCGGTGGCGTCACATTCAACACCGAATCTATCTACATCTTCACGCTCAGTTCTGGAGACAATATTAAGATTACTGCCATCCAAGAATTCATTGACACCAAACTTGCCGCAGACTTCGCAGCTGCCGCCTCTGCTGCTGCCGCGGCCCAGTAGCTTCCTCCCTTTGTTTAGTCGAATACCAGCATGTGTTAGTGTATAAGAGCGCTACACAGATACTGTATTCTGGTGCTGTAGGGTGCACGTCAATGGACCATGAATCGGTGTGTTAACGACTTGTGGGACTGTGATGGCCGATGCCAGTAGCCGACACGACGCGTAATGGTACGTAGCTTTTTGATAAAAACATAACGGCGTTTACAAGCGTTTACTTTAACTGGAAGCGTTTTCCATTTGGTACTATGCTCCAATCACGTGGCGTAGGTAGGTGTGCTACTGTAATCCATCTGATGAACTATGAAGTTTCACCTCTGCTGTGCGCAGCAACCGAAGCACAATATTACTAACGCCGAGACGTTCTAGATGCGTACATTTTACCCGGAAGCGTCTCACTAAGCTATACCCTTCAATGCATTCACATTGATGCTTTTTCTTGTACTACATTTCTCGCATTCCTATTCTAGGATTATCCGATCTCGCCGTGATTGTCACAGCGATATGCACAGAAATCAAGCAGGGAGCATCGTTACCAACACATCTTGCCTTGGGTGTGCTTACCCCGCGGTCTCGCGCCGGGGTAGTTGCTAGCGCTCCCTAGACAACAACTTTCTTCGGACCCTCTTTCTGTCTCTAGTCATTCACAACATTAGCCAAACAGCAGACAACTCAGCGCGTAGCCACTTTTCCTTCCCCTCCTCCTGTCACGGATGAGGTCCTTCAATCGCGCGTTCTTCGTGCCGCTCGATTCAAGTTTCTGGATCGGACGCGTAATACAGCCCAATGTGGTGATCACTCTCTCACACCACCTTTCCGAACGACCAAGTCATACACGTAAAAGTTGGGTCGTGTTCGCTTCAGCGATATAGATAAGGTCGTGGCGGCCTTGTTCAGACACCAACAGGTTCACTATGTCGTCTACTTCCAACCCCTCTGCACCCCTCTGCACAACTCAGCGTAGTGTTGAAATGGTACGAGGCCATCTCGACCTGGAAATTCGACGTTGTTGAGACGCTACTCTCGGACAACTACATTCACAAGACTCTTCCCGCATCCGCAAATGGCCCGCCGAAAAATAAGGCCCAGGGCATGGCGCATGCGAAATCCATAGGGGCAACACTTGCTACAAGTACGTCGCGCATTCATCAATTGGAGAGTCGCAATCATGTCCTGTATCACAGCACGAGATCTTCTAATTGAATGAGACTCTAGGAAACATCTGGCTTCACGTACAACATTGTTCCAGCCCATATACCGTGACGTACATCACTAACATCCTGCCTCATACAGTCAAGGCTGTTCGGCAATCTTCCCGGTGGCATCACATTCGACAACGAATCTATCTTCATCTTCACGCTCAGTTCTGGAGACAACATCAAGATTACCGCCATCCAAGAATTCATCGACACCAAATGGACCGCAGAATTCGCAGCTGCTGCCTCTGCTGCTGCCGCGCCCAAGTAACTTCCGCACGTGTCAGTGTAAATAAGTCAAATAGTTGCGGGATCAGGGATACATAAGAAAGCGTGTTACATATGGTTGCAAAGTTTGCAGATGTGGCAGTACTGTCCCGGAAACGTAGGCTGTAAATAGGTGGGATATTTGTTCTGTAAACGTCTGTTGTGTTATATTTACAATCAGAATGACCACCCGCGAAGACGCACCGCAGACACAGAAATAGAAATAGAATTGTGAGGAGGGCTCCAAGCATTTCTGGTGGACCCTAAATTAGAAGTGATGACGACCTGTGGGGCCGTGATGCGCATGATGACCGACACAACACGTAGTGAAACGCTACATAGCTTTTGATGAAAAATATAATGGCGTTTATTGTAGCTGGGAACGTTTCCCCAATTGTTGCTAACTTATGCTCCAATCGTGTAGCATAGGTGTTCTAATCCCTCCGATGAATTTCACTTCTGCTGCGGGCAACGACCGAAGTACGGGATGACCGTAGTATTCATAATCGACTGGGGCAGAGGAATGATAGGTCATGCCGTAGCCGACACAACAACTGATAGGCTGCACGGACCGGTTCACCACCAAATGAGTACACGGTTATTTCAATTTATTACGGCATGTACTGTATCGCATCAATCAAGGTTCATTGGAAGGGGAAGGAAGGGGGGATGCATGAGAAATTCTATGTAACCTACTAATACTAGACGCGAAAAATAAGTTACCCACAAACGTATACAGCAAGCACCACAGGGTACTCCGACAGATGGAGAAAAAGCAGAGAGCAGAGAAAAGCCTGAATCATCATATCATATGATCACATCATAATCATCATCATGACATCCTCCTTCCGCCGCGGGAGTAGTACTTCGACCGCGGCCTTGTGGCGGCGGCGACGCCAATCGACCAGCGCCGGTCCGTGAGCCGTCGGAGGCGCTCCATAACGTCCCGCGCGAGAAAGACGGTGCCTTTGTCGGCCTCGTCTAGCACGCTTTGCTCATCGAGCCACTCGAGTATCCGGATATCCGACGGGTGGAGGACGGCCGGATGCGAGTACCGGAAGATGGTGATGAATTCGTGTGCGTATATTTGCGCCTCGACGGCGCTGAGGGCGGAGTGGCAGCTCTCGTGTGCAAGGGAGGAGCACACTAATGAGGCGAGAGAAAGGAACAAAAAGGAATGGGGGCGCCCATTTCAGAAAACGGGAACGGAAGGGAAAGAGAGAGGTGACTCACCCTGTACGAGACATACATCGTCATGGACTTGCGCGAGCGCAAACTTCCGTGGTTGCATTGTGATAGACGAGGAGGGAGGTGATGGTGTTGAGGAGGGAGACAGTATCGCGTGCACTGCTGTGGCCATTGTTCAAGTGAAAAGTGGCTTTTACCGAAAAGGGGGACCTTCGGGCTTTGACTCGAGCGAGCGTTTTGCGAGCTGTACTTATATAAAAAGAGGGAAATATAGGGGAGAGAATGTAATGTAAGTAACACACGGTTAGGAGCAAACGGGCTTCTTGACCGAAGCGACCCGACAGTTCACTTGGCCCGGGTTTCTCGTTTCGTTCCCACCGCCTCTCCACAAATGAAAATTTTAAAAAGGGAACAAGCGGGAGCAAACGGCCATCATGGCATCGCATCAAACACGCACAACACCCTCAGAGCGTCCATGTGCGCTTAGAGCTCGCAGTGGGGATCGGGAGAAGCGTCTTTTCGGTTCTCTGCCCGAGTTTTCCGTTACACTCCGTCGATTTCAAATTGTCTACTCAGGATTGGGTCCCGGCGCGACTCGTCCCAGTCTCGCTCCTTCGCCCTTGCTCACGCACACTCTAGCCCCAGGGCGCGGGGATCCTAATCTTATCTGTCTGTTTGCAATTTGAAGCAGGAGACAGCTCCAGCAGGCAACCGCACGGATCTGCGTAAAGAGTGCTATTGTAGACAGTGCCTAGACTTCATTTGGATGCCGCGGCGCTACGAACTCGCCACGTTCAAACAAAGTGTCTAAAAACGTTAGTTTTGCACGAACCAATTTTGCTTCATTCGTGAAGAAGAGCGGGTCTGCCTGTCGTCGCTATTGCAAATGCGCACTGTACATCATGATATACACTGTACAGCCTACCAGTGTGCTTGGCCGGCGCAGACCAGAAGGGGGTGGAGAAGCCCTGCTAGAGGGTTCCCCGTAACAAACTGATAACGAAAAGGGTAGATAAACTTTATTCGTGAAACAACCAAGCCTCTCATCTCTTCCCTTATACGCGCACTAACAGCGGGCGGACCATAGTTGATCCTGGGGTCTGAACAGATAGAGCAGATAGCCTATGAGTCTCGGGCGGATTACCCAAAGGAGTGGTGGCGCGCGCTCAGCTGATGCTGCGGTGCGGTCCACAAACTACCCATCTCGTCAACCATCTCGTGATCAGTGGTGGGGACTTTTGGTCCTTCCATTGTTCCATTTGTTCAAAGTGATGGAGCACTCCTTGTCAGCTTCTCAGTGCAATTGCGCAATCGCAATATCAATGGTACTGTAATTACCTGAACTAGCCGAATATCGCCGCAGCAGGGACAGATATAAGTTGGGCGCTATGCGACCATGCTTGGCAAGGTGCTCGGTATTCTACTTATCGACCGTGACTTGGGTTCAGAACGTGGCCCTTCTTCCTCGCGCTGTGAGCGTGGTCAAGGGTGCGAGTCACTTGCGCGTGGGTCATTCGTGGACGCGTCAGTGTCATGTCACTAACGCGCCAAATCAAAAAAAAGGTGCTAAATGCACCACGATGATGACATGAGGAGCTTGATGAGGAGCTTGATGTTGGCATGAACATCGCCTGGAAGTTATCCCTCTTTCGGCGAAAGCCGAGAGAGCCCACTTGTTACGGCTTCAAAACCTACTCTGGTACAGTAGCTCCATATTACGAACCATATGAAGTGAATCTCCCCTCCACCGCGAATTTTCACACATTAGAGACAACGAGGGTCACACGACTACGAGGGAAGCTCCGTTGACGTATATGCGGGTGAGTTGTGAATAGAAAAAATGAGACCCAACCGAGTTCTCCCCGCTCCACACACAATCTGGCGTGTTCTAATCAACGTCGTGCCCGAGGTATCCGTCGCGTAACCATATCACACCCCAATTTGGTTGCACAAAAATGTGCCACTACGGCCTTGATACCCGACTACATCCATGCGTCCACCCACCGACCCAAACTACCTTGGGCTGTTGCGGCACCGGAGGGAGGAGGAAGGGTCTGTTAGCACCACCAGCAAGTCCGAACTTTCCCATTAAGCCAAAGATACGGGCGTCGTCGGTATCCCAGGGCTGAACGTTGATGGTTTGAGAAGGACAACGCCGACGGTGATTTCAAAATTTTACTCTCTGAAATCTAAATTGGGCCACATGGGGGTTACGGCGAAATTGCGGTTCGGAGAGGCGACCAAAGTCGAGAACGGGGGTACTCAAAAGTCGAGGCTTAATGATCACCCCCAGCTGCCAGCTACAGTCAGGGTGAATCAGGAGTCCGATGTGGCGCTACAAATGGTCCGCTCAGGTGTCAAGGTCGAGAGGTGGTCGGACAAGTTCAGATGCCAGGGTTAGCTCCATATCCCGCTGTCAATGGTGCGGGGAGGTAAGACCCAGTGAATACCCAGGCTGTAGGGAGGTGGGCCTATGAAGTTGAGGTAACGTCATCCGCAGGACCGCAGACCACTGGTGTCATGAGTCTTGTCCATGCAAGGTAGACAACACGGGGGCGACACATCGGTATACCGAAACTGGATCATCTAAGATCTTATCAGCGTTCAGTTCATGGACGGTGTCAGACTGTCAGGTGTTATGGCTGATAGGGTGACGTCGGCGGCTGGTCGGCACTGTAGGTTTCCTATTTTTAGGATGATCCAACCTACGACCGCCACCGTCTTCCGATCGGAATCAAACAATAAGTGAGACTACAGTTCTAGTCCCGCCCTGTGGGGACTTAGCAGGAGCTCTATCCAAAACCCTACGCTCTTTTTGACCCGTTTTTCAAACGTCGAATGTCGGTTCTAGCCACCAATTCCGAAGCTCCGATGACCCATGCGAGGGCAGTCCCCACTCACTCTAAATTTACTTTGCTCTCCACTATGAATCATGAGCTCCAACGGGGCTCCAAAGTGCAAGCTCGTGACACTCTAGCTCCGCTCCGTAAGTCTTTCATTTTACGCCCAGTGGGTTTCGGGACAACCTGGATGTCTTATCGTCGTCAGAGTTTCTTTGAGCTTTGCCATTTCGGACTCTGACCGACTGTGGTTCAGATGAATCAGAAAAGTAATATCGCAGACAACACTCACAAGAATTGGCAGTGGGACTGCTCTGCTTGGCCACCAGATGGCCGCGGTCGTTCTTAGCAGCGAATCAATGTATGCCTGCTTTGTCGCTTCTTTGCAAATTCGCCACATGTTCTTCTAGCTAGGTAATTGCTATGTAGAGCATGTCTTATCCCGGCCTTCCTTTAACAGAAAGTCGTTTTTTGTTTGTCCTCACCTCGCCGTCTCCCCTTTCCTCCCCCTACAACCCGCTACCTCTACCGGTATCCGCCATTTTTGAACTATGGCCGAGAAACGTGTTGGGATCCTCAGCCAATTCCTTCCTCCAAAGCCAACCTGGACTTCTGCGGATGTCATCGATCAGACGGGGAAAACCGTCATCGTGACGGGCGGTAATGGTGGTATAGGGAGGGAAACAGCACGGGTAAGCCTTCGTTCGCCCCATCGTGGCGTTTTCGCTGATGAAGAGCGTTCGTAGGTGCTGCTCTCAAAGGGCGCCAGGGTGTATATCGCCACGCGCTCAGAGGAGAAGTCACAAAAGGCGATCGAAGAACTCAAGAAGGAGACAGGAAAGGACAGCATCTTCTTCCTTAAGCTCGATCTAGCAGACCTTGTCTCCATCAAGGCCGCCGCCGCAGAGTACATCAGCAAGGAAACCGAGCTTCATACGCTCTATAACAACGGGTAAGGACCTACACGCGCTCACTTTACGAAACACGCCTCTAACACGGTGCAAGTGGCGTTATGTATACACCAATTGATCATGTGACGACACAAGGCTTCGATATGCAATTCGGAACGAACGTTCTAGGTGGGGTGTAAACTGACTTTGCATCTCGAAACCGTTATCACCTCCTCACATATCGAACCCGCAGGACACTTCTATCTCACCAAGTTACTCCTTCCCGTTCTCACAGCGACCGCAAAAAAGACTCCTGCCGGAACTGTACGCGTTGTCAACGTGAGCTCCATAGGTCATCAATACGGGGCGCCCGAGGGAATCAGGTGGTCTACGATTGCCCCCGGAAATGATTCGCTCGAGGCACGCAAGAAGCTTGGCACGACCAAATTATACGGCCAGAGCAAATTGGTGAGGTATACGAATGCTACCCCGATGCCACCCGATGCTCATTTTTGTAGGGAAATATCCTCTTTTCTAATGAGTTCGCTCGGCGTTATGGCGCCGAAGGCATAGTATCGACCTCTTTACACCCTGGGGGCATCAACACAGATCTCTCGCGTCATACGAGTTCACTGTTGCAACGCTTTGGGCGGATAATAACATACGATGTCTCTTATGGTGCAATCACTTCCCTGTATGCTGGGACTGCACCCGCTGCGAGCGAGTTTAATGGCAAGGTGGGTACAGGATTTTGTTTGGGAATCTCCCCTTACATCTTGGATCTTTCTAGTACCTCACGGCGTGGGCACGCGTCGCGGTTCCGAACAAGAAAGCGCTCGACGCCGAGCTCGCGAAGAAGTTGTGGGAGTGGTGTGAAGAACAAGTCAAAGATATATAGGCTGTCCTGGTAAATTCCAAGCTCCCTGTGACAACCCCGAACAGTCGAATTACGATACGGTGCCAGTGTTTGCTGAATGGACACTTTTTTGACCATCTTTTGGTATAATCACCCATAATGGCTTTCTTCCACATGTTCTCGTACTTGTATGATACTATTACCCCATTGTTTGCCCACTTGTTTGTTAGTTACTGTACTTTTCCCTGGTAAGTTGTTAGCAGCAGCCGAATCGCTTGTCACGTGTCCTATTCCGAGTCCTTTTCTCATCATTCTCTGTGAAAGCTTGGGAGCTCGGGACTACCTACCAGTAGCAGCGAGGACCATCTGCAGTCCACGTCGCACAAACAATATGTTCTGAATGATATCCACCCTTAATACCAGTACCATCACTCCTAAAACCTAGCGAAATCCCAATAGACTACGGCATTTTGCGTTCCGTTGACCCAATATCTCAGTTTGCGACTCCCGAAACTTGTATGTCAACCTACCGTCTGCCTGCCCCACGAACTCCAAAGTCCATTTTCTTTATTTTCCTCTTCTCATGACGCCCATCAGGTAGAGCTCCCTTCTGCTGTGCTTTCCGCCCGGCCCGATGCTCCCCTCCCCGCGAGAGGACGAGAAGCAGCGCTGCAAGCACGAGGCCCTTCCGCCGCATCGCCTGAGGGCGGTGCGCCGCTCGTTCCCGCGAAGATGAGCCCAGCGCTGGACTAGCAGCAGAAGGAGGATAGGGCGGGCAGTAGTGCTGCTGTTGCAGGTCAGGGATGTCACTCCCGAGACGTTATGGAATGGATCTTGTCGACGGGCTCGCTGCACTGAAATCGATCACGAGGGACTCTCGCTGATTTGATGCAGCTCTCCCTTCTGGCCTTAGACTGGAGGAAGGACCGATATCGCACGTAGGCCATTCTTGCGGAAGTGGCTTGAAAGAGAAGTCGCGTCTATTGGATGAATGTTCATTGGACGTGCCACGATCAACTCTTATCGTTATCAGACTTATAAGCAAAAGCACGTCGTTGCAGAAAGTTCTATCTAGGTGTTAATACAAGTACTCCAACTGTGGCCATGCACGAAAGTAGAAATATTCAGGCGAGTTTCGTGTTCGCCTGAAACCCAAATATTGCTTGGGCGGTGAAGACTTGCCCTATGTGACGGCGGGATCCACATTAGAAGTTCGTCGTTGCTACCACATATCCATCCCTCATCGTTTATCTTGGATTGGTCAGTGAAATCGACCTGTCCAGTAGTTTCTGTTTCCGCTGCCGTGGCATTCCACACACGAATTGTCCCATCGTAAGAGCCTGAGGCGATGAGCTGGCCATCTGGAGAGAATGACACAGACCTGACCGAATCAGTGTGTCCGTGGAAAGGGCCCCCCACTGTCTTTCCTGTCTCGATGTCCCACACGCGAATCGATCGATCGTCCGACCCTGAGACGACGTGCCGACAATTCGGAGAGAATGCCACAGACCTGACCGCATTCGAGTGTCCACTAATCGAAGCCGCCACCGTCTCTCCAGTCACGGCCTTCCACTTCCACACACGAATTGTTCGATCGTCCGACCCTGAGACGATGTGCTGACCATCCCGAGAGAACGCCACAGACCTAACCCAATTTGAGTGTCCACTGAAAGGACCAGCCACCGTCTGTCCCGTCATGGCGCCCCAAACGCGAATTGTTTGATCGGAAGAGCCTGAGATGATATGCTGGCCATCCGGAGAGAATGCCACAGATATGACCGAATTCAAGTGCCCACTAAATGGGCCTTCCACCGCCTACTCCCGTCATGACATTCCGCACATGAATTGTTCCATCGTAAGAGCCTGAGACGATGTGCTGGTCATCTGGAGAGAATGCCACAGACATGACCCAATCCGAGTGTCCATTAAATGGGCCTGCCACCACCACTCCCGTCATGGCGTTCCACAAACGGACTGTTTCGTCGTCAGAGCCTGAGACGATGAGCTGGCCATTCGGAGAGAATGCCACGGATGAGACCGAATTCGAGTGTCCGCTAAATGGGCCCTGCCTCGGTCTCTCCATTCATGGCGCTCCACACACGAATTGTTCGATCGGAAGAGCCAGTGACAATGCGCTGGCCATCTGAAGAGAATGCCACAGACGTGACCGAATTCGAATGTCCATCAAATGGATCGGCCGCCGTCCCTCCCTGTCATGGCATTCCACACACAAATTGTTCCGTCGTAAGAGCCCGAGACGATGTGCTGTCCATCCGGAGAGAATATCACAGACGTGACCGAATCCGAGTGTCCATGAAAAGGGCCTGCCACCGTCTCTCCCGTCGTGGCGCTCCACATACGAATTGTGAGATCGGAAGAGCCTGAAACGATGTGCTCGCCATCTGGAGAGTATACCACAGACGTGACCGAATTCGAGTGTCCAGTAACTGGGCCCACCACCGTCTCTCCCGTCGCGGCATCCCACACGCGAATTGTTCGATCGTCCGACCCTGAGACGACGTGCTTTCCATCTGGAGAGAAAGCCACGGACGTGACCGAATTCAAGTGGCCATCAAATGGCCCCGCCTTTGTCTCTCCCGCCATAGCGTCCCAAACACGAATTGTTTGGTCGGAAGAGCCCGAGACGATATGCTGGCCATCCGGAGAGAATGCCACAGATAGGACCGACTTCGAGTGTCCACTAAATGGGCCTTCCACTGCCACTCCCGTCATGGCGTTCCGCACATGAATGGTTCCATCGTAAGAGCCTGAGACGATGTGCTGACCATCTGGAGAGAATGCCACAGACACGACCCAATCCGAGTGTCCACTAAATGGGCCGGCCACTACCACTCCCGTCACTGCATTCCACACACGAATTGTTCGATCGGAAGAGCCTGAGACGATGTGCTGGTTGTCTGGGGAGAATGCCACAGACCTGACCGAATTCAAGTGTCCACGAAATGGGCCGGCCACTGTCTCTCCCGTCATAGCGCTCCAAACACGAATTGTTCGATCGGAAGAGCCAGAGACGATACGTTGGCCATCTGAAGATAGTGCAATGGAATTGACAGAACCCCCGACATGTGAGATCACCATCTCCGATGATGGCCAATGAGACAATCGCCCACTTTTGACGCGCAGTGTTCGGGGAAACATGCTTGAAAATTGTATAGAAACAAGAGAAGAAGTCGGTGCAAATGGCAAAGTAGAAAGATAGACATGAGGAGCACTCTTTGCCATGGCCGTCCCAAAATACCGCGCAAACGCGGAGGCGTCATGGACGAACGCGGTGAATTGCTTTCGCTCTATGTGAGAAACCTGTTTCGACTGTTGTCATCAGTTGTTTGCTTGCCTCACAGAACTGAGGTTGAGACTTACTCCTCGACCAGAGGCTAGCCACACACTCACAGACGACAACGCTGGCAAAGCAAGACGCATATAACCTGTCAAGCTAAGGGCCTCGAGCCAATAGAGAAATTTCGTCTTGAAGAAAGCTCGGAGTTTGCTAAACAGATTGGTTTCGAAACCAAGTTGTTTTAAATGGCCGTCGTAGAAACGACAGGCATACAACAGAGCAGGTGGGAGTTGTTTGGCAACGCGGTCTTCAAGGCCTTGGATATCTTTATTAGCGAGATATGACGATTCAATGTCACACATGTTGAACCTGAGGTCGCGGTGCACTAGACCGAGGCAGGAATTGGCCAATTCATAGTGGGCATGCTGAGGGACAATATAAAAATCACCGCTCTTCTTTTTATTCATGAGGAAGTCGTAGAATGAAGTATGCAGAGGAACGATGTGGAGGCTGTCATCAGGCGAGTTAACGTTGCTCAACAACGAGCCCAGGCGACGGAGCAATGTGACGACAGAATTAACATCGTCGTTGTCATCGGAGGCGTGTCGTCGAAAAGTGGTCAGGGAGCGGATGGAGAGGGGTTCGAATGCAGTGATGAGCTGTCCCACCACAGAGCGGAATAGAAGCCGTGCATTTGGGTGTGTGATGTATCCTTCAAGGACTTCCTTGTACAACTCGTCCAACGGGTCTTGTCCATCGCGGTCTGTGAGTTTCAAAAGATGATTTATACACTCTTTCTTGTTAAACGCGAAGCTTTCAGGAGGATCTAAGACGAATCCACAGGCAACCGCTGCCCACTGAAACAGTCTCTCCGCCTTTGTTACCAACGCAACGCCATACTTTTCGAACTCGTCTGAAGGAAGGAACTTATGAAGGTAGGTGAGTATATCGACATCTGTTTGAGCTGCCAGCTCAGAATCGTTCATATATATGATCCTGGCTGATGGCGCTCCATCGAACGCAGATTGGATTCCGTCCTCCGACCTAGAGGTGATAAGCACACGAAAGTTCGATGGCAGTCTGGAGAGGTTTTCGGCGAGAAACGTGTGTAACCCATTTCTACCAGTTGCGTCTCCGCTCTCGTCCAAGGCGTCGATTACAACAAGAATAGGACCGATGATGTGTAGATCTTCAAGCGGTTTGAGGATGAGGGATTCAAAGAGTGTGGGATAGTCACGGGTACGAACCCGAAGAGAGGAGTCGCCCTTAACAATACTTCCAAGCGCGGCCTTGAACGAAGGGTAGCGGTCGGAGAGATCGTGTGCCAGAGACGTGAACAAGTGGTAAGCCTCGCGTTTGGGTTGCTCCTTCCGCAAAAAAATGAAGGACGATGTAAGACGGCGCATTTTGTCAAAGCGACGGGCGATCTCGTGTGCGATGGATGACTTTCCAGTGCCCGCTTGTCCGAAAAGAATAAGACTATGCTCGGAGCTGGGACTGTTCACCCAATTAACGATGAAGTCCAAGAAGGCTGTGCGCGTTCCCGGAAGGCAGCCCTTCTCAGGCATAAAGCGCGAGCCCATCCCATACGGTATTTCTCTGATTTTTGCATCTATTTCTGTGACAACCATTAGATCGACAACCTCCAAGTTATCGTAACTACATACCAGCGTCTGAAACTCGGCTCGATACCCACTTCAGTTGGGTAGTCACCCCATCAAGTTGACTAGAAATTCCGCCAAGCTGACTAGAAATCTTGCCAAGATTGGCCGAGATTATTCCCACGTCATCCAGAATTTGGAGCGCAGTTATCTCTGTATTGATGGTAGCCTGATCTAAGAAGGCTCTTCGAAGGTCGATGAGAGTGGTGCGGAAGTCCCCAATTTTTTTGTCGACTTGGCCGCCGAGATTAATCAATGTGCGCTTCCCTGCGAATTGCGCGTTTACGTCGGCCAATAAAGTAGTTGAAAACGACGTACAAAATCGCGGGTCCTTTGTATAAGATTGTATAAAGTCACTGCAATTACAGACATGCTGCAACATGAGCGTAAGGATTTGGGCTTGCTTGGACTCGCGCTTGATAGATTTCAAAATGTCTTCCTGGTTTGCGAAATCAAATGCATCGTGCATGGCTTCAAGTAAGGTTCGAACGTTCTCGTCAGTTTGAAACTGTTCTAGGAGCGTCTATCATCCAGGTTAACATGGCATTAGCGCTTCCTTTCGACAATAACGCAAATCGATGCACCTTGGGAATTGCTAATAGCAGGTCACATGCCATCTTTGCATACGGGTTTAGCTGAGAACGAAAGTCGGCTCGGTCAGGTATAAGGTAAAAGGACATTGCGCTATGACGTACTTCTGCAGCCGGGCTCAAAGTATTCATCATCCAATTGATTCTCGCAATTGCACCTTCCCATGTACTTGGGAGACTGATCGGCTTGATAGCTTCATCTGCACCACGGAGAGCAATCCCGGCAGGCGCGACGTCTGCTGACACAGCGATCGTTAAGTAGAGTATGATAGGCCGGCCCAACTGCCCAGCTTGTCCGTCGCCATTACTGAAAACAAAAGCAGCGTCTAAAAAGCGAGACACTCAGTTACTAGTCAAATGAGCAATAGTTCTCGCAAAAAACAAACCACTTTGGGATTCGACAGGTATTGGGGTCTCAAGAGTTCCAATGAGCGTATCGGAGTGCGTCAATCGCTTCGCATAGAGACACAATCTAAGATGTGAAGACGGCTGTACAAAACTGAACAGAACTCAGGCCTCAGCCAGAAAACAGGATTGAGAACGCAAGTTCCTACAAGGCACCAAGGTTCTGATTCCACAGCACCATCTTTCCCTTAATCGAAACGCTTGCCGTCTTCTTCGTTATTGCTCGGTTGTTCACAGTGACAAAGAACCGTTTCTTCCGGCGAAACCGTTTCACGATATTTGGAACATTATATGCTCGGAGGACTAACAAAGTGATTAAATACTTTTCGGGACGCCAACCAGTCAGGATTTTAGTACGTACCAGTCACATCAATACGAAGCAGAGAAGGGATGCCTTTTGATTGGACAATCTGAGTTCTGCCCAAAGACGTCTCTGGATCCAACGTCACAACAAAAAAACACAGGGATTGACACACCTTATTCCAGGATTTTCCGATGCGGGGGGATGTGGGCTGAAACGATGGGTCATTGGGGGGAGGGTTATGGGTCAACGGGCATATACACACGAATCCAATTTTATGTGCTGGTGTTTCATATATTTTTCAAGGGCTTCACAGGCTATACGAGGTCAGAGTGCGTGTATGAGTCGGGCGTTGGGGTTCTAAACGCCCGCTGTCCGCTTGCCCCAGTACTTACCTGGACAGCCCGCAAGGTACAGCCCGCACAGGGGCATCACCGATTCCCACCATTGTCAAGGACTGATGCATGATGCATGATTGTCCAGATGAGGACCGACCAAAAAGATACGTCAGGTTTGAACTTGGGACACCTTCACAAGCAGTTTAACTTACTATGCGACAGGATTTTTGCAAAAAAAAGGGATAAGCTAGGGCGGGTTCCAGATGAAAACACGCCTCTCAAGGCGCCAAAAAGGGCAATTGACTCTAAATTTGACTCTGTCACTGACTGTCAGGCACAACATCCTAAGCCGTATTCAGTATACCGTATTGCCATTGGTGCCATGACCATGGTACCCGTACAACCGAAAGTATACGCAGACCTACCGGCAGTCGCCCCTTCCCCCCCCACAACAGCTCGTTATCTCCACAATTATCCGCAATTTTTTGAACCATGTCCGAGAAAAATGTTGGAATCCTCAGTCAACTCATTCCTCCAAAGCCAACCTGGACTGCTGCGGACGTCCCCGATCAGACGGGAAAAACCGTCATCGTGACGGGTGGTAATAGTGGTATAGGGAAGGAGACAGCACGGGTGAGCCTCCGTTTCACCCCATCTTGGAATTTCGCTGATGAAGGGCGTTCGTAGGTGCTGCTCTCAAAAGGCGCCAGGGTGTATATCGCCACGCGCTCAGAAGAGAAGTCGCAGAAGGCGATCGACGAGCTCAAGAAGGAGACAGGAAAGGACAGCATCTTCTTCCTCAAGCTCGACCTAGCAGACCTTGTCTCCATCAAGGCCGCAGCCGAAGAGTACATTGGCAAGGAAACCGAGCTTCATACGCTCTATAACAACGGGTAAGGACTTGCACGCGCTCATGCCACGAAACACGCCTCTAACACGATGCAAGTGGCGTGTATGCGGTGGTTGATAAGGTGACGACACAAGGCTTCGATATGCAATTCGGAACGAACGTTCTAGGTGGGATGCGGACTGACTTGTCAACTATTATCACCTCTTCACACACATCGAACCCGCAGGACACTTCTATCTCACCAAGTTACTCCTTCCCGTTCTCACGGCGACCGCGAAAAAGACTTCTGCCGGAACGGTACGCGTTGTTAACTTGAGCTCCCTAGGTCATCAGTACGGGCCACCCGAGGGTATCAGATGGGCCACGCTCGGCCCTGGAGATGATTCGTTCAAGGCACGCAAGAAACTCAACGCGACCAAGTTATACGGCCAGAGCAAATTGGTAAGGTGTACGAGTACTGCCCCTAAGTCACCTGATGCTCATTTTTTGTAGGGAAATATTCTCTTTTCTAATGAGTTCGCTCGGCGTTACGGCGGCGAAGGCATAGTATCGACCTCTTTGCATCCTGGGACCGTCGACACGGATATCGCGCGTTATACAAGTTGGCTGGCGCAATGCTTCGGGCGGATGCTAACATATGATATCTCTTATGGTGCAATCACTTCCCTGTATGCTGGGACTGCACCCGCTGCGAGCGAGCTCAATGGCAAGGTGAGTGCAACATTCTGTCTAGGGTGGAAATCACCCCTTACGTCCTGGCTTGCGTGTGTAACCTTTCTAGTATCTCACGTCGTGGGCTCGCGTCGTGGTTCCGAACAAGAAGGCGCTCGACGCCGAGCTCGCGAAGAAGCTATGGGAGTGGTGTGAAGAGCAAGTCAAGGATATCTGAGCTGCTATATAATGCTTTCCGTGATCCCCTGGACAGTCAGATTACGTTACGGGGCCAGCTGTTTACTGAATGGACACCTTTGCGACTCATCTTAATCCATCGTAATGCTTACTTCACGTACGATACCCGTTACAATGGCCATTATTCTTCGTTTGTTAGTTTCAAGTTGTTAGCGCTTGTCACGTGTCAAATTCCCCGACTCGTCCCCTCAGGCTCTCGAGGCTGCTGCCCTTGGTCCATGTCGCACGAGCACTGTACGTTCTAGAACGATATCTACCTTTTAATACCAGTAATCTCCAGCCAAAACCTAGCGAAATCTCAATATGCTGCGGCATCTCGCGTTCCATTGATCCAATCTCCCAGTCTGCGCGTCCCAAAACACGTATGTCAACCTTACCCCTGCCTGCCTCACGAGCGCGCCCCGCTCCAAAAACCAATCATTTCTTACGGTTCCCGTCAGGTAGAGCTCCCTCCCGACATCCACCCGCTCCCGGAAAGCGTAAACGCATACGTAAGTTTCACCTTGCATCATCATCGCCGCAGCCCCTCCGACACACAAACACACACCCTTCCCAGTTCGTCTATCCGTTCACTCTCGAGCCGCACGTCCTCACCGTTGAGTCCAACCGCCGCGCGACGCTCGCTGCACACGCCGCCCGGCGCGAGGCACTCCTCCGCGCACGGGAGGACGAGAAGCAGCGCCGCAAGCGCGAGGCTCTCCGCCGCATCGCCCCAGGGTTCGAGCCGCGTGGCGCGCCACTCGTTCCCGTGAAGACGGGCCTTGCACTGGACCAGCAGCAGCGGAAGGAGGATGGGGCGGGCGGTAATGCTACCGCCGCCAGTCAGGGTGGACACCCCCGAGACGTCATGGATGATCTTGTCGACAGGCTCGCTGCGCTGGAATCGGCCACGGATTCCTACTGATATGATGCCGCTTTTCCTTCTGGCCTTAGACTGGGAGAGACCGATATCGCGCCCCAGACTTGCTTGCGGAAGCGGCATGGGAGAGAAGTCGCGGTGGGATGGATGTTCAGTAAACGAATCAGTCGCTAACGCACGATAAATTCCACCCAAACCGCATGGCTGTTATGTTTCAACAATGTTGTACTATTACAGTAATGGTACTTGTGGCAGTTTTCGTAGTCAATGCACAAAATCGTAAGAATACAAGTATGTGGGCTACACCGTATGTTCTTCTACTAGCTTGCTACATGAACTCAGAACGACAGAGGGGACAACTTGAAGAATGACTCGTGTTGAACCACTAGTACATTAGTCAGTCCCTGAGCGAGAGCCTTAACTTAGAGTGGCGGAAAACGCATACCTTGTACAGACAGGAAGCGTGGAAACGATTTTTACAGGTTTTGCATGGTTTTCGCGGCAGAGATCCGTCAGAGAGGCTGATGATGCTGGGATGGGACGGGCGTCAGACCTCTCTCTCCCAATACAAAGGGGAAAGCCCTTACGAATAGCAGATCGCGCACTCAGTCTGGCCCTCGAAGTGCAGTGTGACATTTTTCTTGAAAAGGCTGATCGCATCGACAATCCGTCCATTCTGATGGGGCTTGATTAAGCAAATGGCCGCTTGCAAGCCGCACTGTGCACACGTACCTGGGACCAAACGATTTGCTGCACGCCGAGCATCCAGCCTCGCCAACGGTTCTCCGTGACCCCGATCCTTTTCGAATCTTTCACCGTGACTCGCTGTAGAGGCCAGTCACTCGGAATTTTCAGTGTAAGCTCCAATTGGTGTTCGTCGACGTTGTACGCCGCTGTGACTTCGTTGACAGCGCTCGCCACTTTGACCGTAAGGTTTTCTGAGTTCAGTTCTTCAAGGCCTTCGGGGCTTTTGATCTGACTAAGTTCAGTGTCGATTATAACGGGGGAGAAGTGCGTCGCAGTGTAGGTTGTGACGGATGTGGACAAGTTCTTGTCCTTGCAGTCGTCTAGCCAAGAACGTACAAGGGATGGAATGGTCAAGAGTGCTCGGTAATATACGTGAGCAGCAAGGAGCCGGATGCTCAGAGGATTTTCTGATTCGTACACTAACGAACCGATGAGTTATGGGTCGGGAATGGTGTTTCCGATACCTTACATTCGATATAAAACTGGTCTATTGACCATGCGTCCAGCTTGACCGCTTTACCAACGCCTCCATAGAGTTGAAGTAGGTTGAGAACCAAAGGGATCAGATGAGTGGTAACTAATCCGACTTCCTGTAAATGTTCCGAATATCCGGACTTGACCTTCATCGACTGCGAAAATGGCTTGAATATTGACGTGGACGATAAGAAGAAACGACGATTACTCACTGCGTTTGTATACAGGTCCAGAGCGATCATCCAGCCAAGCAATGTCCCGAACGTTCTCTACGATGTCGTCGATTACTAGCCGAAGACGGTATTAACTACATCCGGGCGTACCTGGCTTGGGTCTTCCTCGATATCGTAATATCGAGGGTTTGTTGAAGCAGCGATATCAGCTCCAGAGGCAGCAAAGATCTGACAATGGACTCCGTGTCCACACCCGCTTCGATTACAAGGTGTTCGGTGCGTTTGTGGGCCGCCTCCCGTAACAACTCATAAGCCATCTTCTGAACACTTGTAGATGGATCAAACAAGAGATGCGACATCTAGATAGCATCGAACGAAAGTGATCAGCACGTTTACAGTCACGCTTTGTGAGGGCACTTACCTTGGAAAGGGTTGTGTGATCCATCAAGGAAGAGGGCAAGTTTTGCACGATTGACAGGGCCGCCTCACGGCATACCGCGCGAGGTGTCGACGCGGTAACAGACCCTATGAATCATGTGAGATGGAAGCCTCGATGAGCAAATTAGCACATACTAGGTTCTGATGCTACGATATCCCGAAGGAGGGAGAGCACCGTCGTCTCGCGTTGCTTCCAATCGGCACGCAGAGCCTTGTTATAGAGGACTTGGTCTTGGATAACCTGAATGAGCCGGATAGTCCTCCATAGAGTCGTGAGCGTCGTATCGTCCTCGAACGAGGTGTTCTACGTAAGCGCAATGCAAATCAACGTGGCTCGTAAAGGAAAACCGCGGACCGGCGTACCTCGAGATTGTTCTCGATCAAATCAAAAACGAACTCCCAGTGGGACCCCGGAACGTTTTGCAAGATTGGTACGAGGTGGAAGAACACGTTCGTGATCTCACTCTCGACATCTTCGTCGATATCCTCGTCTGATGAGACCCATCCTTGGCACGCCTTCACAAAGTTAACGGCACGGGGTTGTGGCAAAAATACTACATCCGACTCTGGGTCCGGGGCAGTGGCGACGAGGCGACGCAACAGAAGGAGGCCCTCCGTGTTCGCCCTGCTTGCAGGGATGCCCAAGATCCCTGCAGCTAACTCATTACGGTATCTGTCAAGACGGGCCGGCTCGGAACCAAGCTGCGTAATGCAGATCACGATAGCAAGCGAAAGCGCTGGGGCTTTTCGGCCCGTTATTACGGCTGAAATTATGCAATAATTACGATAGACGCACAATTCTTTTCCAACTTGCGAGCCAGAAGCATCCATTGGTCGGCTTCATCCATCGTGGCGTCACGTAGCACATGCTGCAGTACGGCATGGACTATCCTTGCGTGCAAGCCGTCATCCTCGTCTTGTGCATGCTCGATCAGCTCCACGGTGAAAGACGCCAGACCGTCCAAAGAATTCGTATGCCTTCCATTCAGCAACGACGTGATGGCGTTCACACGCCAGTTGTCGTCCACAGCGGCGGTCATCAGGAGATACGCCGTCAGTTGCTGCGCCTTGACAGTGATCTCTCGCAAGATATTCTCGGATGCCGTCCTTGAAAATGCCGGATTTGGCAGAGATGGTGCTGCGAGCAATTCTTCCGCATACATCGCAAGCGCTAGGAAGTGCCGCAGTGCCCACAGGTTGGCTCGTGCCAGTCCCCTGTTCTCAGCATAAGTGTACAACAATGCCGTGACGCCTCGCGCATATGCACCGAGCCCTTGCTGGTCGGATTCGCAGTCCGGGCCTTCCGCGGTTTCGAAGGATGACTGTGGTGGAATGAGGGGGTCGAGGATTGCGAGACTGGCAGTCGCCGGATCGAGCCGAAGGTTGCACAGCATGCCATCGAGGGACCCTTTTGTGGGAAGCAACTCGTCCAACCCGCTAAGAAGTCTGTCAACGCCACCATCTGATGCGGCACGCAGGATGTCCAAAGGGCTTGTCGCAGAGTGAGCGTCGTCTGTCGCAGAGGATTCTGGGGGTCTCACCTTACGAGGATTGAGGTATGAAAGATAGCGTCTTGTAAGCGCGCGGAGATTGCCACGCCTAACTGTTTTTGTAAGCCCACAGGTGCACTTTCCAACCAAGATGCCCACGTCTTCTGCGCGACAGGGAAGACGGCCGTCGGCAGAGCCCTTGGTAGCAAGAATGCGAGTACAAAGATATCAGGAAGAAGGGAGAGTGCAAGGTTCTCATGAAGTACACTCTCGGGCCGGGTTTCGAGGCAAGCAGCAATAACATCGATCAGCACGGCCAGCTTGACTGGGTCTTCATCGTCCTCTCCTTGAAGGATACGTGAGAGGACCTCTCCAAAGGTGGCGATCACCTGCTGAAACAACGCATCGAACGACTTGTCCGCGACGAAGTGACCTTCCAATCTTGTCAGACAATCAATTGGAACAAGTTAGTACCTGACCGCACCTGAGCACCGGATCACGCGTAAGAGCAGAGGTAAAGCGTCCGCATTAGCGTCCGCAATGGCATCAGCGAATATCGCACTGATCGATTTGTCAAACTCTTGTTGGGTGGGCTTCAGGTGCTCTGGAAGAGCGCCTTGTTCAGTTGCATCTAAGAGATGCGGAAGGACGACGTAGACGGGTTGGGTGGGTAGCGATTCAAGAAGTGAATGCCAGAGTTTGAGTGTTACCGTCTGGTCGCCGCGCCGCGAGAGGTAGGTTGTTAAAAGCTTAGGTGAAATGCTCAATATCTTGCTAGCATGTTCCGAAATCGTCTCATCCAACGCCTCGTAGAGTGTAGGTGTAAGCACAAAGGAAAATCCCTGGAAAATAAGCGTTCCTACCTCCGCGTCTCCAAAAACGACAAAAAGTGAATCTCCGAAAGCATCAATTATCCCAAGTAATACACTTAGCGTGCGCAGCACCCCTTCATCCTGTGACTGCAAGCGAAGCGCATTCCGACTTTGGCCGAGTATGTCCTCTACAACCCACTGGAAGAGACTATCTGCGACTGACAGAGGGTGACTGCCATCCGTGAACACAGTGCGAAAAGCTTTGAGAAAGGAGAAGAGCAACTGCACGTGTTGTGCATCCGTGGAGGTCAGAAGTGCCTTCATCCCGGGCTGGAAAATGTCCCAAGCTGCGTCGAAACAGCCCTACTCGACGCGAGCTGCTTAGAAACGCATAGGACAATATAAAGCATGAATACCTGGATCGATCTCGTTCAAGTGTAACCATATTCTTTGCAACCAATTCCGCTGCGACGCCTTCCTCGACTCTGAGTCTTCTCGACTGTGCTTTCCTCTAACACCCTCGCATACTGCGCACGCACGAGTGCCTTTGCCACATTGTCACCGTATACAGTTTCCTATGCCATCGCGAGCACCGCGCACGCGTCGCGCCACGAACGCGGTGCACTCAAGCAGAGCTCTAAGGAAAGCAGCGGACTTGGCGGCACGATTGAGGGCACTAAGCGCGCGTCCGTCGATGGCGGCCCAGAATGAGGAGAAGAATGGGCTGGCGGGGATGTCGGAGTCGGAATGGAGTAAGATCTGGGAAAGGATTCAGCATTACGATAGAGTACGGAAGGGTTGCGAGTTGGGCACGAACGGACGATGGGATGGAGTGGAGGAAAGCGAGAACGGCTGGGTAGCCTTCTAATGGCAAACCCCCACAACCGAGCTCTAAGAACTGCAAGAAATCCGCGAAGCCCGGCGATCGATCGCCCTGTACTACAGGAGCTGTCGGTTGCTGCTTTGAATTGTCTTCTGTATCAGAGTCACCGTCTTCTTCGTCAGAGTCGCTCTCGGTCGCCTTGGGGATTTCGTACGCAGCATCGATATCCCAGGCGCGAGGGAACTCTACCGTATAATGAGTGATATGAAGACAACAGAACCTAAGCCAGAGCGTACCCTTGAGGAACTTCAGCCACGGCCGCCACATTGTTCCTCTGACCTGCACGCTTGGCTCAGCAAAAGAGGTGCGAAGAACGGCGACGCTGAGCAATGGCACCAAGCCGGCCGTCTCATCTAAATATCTACCTTGTCAATTGTAATAAAGCTCGGCTGGCCGGTGGCGTACCTGGCCAGTTCTCAAGCAATGCGAGGAGCAACGCCCAGGCATAACTTCGAACGCCGGGCTGCGCATATCCAAAGCTCTCGACCTCCGCGAACGGACACGTCTGTTCGTGACAAAGAGAGCTCCACAGTCGCGGGTCAGATAAAATCTCGAGTATACTCTCAGGTAACTTGTCCCCGTGTCTCTGAGCGCAAACCTCTGAACGCGCATCGCTCGTGAGCTCTCCTCACAAGAAAATGGCATGTATGCGCACGCACCCAAAACCCACTGCAGCGCGCCAAGTGCCCCGATCCGCAACCGTGCCTTCCTGTCCGCCTCGTTCTCCTCATCGCTCTCGCCACCTCTCGCCCGCGCAGAAGCCCCGTTTTCATCCCCCGCTTTCCGCATCTGCGCCGCCGCCACCACCGCCACCGGAGGAGGGACCGGCCGCCCGCGCACGGTGCGCGGCACGACGATATCGACGGGCACCTGCACGGGGTTCAAGTACGCATGCAGAGCGAGGGGGTCGAGCAGCGCGCGCTGTGCGAATGCGAGCAGAGCGGCCATCTGCGTGTTGTCGAGTATGAGCCTGTCCGCGCTCGCGTTAGGGTCTCGGTCGGCGTCTGTCGGCGCAGGCGAGGGAGAAGTCGCGCGCGCGAGGGGGAGGAGGACGTGCGTGTCCCAGGAGCGCTGTGCGACGAGCGCGACGTTTCGCTCGGCGTCGCGCGCGGCCATGCACCAGCTGCCTAGGACGCACTCGACCTGCTCCGCGGACGCGACTTCGCGGAGATGGAAGAGGATCTGTGTGCGCAGGGGCTCCGCGCGCAGGATCTCGGCGTGGACCGTGAGCGCAAGCACACGTAGGCGGCGGGAGGGGTGCAAGAAGAGCGCAGGCGCGTGGTGCATCTACCAAAAAAAAAAAACCCCCCGGTGATACAACCGCCCGCATGTTTTCCACCAGAGTGCGTGAGAAGCCAAGGATGGACCAGACAGACACGAGATAGAACGTACCCAGATCGGCAGCGAGAGTGTGAGTGCCTCGAGCCGTGCATATGCGTCTGCGTCCTGATCGTCGTTATCGCTTAGAAGATGCACACGATCGATCCACCCCACACGTAATTCCTCTAGCGCCTTCGTT
Source organism: Lactarius psammicola (assembly GCA_025769895.1). Taxonomy (NCBI): domain Eukaryota; kingdom Fungi; phylum Basidiomycota; class Agaricomycetes; order Russulales; family Russulaceae; genus Lactarius; species Lactarius psammicola. Next base: position 204,284 of record WTXK01000011.1, on the reverse strand, counting down.
TTTGTCACCGTGTCCTTCTTGCTTAACCCACGCAGCACGACGAGCAAGTCCGGCGGTAAGCGTTGTGCTAGTCCGAGAGCGTCGATCGGGTCCTGCTGCACAGGCTGCGGCTTGGCCGGTGGGACGTACGCCTTCTTGCGTGGCGGCTCCTTGTTCTTTCCCCTGTCCTTTCCCTTGGGCTTCTTGTCCTTGGGCAGGTTCGAGACATCTGTGGGTGGGCCGTCCTTGCCCGCTGCGGCCTTGCGTGCGTGCTTCTTACGCGTGGCAGACGACGCGGATGATTTTCCCTTAACCATAGGACACGCTACGAAAAGGTGAGTGGTATAGTAAGTGACCGTAATCGTTGATTTAGGGTCTTGAAGATTCGTCGGCGTCGTGAGTCAATGGTACGTGTTGCTGAGTAATCAACGCAATCGACGCTCAATGCTAATCCACAATACTGTAATCATTTCGTTTGCATGATGATGATGGCGTCAATGTACCCGTGTACTGTAGCAATGTAGACATAAAATAATGAGATGATGTCATGTATATCACTCTCGATCGCAATCGCAAGATACCCAGCTGTTCGCTCGTGTAATGCTTGAGTAAGTGTTGTCATCAAGCTTGAACGACAATCAGGGCAACACAAAGAATACCTATCGCGCGATTCGCAGTTTTGTGCTAGCCGTTCAAAAAGCAGTCAGGCGAGTCTCAGTGAGCGTAAGTTCTGCCGTAGTACGATATCTCGAACTTGGAAACGATCAGCAAGGTGTCACGTAAGGGCTAGGCACATTGGACCTACCACTCGCAAGGATACCCGCCGTCGTCGTGCTTTCCTATATAATTTATATCAAGAGGCAGTTTGTCGCGGAACAGTCGAGAGAAATCCCCACCTGTGACGGACGTGCAGTAACCATAAAATCGCCTCGGCGCTGGCGAATAGGTTCTTTGGATGGCGCTAAACTTCCCGCGGAAGTCTAATATACCCAAAACAACGATCAGTAGGAGAAGATCACACGGAGAGATCGCCGCACATTTGGAAGCTGTCTCCATATCATTCGGCCGATCGTCGTAACTCTTCACATATCGTGAGAGGCGAATACCAGAATCAAGCTTGCGCTGGAGGATGTCGCATTTATTGAGGAAGAGCACGAGATCGACCTTGGCCAGTAACTTGTTTTGGCAAATACCTTTCCATAATAATACAGAGTCCTCCTGTACGTAAAGGGTCAGCTCAAGGAGTCAACCAGCTACAAGTAGCATACCAGACGGTTCACTTGGGGATCTTCTGACAGAACCTGGTCGAACGCAGAGATGGGCGCTAGGAAGATGATGGCCTCCACTATCTATTCCGTCAACACGAAACATGATGGCCACGCGCATCAGGAAAACGCGCGCACCATTATCAAAGAAAGGCACCCATGTAGCTATGTCCACCAGCGCGCGAAAAAAAAACGTAAACATGTAAGAAACCGCGACAACCGGATGGAAGGATGGGCTACATACGCCGCTGCAGTCGAGCTGTCAGCAGTCTGGGTCATGAGGCAGGCCAGAGGCATGCAGGCGCACTTGGAAACGTGATCCACCGACGTCCACAATTCGCCATTGCGTTCCCTGATCTCCCGCCTCCATCTCGAACTTGTACTCTGAGACTCCGATTGTTTTCAACCTCGCCCTGAGCACGTCATCTGCCCAAAGCTCGTTAACCTAAGTGCACCAGCGTCCAAGATAGGGTATCGCGCCGCGCACCGTCCGTGGGGACGTAATTGTACCCGGTGACCCGGTCCAAATCATTAAGGAAACTGAAATGAGAGGAGGGAATCCCGTCAGGCCCACAGAGCGTAGGGATAACTGAGGAGAACACTCACAACCCGCTCTCTTCCTCAGGTCGTATGCGGCGCAGCGCCAAAATTTCACGCACGCGCATGCTGGACCACAGCCGCATCAAGTCGAACCGACATTCGAACAGCACACGTTGGCCATGGTCTGCTGCCTCGGCGGCGACGGCACTTGCAGGACGTGTACCTGCGCCACCGGCACGCCACTTCCCTGGGCGCACAAACACCTCCTTAGCAAGGCCAAGAGCGGAAACGGTTAAACCCAGGGCGCCCGCTCCGAGATCGGCAGGTTCGTCTTCGGAGGGTGGAACGAGGCGCTCCTTGAGCATCGCCTCAACCCGGCGGAGGGGCATCAGGCGCTGCGAAATGGCATCGAGCTCGGCATCTTCTTGGGGTTCGTCTTCAGAATATGTGTCGGTGTAGATTGAACGAGAAGCTGGATCGATGGGCCTCTCGTCCTCATCGTCAAAGTCAGACTCGAGGTCCACACGGCCTTTGCCCTTGCCCTTCCCGTTTGTTCGTACGGACTGAACCTGGGAGCGTGAATCCCAGCGCGGGCCGGAGATGGTGCGGACGCGAGTACGGGAGGTGTGTCGGCGATAGGCGGCGACGGCCGCCAGGATCGAATGCACGGAGCGAATGACATTGAGCTGGATGATAACGCGCCAGTGTATGCGCTCTTCTCGGAATGCTGTGGGTGTGTAGATACGCTGAAACTCTGGCAGAAAACCGAGGGGGGATTACATAGGCGGACAAATGCACGAGGGGACATTACGCACGGCGCAGTGTCGTGGACTTGCCTAGGACGAGGTGAGCAATTGCGGCTTATGGGTACGAGATAGACGGGTGAGACGCACCAGACTCGCTTTGGCCCAGGAGGAGTACACGAACTACTTTGTTTTTCTTATTAGCTTGCCGTTCGATGCGAATAGCCTCGTCGATAGCCTGAGAGACACGAGCAGCTTCTTCTTCGCGGGCAATGCGTATTGCTCTAGCCTCAGGTGATTCATCTGGGGGAGGACGGAGAGCAGCAGCAAGGGGGTCTTCATCATCTGGAGAGGCGCGCATGAGACGAAATCTCTAGAATTACACGGAGGAGAAGTTGAAGGAGAGGAAGGAGAATTGGGTGAAGGAGACAAGGAAGCGGGGAGATATGAAGAAGAGAACAGGACAGGAACGGGGTAACGGGGTAATAGGAACGCACCAAATAATAAAAATAAGAAAAGCAAACGAGTTGCGCGGGAAGTGAATTTGAGTTTACCAGATTCACAAGGTCCGTCCCTTGCAACGACCTCACTTTTCTTACGTTGACACTTCCCTCTTTTTTCCCATTTTCCCCTGCAAAACCCCACTCAGTCTCAAAATATAAACAAATTAAATCAAGAAACATTGATCCCGGCCGGCGGAATAAGTAAAAGGTATAATTCTTTTTGGGAAATAACTTGTATGATGACCCGTGCCTGATCGAGCTCGCCGACCCTTTGGGCCAGGCACCGAGACGCCGCCTATCCCGGCACTGGCAGGCACTCACAGCTCCCTCTCCCTCCAACAGAATAGAGGGCCAACGACATATACAGTCACCGCATGAACTCTCTTGTCCCTATCTTCTCTCTTTTTGCGTTCTCCGATAGGTATATTTGTCCCCATGCCCGTCTTGTCTGCCACGCTCCGTTCCCTCCTATAATAGTGCACGGCACCATCCTAGACGCCCCCTACCCCCATGTGTCTCTTCTCCACGGACCACCTGCCAAGTTCCCACACAGTGGAACACTAACTTGCGCCATGACTACCAGAATTATCAGGCCCAACCCAGCACGCGCCAGCCCCCCTGATCACCCTGTTCTTTCCGGACCGTAGATGTTCCCCCACCTTTGAATCTGTGATCGTAATATCTGCAATCAACAGTTCATTGGACGTGTGCGGCAGCACCCCCAGGTGTCGCCACATCCGTCCTCCGAGCTGTTGATCGTTCATCACAGACACAAACTAAAGGACCTTTTATCACGGGCGCACACCACATCCACGTCCCGTGCGCCAGGCACCGGCATCACTTGAGTCCAAACCTCATCCAGGCACACGAACCCGAAAACGAAGAGAACATTCAGACACCTGGTGCCCAATTAAGAGTTTCCGTACTTTCACAGCCCACTGCCCATGTGCTCCTTGGACCCACCTATTCCGTTCCCTTCATCTGCGTCATCTTCCCCCTCAATCTTCGTATACGTACACGAACCTTCCGTGCTTCACCCGGTATCTCACTGGCAGGCACGAATCAACCCTATTTCTCCCAATAAGCAAACCAATACCCTATCCTAGCATCATCATCGTCCCTGTCCATCACCGCCGGTCTCCATCCGTTGCAACTTTCTTCCGCCGTCCCTTCTTTCACGGCAATCCTAGGGAACGAAAAGGAGCGCGCCAGGAACATCCCTTGCACAGCGTTTCTTTCCCCACGCCTTCTTTCTGAGACTCGTGATACCGTTCCTCATCAAGACGCTAAAGATAGGCCTAACAGACCAGTCATCATGAACTACAACTGCGGGTACCCGGGCCTAAGTGTGGCTGCGTGTGTGTACATGTTCATCAGCATCGAGCCGTAGCCTCGCATCAGATTCTTATGTCCGACTACTTATGTCTGACAAGTAAACCGCTTATCTTATCACCGTGCGATACTGTAATCGCCGACGAGCGCGAAACGTAGCCCTAGAAGGTGCAGCCGCAAGCCCAACTTCCAGAAACGAATGAAACGTACCCTCTTATCTCACACCGGCATCGTGCGCAATTCATTAATCATTTTGGAGGGATCAAGGTGTTATAACGCTCTGGCAAGCACCGTCCGAATCCCTCATCACCGCGGATATATCTCAGGGGTTTCAGGAGACCCGGTAGGTGAAGGGGTCCGCGCGATATGGACATGCGCGTGCGCCGCGGAAAGGTCGTTGTATGAAATGCTCCCTCTGTCTTCAAGCGCTCGTATCAGCGAATCCGACAGTGAGAAAATCCTCAGGGCGCTAGATTTGGCACTGGCACGGTTTTCATTACTTGTGTCCCAGGTTTCAGGAAACTGCGGAGACTTGCCCCGGCTTTGGCCGAGATCAAAACCGAAAGTTTCGTTACGCTATTGGCCGGCCAACCCAAGGATAGAATTCGCTACGAATATGAGTGCCCAGTACTCCATTCGGACGCAGCTCACCCCATGGGCCAAAGTCCGCCATCGTACAGAGAGGGAGACAAACCTCCAACGAGTTGGCCATGGCCAGGAGGCATGACAACAGTGCCCTGTAAGTACGAATCAATTAGAATTTCCTGTCGTCCGTGGCGGTGGATGCCGCGGCATGCTCATACACAAGTCCCATACGTGTGTACGCCCAGGCCTTCGTTAGGCACGCGCCGCGGAGAGGCGCCCTCACTTATAGAGAATATGACAGACGTACCGGTCCCTGGGGACGAAATCCGAGACGGAAATGAAAGGGCGACGTCGCAGAACGAACTTTTCCGGCCAGCACGGTCCACTGCCAGCAGATCAGTAACGTCCTGGTTCTTTGGCCTGGTCATCGCTTCGGCTACCCGCGACACGTGCCCGGCACCTGCTCCACGGGATCCGCGACCTCTCGCGCCAAGGGAGGATCGGACAGCACCCCGCCAAGATGCCGAAAAGGGCTTTCAAGCACCGTGCTGCAGTCGTGCGTCGGACCCGAGCACGACATGGGAAGGTGTAGGGGCGCTGAAGGCCCAAAGTATCGGCCGACGAAGTCCGTACTTGTGTGACCTCGAACTCACTCGCCCCTGTGAGGAAACGCAATGGCACCGTCATCAACCAGCAGGAACAAGACATCCCAGACTGGTCGGGCCCTGTTTCATTTGTCACATATCCCGTACGTCTGCCACTTGGCACCCTCGAAGTCATCAGGGGCATCAAAGCGTGGCAGGGGTCAGCGGCGAAGATGGCCAAACGAAACAACCAACCTGATCGACCTCGTGGGCTATCAAAGTCCACTCAAGGTCCATAGATGAAAGAGAGAAAAACGGCGAAGATCTAGAACAACGGACATTATTTCCACAAGGTGGTCCAATTCAAGCCCTGCAAATCGATCAATCAGGTTCAGGATTCTCAAGACTGAACGGCGTTCTGCTGTACAATGCCTGCATGGAGATGTACCTACTACTGGCACCTTAATCAAGATGGCCGATGGCCCAATAAAGGTGTCGATGGTGTGCTTTTTTATAGCTGCTTGTGCCCCTGGGCCTCTCGGGACCTGTCCCAGTAATCAGATATGATGTGATGGTGTATACACACGGTAATCGGAGAGTGGGTCATTTGACAACTGATAGATCTTGTACAACAACAAAACAAAACAACAAAACAAAAGCTGGAAAGTGGAAACGAGGGCCGACTTCGGCCATCTTCTCCCGACCCTTAGCAAATGGTTTCCCCCCCCTGAACGACCTGAACCTGCACACGGCATACTACATCCTGCCATCTCCATCATTGGGAACACTGCGGACCCTTCAGTCATTGTTTGTCGGGGTATCATCTTTGCTAGCCCCTGGGCCGTCATCTGCACGCTCTTTTCTCATAAGTGGACTCGGGGCTAAAAAAAGACGACCTCGCCACTGAAACTGAAATCTGCCCATGCCGCGTTCTCCGCTCAGGCTACCATTCGATTTCGGAACGCCATCTGTTTGTGAATGAACCAATGGTCGCATCTTCGCGGGGCAATACTCCTCGGGTATATAGCGTACCTCGGCATTTCCCAATCGACCCAACTGCAGCAAGATCCGATCTACCTTCGAGCAAGCCAGACTCAGAGAAAGGAAAGTGGGGAGCGAAAAGATGTTCCACGTCGTTGTCCTGCCATTACCAGCGTGGTGCCGTAGTCGTCAGATCCGTCCATCCTTCTCTCGACTAGCATCTCTTCTTTCTTAGATGGAGCGAACCCTCGATATAGTCGTGGAGGCGATCACCGCACAGGAACGCCTTTGGGCTGTCAACGGGCCCGGATGAGATGAGTTTTCCCGGCGGGGGCGGAAATCGTCCCTTCGCTGACCCCTTGAAGTGTGCCCGAACCCAGTGTCCGACACTTTCGGTCGTCACGTAATGACTTACTCGTCGGTTCCAGAGCTCGGTTCGGGTGGACATTTGGGGTGAGTCCGTCGAATGAGCTGAGTTTGTCCGTGTCCTCCGTGATTGGTGGTCTTCCCTTGTATATGTCGTGCTCGGAAAAGTAAGTTATCATATGTTGAAAAAATAGGTAACCATGGGGCATGTGTTCATCATGCACAGCACGGACTATACAGTCGTCCCTCCGGGTCTACCGCTTTTCCGGAGAGACCTCTCATTTGGTGGTTGCTTCTAGTTTTGATGGGCGGTTCCAGGGTGGTTCGTGTTAGGTCCTAAGGAAGACGAGGGTGACGAGGGTTGCCTGTGCTTTGAAAAACAGGAAATATGAGATGTATGTGTGTCCAAGTACCATACGCTGAGACAATTATCACTGCAAATCTACCGACAACTATCCCTAAGCCGGCTTTCCGGGTTCCTAAGCCTCGGACGTTCGCTGGCGGTGGTGTTGGGTGTCACCGGCTCCTACCCGTCATACGAATTACATGAGGCTTTGCCACTGACCTGTCCTGCGCCGTTCGCGAGGACGAAATTTCTCCCAAATTATCTAGGATTGCCTTGTCGTTGTATTGTATCCATCGCCGCGGGAAGAATCCGAATGGAGCCATCAATCTTCATAAAGGAGTGTATTATGAGAACATTGTATTCTTCTTGCAACAAGGACGCTGGTTCCCAATCTCATAAGAGAGAGAGCATATTGTGTCAATTTTCTTCAAATTAGCGCGGAGACAAGGCAGTGCCTGTGTCGTTCGCGGACGCGTCCACGTTTTGTATATCCTCAGATCCATCATTCGAGTTAATCTTATCGGCTTATCTGCGTCCACATACCGAATTCAGAAATGGTCCTACGACACTCCTACGACTGCTAGTTGGAGTGCGGTACTACTGAGCGCGACTAGTACCCATGGTTTCGCAACTTGCTCGACTCATTAACTTGTCTTGTTCATGTGGGAAGTCGCATTCAAGTAAGGAGGGTACGCGATCGCGCCGAGTACCATTTACGGCGAGATTGGTCAAAAAGTCCGTTGGTAAAAAAAATTGTTGTGAACCTCCGTAAGCAACGACGAATCTTTCCCTCAACCCTCCGCACGTCTCCACGAAGCGGCCTTGGCCACTCGTTTGCATATTTACTGTAATCTCGTTAATACAAAAAAGCGCTGAGCGCTATGTCGGAGCCATCGACCCCTTCCGCCTCCGAGCCTGCCTCGTCCCCATCGCTCTCCTCCATCGATACACCAACACCACCGGGCACACCTCCAAACTTGCATCAAAACACGATCGACCCCAACGCCAGATGGGTCGTGCAGAAATATGGAGGCACAAGCGTTGGGAAGTTTGCCGCACAAATCGCGGAGAACATCGTTCCGTACGCCAAAGTTTCTTTCTCCTTTCCCCCGTTTCGGACTAAAGACCGACGTACTCCCGAAACATCCAGCGACTACTTGGATCGATATAAGCTCGCGATTGTCTGCTCTGCGCGTTCTGGTTCCACAAAATCGTTAGGCACCACCAACCTCCTCTTACGCGCAGCATCCGAAGCTCTTCAACGCACTCCGCAAGTCAGGTCGCCTGTGCAATCTGGGACAGCGACACCTCTCATAACTTCCTGCATCTCCCGGGGCACCCGCACGGGCTCTCCGCCTCACATCGCCGACCTGCTTGCCGACCAGCACGCCAACGATGTATCGTCCTTCAACAAGACGGTCGACTTGATTCATTCAGAACATATAGCAGCGGCCCGTGGTTGTGTGAAAGGGAAGGAAAATCTTTCCGAACTGGAATCGGAAATCGACAGGGATTGCGAGAACCTGAGAGCGTTTCTGTATGCCGCGCAGGTACGCATTTCTCGGGTGACCCTGTCTATGTGGTGCTGATGTTCGGGAAACTACCACAGGTCATAGACGAGATTTCACCCAGATCCAAAGATAGCATTGTTGGCTTTGGAGAAAAGCTCGCGTGTAAAATCATCGCTGCCACACTCCGGGACCGTGTATGTCTCCTGCAGCCGTCATTCCGCTCTCGACCTTCCATAACTAAAACCTCGACGCAGGGCATAGACGCAGAATATGTATCACTAGAAAACGTAGTGCCACCTTACGATGAGGTTAATGGTACACTTGGACAAGACTTTTACGACCTGGTTGGTACCGCGTTGGCCACACGGGTGCGACAATGCGGACCGCGCGTGCCAGTCGTCACAGGTAGTTCTTCCCTCAGTCCACCCTCAGAGTCCGAGCGCTTACGTGTCCTGGCACAGGCTTTTTCGGTCCCGTACCGGGCTCATTACTGAAGCAAGTGGGTCGCGGGTACACCGATCTGGCGGCCGCGCTTCTGGCAGCTGGCCTCGGTGCATCTGAGCTGCAGGTATGGAAGGAAGTCGATGGGATCTTCACTGCGGACCCGCGCAAGGTTATCACCGCGCGCCTCCTTCCGGTCATCTCCCCCGAGGAGGCCGCCGAACTGACGTACTACGGCAGCGAGGTCGTCCATCCATTTACCATGGAGCAGGCACGCAACCAAACCTTCTTCGTTTCCCCTCGTTACAACCGTTCTGAACGTGGTCAGCAGGTTATCCGACGAAAGATCCCGATACGCATTAAGAACGTCGAGAACCCGCGCGGCGGGGGCACAGTCATCGACCCGGAGGCCGATTCGGAGGCCGATCCGCTGCCCGACTTTGGCGCCGCGTTCCTTGACGGTATGCTCACGAACGCGCACGTCAATGGTATGGGCACGGTGTCGCGACAGCGACAGCGGCTGCCGACAGCCGTGACGATCAAGGAGCGCATCGTCGTGCTGAACGTGCAGTCGAACCGCAAGAGCGTCTCGCATGGCTTCCTCGCGGGGATATTCGGCACCCTCGACCGCTTCGGCGTCGTCGTGGACCTGATCAGCACCAGCGAGGTCTTTGTCAGTATGGCGATCGAGGACGTACTCGACCGTAAGCTACAGGCCCGTCTCGTGCGGGAGCTCGAGAAGATCGGCACCGTGCGTGTCCCCCTTCCCGTGCCGAGGCCAAAAGCCACTAACCAGCGCGCCTCCTTTGTGCGTGTGCTTGCTCGCCCGCTCTCTCTCTCCGTTTAGGTGTCCGTGCATCGCGACATGGCGATCTTGTCGATGGTGGGGAAGCAGATGCGCAATATGGTCGGCATCGCCGGGCGCATGTTCACGACGCTCGCGCAGGGAAACGTGAACATCGAGATGATCAGCCAGGGCGCGAACGAGATCAACATCTCGTGCGTCCTCGACGCCCGTGACGCCGTCAAGGCCCTCAACCTCATCCACCAGAGCTGTCTCCAGATCAAGCCCGAGGGCCCCAAGGGCCGCAGTCCGTATTGTTTTGCCATATACCCGTAGGCGCTGACGTCATTTCGCAGTGGGACCTTGGTTGTTCTGACCGGTGGTGGTGTGGAAGGAAGGAGGGGAGGGAGGAGGGAGGGTTAGTAACACCCAGGGGTAGCGATGGCGCAGGAAAAGAGGTTTTTTCTCGCTGTATGTACATCAGTGTACGCGTTGCGAGGGCCGCGGCAGTTCAACTCTGCTTCGCAGAACCAAAAAAAAAAAAAGGGAGAGTAGGTACTCGATGTCTCGCTGCCCGACTTGCTCCTTGCTCTTCTCATGGTGCTTGACGAACTCTCTACTGTGCTTTTGGCGAATGTGTCATGAGCGGCAGCGATGCAACATACTTTACATCGTAGTGAAACTTTCTTGTTTCTTTAGGTCTGAGAAGCAGACAGATAAGGGGCCGAGTGGTCGTAGAAGCACATGCACAAACGAATTTAATTTCTGAGGGGTGTGAGGATCGATGCTACACGAGGAAACGCTGGAATGAAGATACAATATGTACATGGAGTGGTGGAGTAATGAAGGTATGGACGAGACTATAGGTATGGGTTTATGATACTGGGAATTCGCGCAAACACATTAGATAGGGAAACCCGGGACGCCTTTAAACAGTACTGATTAACGAAAAGCAACGAAAAGCAGGGGGGTAGTAGTAGCAACACAGCAAAAGATGGGCCAAGCGTCCTTTTGAATAGGTATGGGTAAAGAAAGACAGCAAGAGTACCGATACAGCGTAGTGATCTAGTGGATTGTGATGACTTGAGGGGCTTCCACGATGGCGGGTGTGCCAAGGCGAACCGTGAGGACAAGTAAGCCGTCCTTCATCTCCGCCTCAATGTCGGCGGCCTGGCAACCCGTGCCATTAGGATGAGCGACGATAAAGAATTGCTGACGGACCTGGGTATGTGGCGGTACTTGCAGCCGCCGGAGAAAGTCTCCAAATTTTCTCTCACGTTTGGTTCTCTCCCGTTCTTCAGGAGCGGGTTCTGCGAATGGCGGACGCGTCCGCCCTGTGATCGTTATCTGCCTTGCGTGAGTATACGGCTCCGTTGCGAGCGTCACGCTAAGTTCGCCTTGCTTAACACCCGGCAACTCGAGCATGGCGACCATAGTGTTCGTGTCGATGTTGAAATGGATGTCAGTACGAATTGAATAAACTTTGGAAGGAGAAGTCGATTGATCAAGCGGCAAGGCTTGCGGTGGGCTGCAGGGCCGGCACGAGCGTTAGGGCCCAGTGGGCAAACGAACATAGTAAAGAGAAGGAAGGGGGTTTGCGGTGCGCGTACCTCATCCGCGTCAGCCCAGACCTATTGTCCTCTGTAAATGGTGATACACGCGCTTGATCGCTCACTGAGCGTGGGGTCTTCCCAGCCTCGCCATCAGAGGCGTGAGTAGCAGCCCGCCCTCCGCAGGCGCTGTGAGGGCGGCCATAGGGATGTGCTCGCGTGCGCTCTGCACGGGCTTTGGTGAGGGAGACCCTCACCAACCCTGATGATGGCGCTGAGCCCATGGGCTGCTCTGCACCGGCGCTCGACACGTCCGTTTGGACACGTGTACGAGACCTGCTCTCACCGCTAGCAGTTCCAACGCGTGAGCGATGATACTGGCTAGGCACAACGGGAACACGCTCTTCGAGCTGTATCACAGTGGGAGAAGAAACAGCAGGGGTCGCAGAAGCTGAAAATAGCTCCTGCGGTGAAGAGAAATCCGCTGGATGAAGTGTAGCGATACTGGTCGATGTAGTTTGATCTTGTGGTTGTTGAACTTGGTTGGAAGTTGAGGTAGCGACGTCGAAGTCCCAAGGATTGTTTACGGGGGTACTAGCATTGCTACCTCCACCAGGTGTGGTTGGGGACATTGAATCTTGAGGAAAACCTGGACCGTTGTACTGATATCGATATGACATTTGCACAGTCCCGACAGCGAACATACGCGGTCAGGAATAAGAGCTACGGAGACGTCGAACGCGTCTGCGAGCAACCTTAAATACGCGGTTCCACGTCCCGTGACTCCCATTCGGTCCCGTCGAACAATGGCCGCATGGCCGCTATTCGGCCCGAGAATTCCCTTATATGGTCACACATCGGTCATGACTCGTACTTGTATTGCCACTCACTGCACTGTATCCATCGTATCGAACACATCAATCATAAATGCCGCTAAGAGTGCGCTATCCTAGGCTATCCTCCAATTAGTACGATTTGGGGCTATCCCGTCCGGTGTGGCGCTGCCTCGTGCCTCCTATTTCTATATTTCCATTGGATCCTAGGTGCCTCTGACTCGCGCGAACTCCTGGAGTGCGTTTTATATTGCCATACCTCTGGAGAACTACGAGTTGAGGCTTATCGTCCGGAGATGTGGCAACTCCGTGTAATCGGCGCGTGATCGCCAATATGACGCGTTGTCCCGAAGAAACGTGAACGAAGCGCAATACAAGTCGCGCATCCCATTCTCCTCGTGCCGTTGGCACAAACGACACGTGTATCATCACCTGCTTCTTCCCTTTTATCTTCATCTGGAGACTTGCTATCGCCGAGAACCTGCAACACCAATATTGGTCTATTCAATGAGCAATTCTGAGCATTATCGCTTACCCTGGTGACCCAGCTCCAGTCACAGCCACACCAACCAGGGTCAAACTGACGTTGTCCGCCGTTTTCTGGACAATAACAGGGATCGTTCTGTTTTCCTTCTTGTCAACGCCGACGCCAACTTCAGACTTGAATTCAAGGCCTTCCTCCCCTGAGACGGAGACATGCTGTATCTCCCCGCCTCCCGCGGGAACTCCGCCAGTACCTGACAGTACCTCCCTCCTAGCCAGTTTACGTGCACGCTTCTTCGACGGCTTCGGCTTGGGTACACAGGGATAAGGGCGACGGAAGGATCGCGCTTGCCGGCCGCCTCGCATCCGCCTTCCACTTTCCGAAGCCGCATTTGAGTTGGTGATCCTCTCCGCGGCGGTGCTTCGCGAGTTCGCCATGGAGGACAAAGCACTTGCATGGCTTACAGTGGACAACGTCGTGTCGGAGGCGACATTGGGCGTCCCAGCATTTCCCCCTCCCCGCCAATGCGACGGGACATACGGTGATAGTCATTGCGCGTTAGAGATCTGCCGAGTTGAAAGACAACGGGAAGGAACAGGGAGTGAAGTGGGAGGCTGCTAGGGTGCCAAGTAGAAATAGATATCGTCTGTGCCCCAGCCGTCCGCTGCGGATGAACCCATGACCATTCGAAATACGGGGTCAAGGGAGCTAATGTTTTCCATTGGGAATACCGACTACGGAAAATGTCAATTACGTGCGAAATTCTAGACATGCCCACGCAATGAACGAACACACACTTGCGCCCTTCTAAGGAGAAAAGCAGAATACGCACACTCGCGTAGCTACACGGCCAGAAAGAGCTCATCAACAGATAGGCCAACCTTACTATAATCCTTCCTCTTCTAATCGTGAGAAGAACATACAAACCTTCTTGCTCTTCCCATCCATGATGATGTAGCTCTCCCCATACACGACTCCCTTACACCTCGGTATCACCTTGTATCCGGGTACATCAACATGTTCTTCAGGATTCCAACTAGGCGCTTTCCCAATCCATCCTCCGCGTAAGTAAACATAGTTCAGGAATGCGCACCACAATTCGTTCCTTCCTAATACCTCTGGATCTCCGACTACAATGAGTAGCGCCTGTGCGCGCGTGATGGCCACTAACAAGGTATGCGTTAGCCACAAAGTCAGGATACTCAAAGAGCAGCACCCGCCATTCATTCGTCGACGGTTTTGCAAGAAACCCATTGCCTTCCGCTCGTCCACCTCTTCGTTGCTTCGGGTGGTGGCGAAAATAACGACCTTTCGTTCCTGAGTCAAGGCAAGCATAAATTAACACCGTCAGGCGTCCCGGAAACCACGCCATTGGACGAACCTGTCCTTGGAATTGTTCGACGGAACCCACAGAAACTTCCCTCAGGCCTACAGACCTCAATAACTCCTGAGGAGCCGGTAGTGAGCACAACACGGCATGTGTTACGCACGGTAAGGCGTAGCGTCGGGGTTTCAATCGGTGTTCGGGAAATGCCGTCAATCGGACAGCGGAGCGATGATGCACAAGATGAGAGGAAATGCGGAACGAAGCCGCGTTCGATATTCGTGAAGCCAAAGAGATGCGATTCGAGAGAAAGCTACCGTAGTTGAGTACAGTAGGTCGAGCTTAAGGCTCTGGGTTTGTTACATGGGTTTTTATAGGTATAAGGCTGAACTATGGAACCGACGAGAATATGAAAGAACAAACCAGACCGAGTCATACAGAACGTCCGTCAACATGTTAAAGAAAAGATAGGAATCGTACGGAATGGAATGGAATGGACTGGAATGGTTCAGAAAGTGTAACATTACCCCCTCCTTAGCGTCGAGAACGCTCCTCCCGTCTACGTTGAATGCGTGCGTTACGAAGTTGCTCCCTTCTATCCCTACGCTCTTGGGAAGTCTCTTCGGTGTAAAGCCTGGTACTACAGAACTTGGTATACCTCGGATGAGCACGTGCTACCTTGCATTCATTGCGACATGTACGGTGTGGATTGAAACATTGCTCGCTTGTGTGTCCATACTTGCGGCAATACTCACACTGATTGAACATCAGACAATTTTGCGTATCGTGAGTGGTGACTTGACACCATCGGCATGCTACGGCAAGAGGGAGAGGGTCGATGGATGGAAGATCAGTGATGCGATTCATGGCATGTTGGAGCTCCATGTCGCGGACCATCATCAGTGGATCATCTTCTCTTTGCAATACTTGCTGTACGCGATTATAGACGTTGTGCTGTGAAAGGCGATCAACGGAATCCTTGATATCCTTCATCTTTTCTCCAATCTCCGCACGGATAACTGCAAGATCCGTATGTTTCTGTTGGAGGTCGTCGCACGAGGTTCGATAGAATTGTACTTCCGCTTCCAATGACCAATCGTCGATAGCCCGTAAGGCCCGATCGATATGACACTTCATCATCATATCGGAATCGAAAATACGCTGTTGGGGTAAAGTGAGGGTAGGATGTCCTTGGTACTTCTTGGTCGCGCGTAGAGGTTCTTCGAACACATGATGTCCGCGACCCAAAGTACCAAGGATGGTAGGATATGGACTGAAACGGTTATATTTGACGTAAGTGGCTTTGACAAGCCGAGCATGCTGATTGGTGATCATTAATGGGTAGTGATGCGGAGTGCGTTCATGATTGAAACACCAGCCTTCGCCGGGATGGCTCGTTGGGATAGCTGGATGTTCGGCTTCAACGAGTGGTTCTGTCATGGTGAAATCGGTATCTTCCAACGGTGGAATATTCTCTTTGTCGCTATCGTTATCGTAGGTGGTGATGTCGATAGCCTGAATGCGAATAGGACGAAGAATTTCTCGAAGAGTGGGTGGTGGAGTGATCTGATGATTTCCTGCCACAACGCGTTGCCACAAATGTGCTATTTCAGCAGCATCTCTAGCAGCAGCCGCGATCTGGTTGAAAGATTCAACAGAGAGAAAAGAAGCCATAGATGTTGTGAAGGATGAGGGATACAATTGCGGTGGGGATGTGGAATGTTGATATCGTTTTATGAAGAGGTGTTTTTATACCTCGTCAATCGCGAGTTATGGAATTTTTTGATCAGGTCATCCGCATGCATATGATCTTTTTCGACCCACTCATTTTCCGACGTTGGAAATCCCTTCCATTTGATCAGATATTGTAGCTTGCCTCCTCGTTTTCGTCTTACATCCAGAATGGCTTCTATTTCCTGTTCTTCTTGGTCTTCGATTATGTCAGGAACAGGGGGAATGAAGGCTGGACCGTATTGTTCTGTTTCATGAAACGGCGTCAATAGGTCGATGTGAAAGACATTGTGAATTTTCATATGTTCTGGAAGGTTCAATCGATAAGCGACAGTTGATATCTTCTTTGTGATCTGGAAAGGTCCATATCTTTTGGGAGATAACTTCCGTGACGGCGACGAAATTTGCAAATTTCGGTTGTCCAACCAAACCCGATCTCCTTCATTGAATTGGAATCTAGGTTCCCGGGTCTTGTATCATCGGAGCAAAGCTTGTGCTGCATGTAATCGTGCTTCTTGTAACTGAAGAAGCCGCTCAGTTGTCGCAGGTGCTCTGTCTTCTCCTGTTGCCTCCACTGATACGCATGGCTGTATTCCGAACAGAAGTTCATGAGGTGTCTTCTTCGTCACATCATGCGGCCAAGAATTATGAGCAAATTCAGCTGCTGGTAAAAACGATACCCAATTATCTTGGCCTTGCTGATCCACCCATGAGCGTAGATATTGCTCCACCCAGGCATTCATTCTTTCTGTTTGTCCATCTGTATGTGGATGAAACGCGGTACTGAGGTTTTGCCTAATTCCTGTTTGCTTGCACAATTCAGTGGCGAAAGTGCTTGTAAACCTGGGATCTCGATCGGAGATTATCCTTTTGGGGATACCAAACCACGGAACTAGATGTCGAAAATATAGGGTAGCCACGCCTTCTCCTGTAATGTTCTTGGTGCATGGGAGAAACTTGGTTGCCTTGCTACACCCTTGATCCACGATAGTGAGAATTGCATTGTACTTTCCTGATTGAGGTAGATCCGTGATGAGATCCATACTGACATGCTGAAACGGCCCTTCTTCCACAGGTGTATTGATGTGTTGTAGTGGAGCGTGTGATCTTCGATGTACTTTATTCGCTTGGCATGTTGGACATCCCTTGACGTACTGTTCTACAAACGTTTTGAGGTTCTTCCCTTCATATTGTTGATGTACCAATGCCCATGTGTTTGCTATTCCAGGATGACCAGCCATTGGGGTATCATGTAAGCTTTGAACAACTTTGCGTCGTTTTTCTACGTCTTCATCCAGGTGTATCTTTCGTGGTGCAAATAACGTATCAGGAAGTAAAATAACGTTTTCGTTAACGTCATTTACCCCCTCCTTAAGGTCCGGACGGCGTGAAAGGAGGTCAGCAACGGTGTTCAAAGAACCAGGAATATGGTGGAGGGAAAAATCATATTCGGCCAATGTTTCTAGCCATCGTGCTTGACGACCCGAAATTTTGTGGGGTTCTCGGAAAAAGGCCAGGTTATTATGATCTGTTAAGACTGTAATTTGATGTTTAGCCCCAAGCAAATGATGGCGCCAGTGATGGAAGGATTTGACGATAGCCAAGAGTTCCCTATCATAGACATCATAATTGATCTCAGCAGGAAGCAAGGAGGCTGAGAAGAATGCGACTGGATGATCCTGGCCATCAGTTTGTACCTGTGTAAGCGTTGCGCCGATGGCAAAAGCAGAAGCATCCGTTTGAACCGTAAAAGGCTTATCATAATCGATGGTGGCTAAGACGGGTCGCGAAGCAAAGCGGGCTTTCAGGGTATTGAAAGCTAGATCATGAGCAGGAGACCACGTAAAAGAAACGCCTTTCTTTGTAAGATCATGAAGGGGACGTGCGATCTTTGCGTAATCGGCAATGAAAGGCTTGTAGAAATTTCCAAATCCAAAGAACGACCGAACTTCAGTAACAGAGGTTGGAATGGGCCAATCTTGAATACCTTTCAGTTTGACTGAGTCCATTTCTATACCTTCTCGACCAATAATGACTCCAAGGTACTCCACCGAAGTTCGAGCAAATTTACATTTTTCCGGCTTTAGAAAGAGATCGTTATCTTGGAGGCGTTGTAAAACAATTTTAACGTGTTCGAAATGATCGTCTTTTGTACCACACGTTGCTACCATGATGTCG
This sequence comes from Lactarius psammicola, assembly GCA_025769895.1. Lineage (NCBI taxonomy): Eukaryota > Fungi > Basidiomycota > Agaricomycetes > Russulales > Russulaceae > Lactarius > Lactarius psammicola. Next base: position 186,224 of record WTXK01000011.1, on the reverse strand, counting down.
TCCATATACACCTTGAGCCAACCTTGCGCGATTTCACTGCGGAATATTTCATCCATCATGGTTTGAAACGTTGCGGGAGAATTTGTAAGTCCGAAGAACATTACAAGTGGTTCAAACAATCCTCGACTTGTTTTGAAAGCGGCCTTCCATTGATCTCCATCCTTTATGCGGATATTGTTATATCCCCATCGAACATCCATTGTCGTATACCAATCCTTTCCCGGAGCATGAGTGACTAAATCGGCAATTAATGGCAATGGATATTTGTTCTTCTTTGTCCAAGAATTCAGTCGTCGGTAATCTTGGACAGGCCGTAATTTGCCATCCTTCTTTTTGACGAAGAAAAATGGTGCTGCATAGGGAGAATCGGAAGGAATGATATATCCTTTATCCAGGTGTTCTTTGAGGAATTTGTCTTGTGCCTCTTGTTCTGCTTGTGTCAGTGGATACACCTTACAATCTAGTGAAGATGGTGCATTTGGAAGTAATTCGATCTTGTGATCCCATCGTTTTGATTCTGGGAAACATAAGGCAGCTTCTTCACTGAACACATGTCTGAAGGCAAGAAGTTCTTTTGGCACTAATTCTTCTATAGATCGTTCTGTTTGGTCATATGCTTTTTCTGCAAGTTGCTGTGCGTGTGTAACTTTCCGCACCATCACCTCATCTCCATCCTCAAGGCAGAGAAGACGCACAAGCCATTCTTTGGGATTGGCTAGAAGGGCAAAATTGTTATCGGGATTTTTCCAATCAAGGGGTTTTTTGCACGAGGCCACCCAGGGATATCCGAGAATAAGGTGATCGGATCCTAAATCGGCAAGATAAAACCGATGAGTGGTGCCTAACTCTAGATCGTTGGGTTCGTCTGAAGCGCGAAGATCAAGATCAACAAATTGTGTTATGGCACCGCTTCGATTCGGGGTTCCATCCACATTTCGAATGAGCCTTGGTTTTTCTAGCGTCGAGGGTTCCAATTTTAATTGTTGAGCAAGTGCAGGTGTCATGAAGTTATGGGTGGCTCCAGTGTCAACTAGGGCGTCGGCCGTTTCATAGTGTTCTTTGTTAAGAAAACAGACTTTTATTGTGAGAGAGTTTACTTTAGATACAAAGACACTATTAGGCATGAGGGCTCGGATCCAGGCCGTAGGACCAGAGCTCATTGAAAATCCGCGCCTAGCTTCCTGAGAGCTTCAGCCATCTTGTCTTGTTGTTCAGAGGTCATTTTAACTGACATGGCGGCTACACGGGTGATCCACTCGTCAGTGATTGCATCGGGTTCGATTTTCGGAGCGGAAATAGGTTCAAAGGGATTGGTGGAAAAAGGGTTCTTGGAAACAGCTGATACGGAGGTTGCAGGGATAATCGAGGCTGTGGCGATCCGGGGTTTGCGATCCGGGCAGAGACGACTAAGATGACCTTGACGTCCGCAGTTGTAACAGCGTCCTTCGGATCGGTATTTTTGTTTTTCTTCTTCGGTTGTAGCCTTTCGAATAACATCAACGTCCATTGCATCGGGATCGCGTCGTTGTTGTCGTTGCCCTCCATTCGTATTCCACCGGCGCGTGAATGGGTTTGTACCGGGACGTCGTCCGCTATTTTGCTGAAACGGGTTGTGTTCCTTAAGAGACTGAACTTTGAGCCAGTTGCGATGGTTTTGCTGAGCAGACTGGACCCATTGAACAAAGTTTTCGGGGTTGTCGTTGAAGATACAGGAACTAGCGAGGCCACCTTGAAGACCTTGCACGAACATGCGCATGGCGTCGGGTCTGTTGATGTCGAGTCCAGCTCGGTTGGCGCAATCCTGGAAATCGGCCACGTACTCATCGAGCCTTCCTTCCTTCATACGAAGCTTGAGAAGAGCCTGATGGGCTCTGTCGGCATCGGCGTAATCGGTGAATGCGTCTTTGAATTCGCGCTCGGTGATTTGCCAGACATCGAATCCGAACGGTGGAAACTCCTCTCCGTCGCGAACTTTCTTAAGCCAATCGGAGGCACGATTTGCCCAATGGATAGCTTTTCCTTGACACATGCCTAAGAACAGGGCTGCACGACGCATGGGGTCCTTGATCATGCCAGCGTCGTAATTCATGAAACAATAACGATCGAACGCGACGAGAAATCGATGCGTGTCGCTTCGTTCTCCCATGAAGGGAGTCGGTGCCGTTCCTTCAAGACGTTGTCCTTGCATGGCTTTAAGGATTTCGCGGAATCGTGCTTCGGGATCGGGACTGGCAACTCGTACCGGCGAGCCAGGAGGAGATCCTCCTCCTCCTCCTCCTTGCTTTGGTGTCGGGGTACTTGCTCGCGTTTGAATATGACCGGATGCGGATCGTCCTTTTCCTTTGAATGCTGCCTGAACCGTAGCCTTAGACCCAGAAGATCCAAAGTTAAGACCTGTTCCCGGTGCCGATCCAGCTACCGGACTTGCTGCGCGAGACGGATGCGCACTCTTACGTTCTACATCTTGTGGTGTCGTTGTAAACCCAGTGGGTATGGGTGTTTGTACATTGCTAGAAGAACCATGTATCATGGTTTGGGCTCGGAGCTCGTCGATGTTCATATGAGATGCTGGATCGTGTAAAAGCTGAAATCGTCCGGGCACAACGCGGAATGCGAAGTGCTGCTTCTGTTCTTCGTCGTATCGTACCTCAAACCATACGCCTCCGTATGCTTGAACTGCGCGTTTCGTTCCGTCAGTGTCCCGAACATAGTAGCCGGTCCATGGAGCGTTGTCTTCGCCTATGTTGAGAAAAACTAGATTCTTGTTGAACGGAGGTCCTACGTTGTCAGTGGATGTCGGGTTCATTCGAAAAGGCAAGCGTATCACGCCTCCTCCATCTATGTCCGCATAGTGAGATTGGGACATGATTCAAAACGTTCTATTGTCGGGTGTCGTTGTTCGAGGAAAGCTCGACCTAATGTTACGCACGGTAAGGCGTAGCGTCGGGGTTTCAATCGGTGTTCGGGAAATGCCGTCAATCGGACAGCGGAGCGATGATGCACAAGATGAGAGGAAATGCGGAACGAAGCCGCGTTCGATATTCGTGAAGCCAAAGAGATGCGATTCGAGAGAAAGCTACCGTAGTTGAGTACAGTAGGTCGAGCTTAAGGCTCTGGGTTTGTTACATGGGTTTTTATAGGTATAAGGCTGAACTATGGAACCGACGAGAATATGAAAGAACAAACCAGACCGAGTCATACAGAACGTCCGTCAACATGTTAAAGAAAAGATAGGAATCGTACGGAATGGAATGGAATGGACTGGAATGGTTCAGAAAGTGTAACAGCATGCCAGCAGGTCCGCGCACTCTGGACGTACGGAGAATGCTCGCACGAGCTCAGGTATGCTCTTCATGTCGCGCGAATAGGCGTTCACACGAAGTAGTTGGGCCACAGTTAGACCCACAGCGGCTAGACGTTCAACGAGTAGATCCGCAGCGGCGTTGCTCGGGGTACATGCCAGAATCTTGAAGCTGGCGTCACGGCGCAAGAGCTGCATGATGCTTTCAGCTACAGTGGAGGCCTTCCCCGTTCCAGGGCTGACGCGGGGTCGTCAGTACTGGTCTCAAACAAAGTATCAAGATGTCCTCGCGGTCCGAAGATGACGAATGGGACGGTTCCTTTTGGTTGCTGTAAGACCGAAATCACATTCTGTAATTGTTATCCATCTTCGCGGATGTTCTCGGTGACGAATGGGAGCTCGGCAATCTCGGCCATCGAAAGGGGTTAAATCAGTTTGATATCCGGAGAAGGGAACAAGAGGCGACGCAAGTGGGCGAGCGACGATGCGAGTGCATGATACTGACGACGTAGTGTGACGCAATTGGGTCTGAAGCGTAGCAGAAATATCACGCCGCGGTAGTGTGTAAAACTCGTCGGCACTCGAAGGGATATCTTGAGCTCAGCAATAGAGCCCCGCATGACGACATCAACATTTGCTATACGTGCGTCGTAGTACACGTCTTTCTGCCTATCCTCCAGTTAAGGGAGATCTCCTTTAAGTCCTTTAAGGACTTCTGGGAGAAGATCCTCCTCCTTGCTCTCAAACTTAACACTATGTGGGTGGTACGGAATAAAGGTACATGTAGACAAAAGAGAGGAACATACAAGTATCACGAGCCCCGTTCTTGAACTTCAACCTCGAAGGGACGTTAGTCCAGAATATCTCGCCTACTCGGACATCACTGTCTGGTCAATGAGAAAGAGATCAGACCTACAGTACGACTTCCACCCTGTGAGAAGCCGCAGTTGTGCCTGTGATACTCTCCACAGCGGTGCTCGGCAAATTCGCCGCGGAATACAAAGAGTTGGACGGAATACTTGCGCAGGTTACAGTGGACAATATCGTGTCAAATGTAAGATTGGGCGACCCAGCATTTTCTCGCTCCCTTTAATGCGACGAGACACATGGTGACGAGCTCTGACGAGTCGAAGGTCCACGGGAAGAAACAGGAAGCGTGGTAAGAGGTACCAAAGAAGAAAAAAAAGTCTCTGCTCCAGCCCTCCACCGTGACTGCGGACGAACCCATGATCATTCGAAGTTTAGGGTCAAAGAAGCTATGTTTTCCACCGATAATCCAGAGTACCATAAAAGTCAATTAGGTGCGAGATTCCAGACATACCTCGCTGCGCAAAGAGCAAACGTGGTTAAAATGGACCTGGAGAGTCACAATTTGCGCCCGTCTAAACACCCCGGACTCACAAACAAACATACGAAGCTACATGGTCAAAAAGAAGTCGTCTACACAAACTTCAACCTGGCCCTATTTCTTTCCCTCCCTTCTTGCTACTTCCCCTAATTTGAGAAGTACCTATAAATCACCTTGCTCTTCCCGCCAATGTAGCTCTCCCCATTCACGACTCCTCCGGGCCTCGGCATCACCTCGTATCCGGGTACATCAACATATTTCTTGGGCTTCCAGCTGGGAATTTTTCCATTCCACCCTCCTCGCAGGCAAGCATAGTTCAGGAATGTGCGCCATAATTCGTCCTTCCCCAGTACGTCCGGATCTCCGACCACGATCAGCAGAGCCTGTGCGCGCGTGATGGCCACTAACGAGGCATGCGTTAGCCCCATAGAGTTAGGGTACTCAAAGAGCAGCACACACCAGTCATTCGTCGGCGGTTTTGCAAGAAACCCATTGCCTCCCGCTTGTTCACCGCTTCGTTGCTTCGGGTGGTGGCGAGAATAATCACCTTTCGTTCCTGGGTAAAGCCGAGTAGGAATTAGCATCGCTCTCATCAGAAATCCGCGTCATTGCACGAACCTGTCCCTGGAATTGTTCAACGGAACCCACAGAGACACCCCTCAAGTCCGCAACCTTCAATAATTCCCGAATTGTCCTGACTTGTGCCTTGTAAGGTGCAACGACACCTATCTCCTCCGCACCTACGACTGGAGTTAAGGGAACCGAGGTAACATTGAAGATGCTCAACACTCACAGATCCTGTGTTTACGATCACGAGTGAGCTTTTGACAGTAGTCACGGACGACCGATGCTTCAAGGGTGTTGAAATACGACGGACAGTGTCGCGTGCGTCGCTCTTGGCCCTTGATACCATGGAACACAACCGGGAATCCTTTCTTTGGCAACACGTCTGGACTGGAGCAACATATCTGAAACGTCCGTACTCGCGTCAGCGCGTATGGTGTCTTCGTACAAGTACCGATTCGGCCATGCGATGATTGCGCCATGCGAGCGACGGTTCCGTTGAAGGTCGACGATCCTGCGTGCCTTGAGTTAACAAACTCGACCCAGTGGCGCAAAAGACAAGACCGCTTACGTTTTCCCGACTTGAGTTCCGAGTCCGTAAATCTGGGAAATGCACATCAACCGTTCGAGGTAACTCTTTCCCAGGCCAGCCCCAGACGCGGCGCTCGACTTGATGACAGGGCCCAATTGATGAGGGTCACCCGCCAAGATGACATTGGTCTTTTCATTGGAGAAAGCTGCGATCGGTATCAACGCGAGGGGTTCCTCGGCCTGTGCGGCCTCATCGATTACTATATGGCTAAAGTGCCCGGCTGGAATGTTCTCCGTCTGGAGGAGGCCTGCTGAGGAGCAGGTAGAGAGCACAACACGGAACGCCAGGAGCTTCGCACGTTTGTCATACCTGAGTATGATTGCACATCCTCGGATATGTCCTCCTTGTAGCGCGAATAGGCATTCAGGCGGAATAGTTGGTCCGCGTTGAGACCGGCGGCAGCGAGGCGTTCAACGAGTAGATCTGCGGCAGCGTTGCTCGGGGTGCATGCCAGAATCTTGAATCTGAGATCACGGTTCAATAGTTGGATAATACTTTCAACAACCACGGAGGTCTTCCCTGTTCCAGGGCTAAGGCGAGATCGTCAGTACAGGTCTCAGTCGAAGCGTGAAGATAGTCTCACGGTCCGGAAATGATGAATGGGACGGTTCCCTCTGGCTGCTGTAGGACTGAAACCACCGTCTGTAGCTGTTGTTCATCGTCACGAATGTTCTCGTTGACCAGTGGGAGATCTTCAACCTCAGCCTCCGAGAGGTGTCTAAGCGGTTTGATATCAGAGGTAGAGGGGAACAAGAGGCGACGCAGATGTGCGGACGATGACGCGAGTGCACGATACTGACGACGTAGCGTGACGCGATTGAGTCTGAAGCGTAGTAGAAATTGTGCTCCACGGTGGGGATTGAAACTCGTCGGAACTTCAAGAAATATCTTGAGCACAGCAAGAGAGCCGCGCCGGGAGACATCAGTACGCGTTATGCGTGCATCATAATACACGTCATCTTGCCATCATCCAGCCGAAGGAAGTTCCCTACAATGACCTCTGGAAGGAGATCCTCGTCTTTGTTCTGAACCTCAACACTACGCAGGTGGGGTTGAGTAAATGCGTTTGTAGGCGCCGAAAAAGAGGAACATACAAGTATTCAGAGTCCCGTTTTTTAACGTCAACCTCAAAGGGGGGTTGGTTCAGCATATCTTTCCTGTTCCGACATCATTATGGGACAACGGGGGAGGGATATCAGGCCTACTGCTGGTGAGCGTCTTCGACATTCAACAGTGCCTTGAAGTACTGTGCGTATGTGTCCATATTTAACGCTCTCGGCCTCAGAGCATTGATTAGTCGCAGCTCCTCCTTCTCAAAAGGGTACTCGGGTGTGGCATTGTTCATTGCTGCCAGGACCAATTGGGGTAGTTCGTCTCCTTCATACGTGGAAAGGCTTGCGTGGTCACCCGCCCAGTCAGTTACGGGGTTGCGAACTTCTGGAGTGCATTTTATATCGTCAGGCCGCTGGGGAGCTACAAGTCGTAGTTTCAAGTTATCAACCGAAGATGTGGCCACTCCATGTAATCTGCGCGTGATCGCCAATGTGACGCGTTGTCCCGAAGAAATGTGAACGAAGCGCAATACAAGTCGCGCATCCCATTCTCCTGATGCCGTCGACACAAACGACACGTGTACAATCCGCTGCTTCTTCCCTTTTATCTTCATCGGGAGACTTGCTATCGCCGAGAACCTGCAGCACCAACATTGATCTATCCAATGAGCTATTCTGAGCATTATCGCTTACCGTCGTGACCCAGTTCCAGTAACAGCCACACCAACCAGTGTCAAACTGTCGTTGTCAGCCATTTCCTGCCAGTGGATGATAACAGGGATCGTGCTATTTTTCTTCTTGTCAACGCCGATGCCAACTTCAGACTTGAACTTAAGGCCTTCCTCCCCTGAGACGGAGAGATGCTGTGTCTCCCCACCTCTCGCGGGAACTCTGCCAGTACCTGACAGTACCTCCCTCCTACTAGGAGGGAGGTACGTAGACTGGCTAGTAGCCAGTATACGTACACGCTTCTTCGACTGGCTAGTAGCCAGTCTACGTACACGCTTCTTCGACGGCTTCAGCTTGTGTACATAGGGATAGGGTGACAGAGGAATCGCGCTTGCTGGCCACCTCGCATCCGCCTTCCACTTTCCGAAGCCGCAATTGAGTCGGTGATCCTCTCCGCGGCGGTGCTTCGCGAGTTCGCTGTGGAGGACAAAGCGCTTGCATGACTTGCATTGGGTAATGTCATGTCGAAGGCGACATTTGGCGTTCCGGCATTTCCCCCTCCCTGTAAATGCGACGGGACACACGGTGATAGTCATTGCGCGTTGGAGATCTGCCAAGTTGAAAGACAACGGGAAGGAACCAAGGAGTGAAGTGGGAGGCTGCTAGGGTGCCAAGTAGAAATAGATATCGTCTGTGCCCCAGCCGTCCGCTGCGGATGAACCCATGACCATTCGAGATACGGGGTCAAGGAAGCTAATGTTTTCCATTGGGAATACCGACCACGGAAAAAGTCAATTACGTGCGAAATTCTACACACGCCCCCGCTGCGCAATGAACGAACACACTTGCGCCCTTCTAAGGAGAAAGGACCTTGTATCCGGGTACATCAACATGTTCTTCAGGGTTCCAACTTGGCGCTTTCCCAGTCCATCCTCCGCGTAAGCAAACGTAGTTCAGGAATGTGCACCACAATTCGTCCTTCCCTAATACCTCTGGATCTCCGACTACAATGAGTAGCGCCTGTGCGCGTGTGATGGCCACTAACAAGGTATTCGTTAGCCACAAAGTCAGGATACTCAAAGAGCAGTACCCGCCATTCATTCGTCGACGGTTTTGCAAGAAACCCATTGCCTTCCGCTTGTCCACCTCTTCGTTGCTTCGGGTGGTGGCGAAAATAATGACCTTTCGTTCCTGGGTCAAGGCGAGCATAAATTCACACCGTCCAGCGTCCCGGAAATCACGCCATTGCACGAACCTGTCCTTGGAATTTCTCGACGGAACCCACAGAAACTTCCCTCAGGCCTACAGACCTCAATAACTCCCGGATCGCCCTGACTTGGGCCTTGTAAGGTGCGATAACACCGATCTCCTCCGCATCTACAACCGGGTTAAGGGAAACAGTACGATATCAAAGGCGCTCAATACTCACAGATCTTGTGTTCGCGGTCCTCAGTAAGCCTCAGACAATAGTCACGGACGACAGATGCTTCATGGATGTTGAGATACGATGGAGAGTCCCGCATGCGCAGCTCAAGGCCCTTGACACCATGGAAAACAATCGGGAAGCCCATTTGTGGCAACACACCCGACTGGAGCAACAGATGTGAAACGTTCGGGCTCGCATAAGCGTGAATCCTGTCTTTATACAAGTATCGATTCGGCCATGCGATGATTGCGCCATGCGAGCGACGATTCCGCTGGAGGTCGACGATCCTGGGTGTCTTGGGTTAACAAACTCAATTTAGTAGCGCGAAAGACAAGACTGCTAACGTTTCCCCAACTTGAGTATCGCGTCCGTAAATTTGGGAAATGCACATTAATCGTTCGAGGTAACTCCTTCCCAGTCCAGCTTCTGAAGCGGGGCCCGACTTGATGACGGGACCCAATTGATGAGGGTCGCCCGCCAGGATAACGTTGGTGTCTCTGTTCGAGAAAGCCGCAATCGGAATCAACGCGAGTGGTTCCTCCACCTGTGCGGCCTCATCGATGACTATATGGCTGAAGTGCCCGACTGGAATGTCCTCCGTCTGGAGAAGGCCTGCTGAGGAGCAGGTAGAGAGCACAACACGGTATGCCAGCAGGTCCGCGCACTCTGGATTTACAGAGAATGCTCGCACGGGCTCGGGTATGCTCTTCATGTCGCGCGAATGTGCGTTCACACGGAGTAGCTGTCCCACAGTTAGACCCGCAGCGGCGAGACGTTCAACGAGTAGATCCGCAGCGGCGTTGCTCGGGGTACATGCCAGAATCTTGAAGCTGGCGTCACGGCGCAAGAGCTGCATGATGCTTTCAACTACAGTGGAGGTCTTTCCCGTTCCAGGGCTGACGCGAGATCGTCAGTACTGGTCTCAAAAAAAGTATCAAGAAGTCCTCACGGTCCAAAGATGACGAATGGGACGGTCCCTTTTGGTTGCTGTAAGACCGAAATAACTGTCTGTAGTTGTTGTCCATCTTTGCGGATGTTCTCGTTGATCAATGGGAGCTCGGCAGTCTCGGCCATCGAAAGGGGTTGAATCGGTTTGATATCTGAAGGAGAAGGAAACAAGAGGCGACGCAAGTGGGCGAGCGACGAGGCGAGTGCATGATACTGACGACGTAGCGTGACGCGATTGAGTCTGAAGCGTAGCAGAAATATCACGCCGCGGCAGAGTGTAAAACTCGTCGGCACTCGAAGGTATATCTTGAGCACAGCAATAGAGCCCCGCATGAAGACATCAGCATTCGCTATACGTGTGTCATAGTACACGTCTTTCTGCCTATCCTCCAGCCAAAGGAAATCTCCTTTAAAGACTTCTGGGAGAAGATCCTCTTCCTTGTTCTCAAACTCAACACTATGTGGGTGGTACGGAATAAAGGGCATGTAGACAAAACAGAGGAACATACAAGTATCTCGAGCCCCGTTCTTGAACTTCAACCTCGAAGGGACGTTGGTCCAGAATATCTCGCCTACTCGGACATCACTGTCTGGTCAATGAGAAAGAGACCAGACCTACTGCTGGTGACCCTCCTCGACGTTCAGCAGCGCCGTGAAGTACTCTGCGTAGGTATCCACGGTTAACTCCCTCGGCTTCAAAGCAGCGATCAGACGCGGCGCCCTCTTGCTGTAAGGACGTTTAAATGTAGCGCTATCTACTGCCTCCTGGACCAATGGGGGTAGTTTGAATTCTGGGAGATTCCCAAATAGTCGGGTAGGACTTGAGAGGGGTACGATCTTCTCTGGTGGTATTTGTTGACTGCTTCCAGAACGTGGGATATACTTCAAGTTAACTTGGTTAAGAGATTCGATACGTTTATGACCCCCGAATGAACCGGCAATAGCCCGTAGCCTTCGAGAAACTGCGAAATGGCCCAATTGTTGGCTCTCGGAGAATATTAGCAGGAGTGTTGCTTCGAACCACCCCTCGAATTCAGGGATAAATTTGATCTGCACCGTCCTCTCTGTACCAGGACGGATGGTCAGGCTTGCACCCTCAAAAGTTGACCTGAAACTGCTGCCGCTGATGAATACCAATAAAACTGATAGTGCTGTGGATCACCTAGAATCGCTCCCATCCCATGATCTGATTCTTGCCTCGACAAAGTTGACAGCCGGGAAGCCCTCTGCGTGATTAATGGTGACCGAAGATAGAGCTGCGAACAGCCCATTTATACCGTCACGTTCGACAATGCCAAAATCCACCCCATCTTCGTTCGAGACAGAGATACCAGTGCCCCGGCAATCAGGAAGTACATCCTCTTCCTCTGTGGAGAGGGTTGCATGATCATCCACTCGGTTGCTTCTGGGAAAGGGCTCCCTAGAATGTGTACTGCCAATATGACTACCTGGGAGGGTAGCACGCCCACGTAGCTCGCGGAACACGACGAACTTTCCACTACTGGCACTTAGCTGGGTATTATTGTCGAAGACGATTTGTAAGCACGTGCGAAATGTGCCAGCATGTGACGCCTGAAAGGACACGAGGATTCTGCGTGGCTCTTTCCACACAGACACTGTAAAACTGCCAAGAAGTGCATGAGAATCTGAAATCGAGCCATCGAATAACCCGCACCATGACTCAGGGGTGCCAGGGGCGGGAAAGTGTTTCACAGTGGCAATGGAAAGATGGGACACCACTTCAGTTCCCTCTATGAGGACGGCGAGACAGGCCGGAGGAAAGGAATGCCGCCCCGCAATTTCAGTTCCTTCGACGACGAAATCGAGGCCACCCTCATGAGATACCGTGACGTGTGGGTCAGAGGTAACAGGAGTTGGTACGGTGATGGCTGGTGAAGACGCGCCAGGAAGCGACACAGGTTGAGAATTTGGGAGGTTAGATGGACGGGGAGGGGGCTGATGAGGCGTGACTGGGTTGGTGATCCTGGTGGCGGCGACTTTCCGAATATGTTTCTTCCCCGTGTTATGTTCTGCGAGCGAGTTATGAAAGTAGCAACCGCAAGGCTTGCAATACGCTGCCATGGTAAGTAAAAAGGCGAGAGACCGGTCGCGTGTTTGGTTGCACAACTTCTATATGGCACCACGAGGCGCCAAAAGGTAATTAGTTTGGCCATTTGAACGTGGCTGATACGGTCAGCGGGTAGCCGGTGCATCGTTGATGGCCCATTGAATAGAGTACGCGTCCCTTGTTCCTTTCAGCCAAGACTCAGAGCAGCGTAGAGCCCAAACGTGCTAGGTGTCTTGGTCGTGTCATTGGCCATATGAGAACAGGTTACGCGCGGTTCCGGCACGGAGTTTGCAGTACCAGAGGACTACCAGAGGTCATGATCTACCAGTACTTACTGTAACGAAGTTCGAAAAGTTGAAGCCCGAAGACCCGAAGCTCCAATAAGTGTGTTCTGTCGAATCGCCCAGGTAGCTTGTCGATGACCCCCAGTGGCTGTAAAAAGCCTGAGGGTGGATATCGATTACTCGAAAGGACTCGGATCTCAAGACTCGAGTTCGAGGATCACCCTGCCTGAAGAAGCAATATCCATACTCTCAAGGGGTTGGGAAATGAGCACATTGCTGTGGTTGACTCACCTGCCATTCGTGAGTCGTGACCGACCACTCCCGACTTCTTCAAGCTCCAGCCTGCCAATGACGCGACCGCAATTGCCAGTAGTACTGTAGCCTGAGTATCGGCGATTTTTCAAGCGCTTACTGTAAACTCGGCTTACATCAAATCATCTCCCGCAGTAGGGCAATTCTGTAACGCAACATATCATCATCGTTCTAACCACCCCCGGTTGCCGTCATGTCTAACTCGAACCCGTGAACTTGTTGCCCCAACAAAACATGAAGGAGGCGCAGTATAAAGGGGCGGGGAGTCCACGTGTCATTTTTGCCAACAGCACCACTGGCAGGAGAACTTGAACGGGATGCATGCTTCATAGATTTACTACTGCGTTGATCTATCTAACAAAGGGCATCGCTCCGAGCCATATCATTCAACCTCATAGACCCTGTTCTGGTCGCTCGCACATCGGCCAGTGTCAACCTGGCGCCGTCCACCATTTTCCGGACAACAACAAGATGTTGTTGATGCCCTTTTTTCTTATCAACGTCGACACCAACTCCCGACTGAAATTCAAGGCCTTTCTCCTGCGAGACAAAGAGAAGTCTCTCTTCGCCCCTCAGGAACACTCCACCATTACCCACTGGTTCCTCCCGTCTACGCACACGCCCCTTCGGCGGCTTCTGCTTGGGTACGTATAGATAAGGTAATGGAACGATCGCACGTGCTAGCCGCGTTGTGTGTGCCTTCCACTCTGCGAGAAGCCGCAGTTGTGCCTGTTATCCTGTCCGCAGCGGTGCTTCGCAGGTTCGGCATGGAATGCTAAGCACTTGCATGGCTTACGTGTACGACATCGTGTCGAAGGTGACATCGGGCATCCCAGCATTTCTCCGTCCCCGTCCCCATCCCGTCAACGCGACGGGACACACGGTGATAGTCATTGCGTGTTGGAGCCTTGGAGATCTGTCACGTCGAAAGCGCCCTCCGCTGCGGATGAACTCATGACCGTTCGAGATATGGGGTCAAGGAAGCAAATGTATTCGGGTGGGAATACCAAGTACGGATACTACCGAAAAAACCAATTACGTGCGAGATTCCAGACACGCCCCGCTGCGCAATGAACATGGAACATGGACTGGGGAGGCGTGGCTACTTGCGCCGATCTAAGGAGAAAAGCAGAATCACACGTACACTCACGTAGCTACATGGCCAGAATGAAGTCATCTACAGAAGAGCCAACCTTACTAAAATGTGGTTCTATCCTCTTCTACCACTTCCTCTAATCGTGAGAAGAACCTATAAATCTTCTCGCTCTTCCCATCGATGTAGCTGTCCCCACGCACGACTCCCCCAGGCCTCGATATTACCTTGTATCCGGGTACATCAACATCTTCCTCAGGCTTCCAACTTGGCGCTTTCCCAGTCCATCCTTTGCGTGAGTAAGCGTAATTCAGGAATGTGCGCCACAATTCGTCCTTCCCTAGTACCTCCGGGTCTCCGACCACAATGAGCAGCGCCTGTGCGCGCGTGATGGCCACTAACGGGGCATGCGTCAGCCCCATTAAGTCTGGACACGCAAAGAACAGCACGCACCATTCATTCGTTGGCGGTTTTGCAAGAAACCCATTGCCTTCCGCTTGTCCACCTCTTCGTTGCTTCGGGTAGTGGCGAAAATAATGACCTTTCGTTCCTGGGTTAAGGCAAGTAAGCATCAGCACCGCCCGCCTCAAAATTTCATGCTATTGCACGAACCTGTCCCTGAAATTTCTCGACGGAACCCACAGAAACACCTTTCAGGCCTGCAGACCTCAATAACTCCCGAACCGCCCTGAGTTGTGCCTTTGTAGGGCGTCACAACACCTATCTCCTCCGCATCTATGACTGGAGCTAAGGGAACCGGTACGAATCGAAGATTCTCAACACCCACAGATCTTGCATTCACCGTCCTGAGTGAGCCTTTGACAGTAGTCACGGACGACTGACGCTTCATGTACGTTGAGATACGACAGAGAGTGCCGCTCACGCAGCTCACGGCCCTTGATAGCATGGAACACAACTGGGAACCCTTTCTTTGGTAAAACGTTTGACTGGAGTAACGGGTGTGAAACGTCTGGACTCGCATGAGCGCGCATGATGTCTTCGTACAAGTACCGATTCGGCCATGCGAAAATCGCGCCATGCGAACGACGATTTCGTTGGAGGTCGACGATCCTGTGTGCTTTCAGTTAAGGAGCACAACCTAGAAGTGCGAATGAAAAGAGTGCTCACGTTTTTCCCGGCTTGGGTGCTGAGTCCGTAAATCTTGGAAATGAGCATCAATCGTCCGAGGTAACTCTTTCCCAGTCCAGCTTCCGAAGCGGGGCTCGACTTGATAACGGGACCCAATTGATGAGGGTCACCTGCCAGGATAACATTGGTGTCTCCGTTGGACAAAGCAGCAATCGGGATCAACGCGAGAGGCTCCTCCGCCTGCGCAGCTTCGTCTATGACAATATGGCTGAAGTGCCCAGCCCGAATCTTCAGCGTCTGGAGGAGGGCCGCAGAGGAGCAAGTAGAAAGCACAACGCGGTAAGTTCGTAGTTTTGCAGGCTTTGGGAACCCATAGAATGCTCGCACGTCCTCGGGTATGCCCTTCGTATCGCCTAAACGGGCTTTCAGACGGAGTAGTTGGTCCACAGTTAGGCCGGCCGCGGCGAGGCGTTCAACGAGTACATCTGCAGCGGCGTTGCTCGGGGTGCATGCCAGAATCTTGAAGCTGGCATCATGGCGTACGAGCTGCATGATGCTTTCGACAACAGTGGATGTCTTCCCTGTTCCAGGGCTGACGCGAGACGGTCGGTGCTGGTCTTAGTCGAAACATGAAGATACTCACGGTCCGAAGATGATGAATGGGACAGTTCCCTTTGGTTGCTGTACGATTGAAACCACCGTCTGTAGCTGTTGTTTATCATCGCGAATGCTCTCGTTGACCAGTGGGAGCTCTTCAACCTCAGCCTCCGAGAGGCGTTGAATCGGTTTGATATCAGAGGCAGAAGGGAAAAAGAGGCGACGCAGATGCGCGAGCGACGAGGCGAGTGCATGATACTGACGACGTAGCGTGACGCGATTGAGTCTGAAGCGTAGCAGAAATATCGCACCGCGGATGAGGTTAAAACTCTTCGGTACTTGAAGGGATATCTTGAGCACAGCAAGAGAGCCCCGTATGGAGACGCTAGCATCGCTATACGTGCGTCATAGTACACGCCTTCCTGCCTATCCTCTAGCCAAAGGAAATCTCCTATAATGACCTCTGGGAGAAGATCCTCATCCTCGTTCTTGAACTCAACACTGCGGGGGCGGTACGGAATAAATGGACATGTAGGCAAAACAGAGGAACATACAAGTATCTCGAGCGCCGTTCTTGGACTTCAACCGTGAAGGGGCGTTGGTCCAGCATATCTCGCCTGCTCGAACATCACTGTCCGGTCAACGAGAAAGAGACCAGACCTACTGCTGGTGCCCCTCCTCGACGTTCAACAGCGCCTTGAAGTACTTTGCGTAGGTATACATGTTTAACACCTCCGGCTTCAAAGTGGCGATCAGACCGGGTGCCTTCTTGTTGTAAGGATGTTTGAATTGTAGCGCTGTCTACTGTCTCCTGGACCAATGAGGGGCAGTTCATATTCTGGAAGCGTCCCGGACGGTCGGGCGGAGCTTGGGAGAGGTATAATCTTCTCTGGTGGTATTTGTTGACCGCTCCCAGAACGTGGGATATACCCTTCTTGGTTGAGAGATTCGAGACGTTTATGGTCCTCGAGTGAACCGGCAATAGCTCGTAGCCTTCTCGAAACCGCAAATCGACCCAATTGTTGGCTTTCGAAGATTAGCCGGAGCGTTGCTTCGAACTGCCCCTCGAATTCGGGGATGAATTTGATCTCCACTGTGCTCGTCGTACCAGGACGGATGGTCCGGCTGCGACCCTTGAAAGTTGCTTTGAAACTATTGTGCCTGATGAATGCCAATAAAACTGATAAAGTGTCGTGGCTCACCTAGAACCACTCCCATCCCGTGGTCTGATTCTTGCCTCGACAAAGGTGACAGCCGGGAAGCCCTTTGCGTGATTAATGGTGACCGAAGACGACGATGTATCGAATGGCCCATTTAGACCGTTGCGCCCGACGACGCCAAAATCCACCCCATCTTCGTCCGAGACAGAGATACCGGTGCCCTGGTTATCACGAAATCCATCCTCTTCCCCCGTGGAGAGAGTTGCGTGATCATCCACCAAGTTACTTCTGGGAAAGGACTTCCGAGGATGTGCACTCCCAACATGCCTGCCTGGAGGGTAGCGCGGCCCACGTAGCTCGCGGAGCATAACGAATTCTTTGCTGCTCGGCCGGGTATTATCGCTGAAGACGATCTCTAAGGACATGCGGAATGTGCCAGCATGCGGCGCCTGAAATGACACGAGGATTCTGCGTGGCTTCTTCTGCCGAACCACCGGTGTCTCCCCAGACAAAGACACAGTGAAACTGCGAAAAAGTAAATGAGCATCTCAAATCGAGAGATCGAATAACCCGCACCATGAAGCCGGGGTGCCTGTGGGTACGAGTCTCAAACGGGGAACGGAGAGACTAGACAACACTTGAGTTTTCTCTATGAGGATGGTGTGTTCGACTGGAGGAAAGGATGGCTGCCCTGCGACTTCTGTTCCTTCGACGACGAAGTCGAGGCCGGCTTCATGAGACACTGTGACGCGTGGGTCAGAAGTAATAGGGGTTGGTACGCCGGTGGCTCGTGAAGGTGCGTTCGAAAGCGACACAGGCCGGAAATTTGGGAGGTTAGATAGAGGGAGAGGAGGCTGGTGAGGCAGGACCGGGTTGGGGATCCCGATGGCGGCAGCATTCCGAAGATGTTTCTTCCCCTTGTTATGTTGTGTGAGCAAGTTAGCTGAAAAGGAGCAACCGCAAGGTTCGCAATATTCTACCATGGTAAATGGAAGGGAGTGTGGTGGATACGTGTTTGGTGCCACAACCTCTATATGGTGGTGCCACGAGGCGTTTAAAAAAAGGTAATCAGTTTGGCCATTTTAACGTGGCCGATAAGGCGGCCGGCAGGTAGCCGGTTCATCGTTGATGGCCGCATCGAACAGAGTGCGCGTCTTCGTTCCTTCAGTCAAGACTGAAATTTGGAGCAGCGTAGAGTCCAAGGGTGCTAGTGTATTCAAGTTGCTCGTGTCGTTGGCCCCATGAGAGCAGGTTATGCGCGGTCCGGTACGGAGTTTGCTGCACCAGAAACCTATGACCAGCACTTGCTGTACTGAAGTTCGAAAAGTTGAAGCTTGACGCTTGAAGCTTGAAGGCCTGAAGCCCCAATTAACTGTCCAATCGCCCACGTAACTCGTCGATGACTCGTGGCGGCTATAAGAAGCCTGAGGATGAATTACTCGAAAGGATCTCCAACTATTTCATGTTCGAGGAGCACCCTGGCCTGAAGAGTGAAGAAATACTCATACTCACAAGGGATTGCAGTAGAAACGTGCTCACATCGCTGTAGTTGGCTCATCTGCTATTCGTGAGTCGTGACCGACGCGGACCTCCCAAGTTGAACTCCCCTTTCCCCGACTCCGGCCGGTGGCGCGACTGCATTTGCCACTGCCAGTAGTACATCGACATTTCAAGCACTTCAACATCAAGTTTTATCTCCCGCAGTAGAGCCAACATGTCATCAACTTCCCTAGCTGCCATCATGTTGCACGACAACTTGAACCCATGAACTTGTTGCCCCAAAGGAGACGCAACACGAGCCGTGCGTCCCATTCTCCTGGTGCTGTCTGCAGAGACGACACATAGAATTCCCGCCTCCTTCCCCTTTATAGGTTTTCTATCGCTGGGATATGAGGGCCTGCAGCACAGCATTGATCTATCTAACAGAAGACAGCACCGAGCCATATCACTCGACCTCATGGACCCGTTCCAGTCACTTGCACATCAACCAGTCAGTCCACCATTTTCTGGACAATTACAGGGGTGTTATTGATGGCCCCTTTTTTTTTTTTTTTACCAACGTCAACGCCACCTTCCTACTGGGATTCAGGGCCTTCCTCCGGCGAGGCAAGATAGGCCCCTTACCGCCCCTCAGGAGCGCTTCACCATAACCCACTGGTTCCTCCGGTCTACGCGCACTCTCCTTCGGCGGCTACAGCGTACGTAGAGATATTGTAACGGAACGATCGCGCATGCTGGCCACGTTGCATACGCTTTCCACTCTGCAAGGAGCCGCAGTTGTGCCTGTTATCCCGTCCACAGCGGTACTTTGCAATTTCGCCGTGGAGGATGGAAGCACTTGCATGGCTTAGAGAGTGGATGGCGTCGTGCTGGAGGTGAGTCGAGCATCCCAGCATTTCCCCATCCCTCCATGCGATGGGACACACGGTGAGTATCATTGCGCGCTCGCAATTCTGACAAGCCGAGGGTCCACGGGAAGAAATTGAGAGCTAGTGAGAGGCTGCTAGGGTGCCAAGTAGATATAGATATCCTTTATGCTCCGAACCTCCATGTGGACGAACCCTTTGACCATTCGAGGTACAGGGTCAAGGAAGCCATATATTTTCCAGTGGGAGTCCCGAGTACCTGAAAAGTCATTACATGAGAGGTTCCAGACACTCCGCTGCGCAATGAACAAACATGGTAAAAATGGACCGAGGAGAGTAACAACTCACGCCTGTTGAAGTAGACTGAAATCATACGTAACTTATATACACGTGGCGGCGCGGCAAGAAAGAACTCGTTTACATAAATTCCAGCCTCTACTGTGCTTCTTTCCACTTCTTCCGCCTCCCCTAATTTGAGGAGTACCGATAAATCTTCTCGCTCTTCCCATCCATGTAGCTCTCCCCATACACGACCCCCCCAACTTTCGGTATCACCTCGTATCTGGGCACAAGAACCTCGTTTTCGGGCTTCCAACTGAGCATTTTCCCCCTCCATCCTCCGCGCAGGCAAGCGTAGTTCAAGAATGTGCGCCACAGCTCGTCCTTCCCTAGTACCTCTGGGTCTCCAACCACAATGAGCAGGGCCTGTGCGCGCGTGATGGCCACTAACGAGGTATGCGTTAGTCCTATAAAGTCAAGACACTCAAAGAGCAGTGCGCACCATTCATTCGTAGGCGATTTTGTAAGAAACCCATTGCTCTCCGCTTGTCCACCTCTGAGTTGCTTCGGGTGGTGGCGAAAATAATGACCTTTCGTTCCTGAATTAAGGTAAGAATCAGCACCGCCTACCTCAGATAAATCATGCCATTGCACGAACCTGTCCCTGGAATTGCTCGACGGAACCCACAGAAACGTCCCTCAGGTCTGGAGGCAACAGCTCCCGAATCGCCCTGACTTGTGCCTTATAAGGTGCAATAACACCTATCTCATCCGCATCTACGACCGGGGTCATGGGAACCTGAGCGATATCATAGATGCCAAACACCCACAGATCTTATGTTCATGGTCCTGAGTGAGCTTTTGACAATAGTCACGGACAACCGATGCTTCATGTACGTTGAGAAACGACGGAGAGTGCCGCGCACGCAGCTCACGGCCCTTGATACCATGGAACACAACCGGGAATCCTTTCTTTGGCAACACGTCCGACTGGAGCAACTGATGTGAGACGTCCGGGATCGCATGGGCGCGCATACTGTCTTCATACAAGTAGCGATTCGGCCATGCGATGATTGCGCCATGCGAACGACGATCGCATTGAAGGGCGACAATCCTGCGTGCCTTGAGTTGACAAATTCGATTCATCAATGTGAAAGAAAAGACTGCTTACGTCTCCGCGGCTTGGGTGTCGAGCCCGTAAATCTGGGATATGCGCATCAACCGTTCGAGGTAACTCTTTCCCAGTCCGGCCTCAGAAGCAGGACACGACATGATGACGGGGCCCAATTGGCAAGGGTCGCCGGCCAGGATGACATTGGTGTCTTCGTTCGAGAAAGCTGCAATCGGAATCAAAGAAAGGGGTTCCTCCGCCTGTGCGGCCTCGTCTATGATTATATGGCTGAAGTGCCCAGCTGGAATCTTCAGCGTCTGGAGGCGGCCTGCAGAGGAGCAGGTAGAGAGCACAACACGGTAGGCTCGTAGTTTTGCAGGCTTTGGGGACGCAGAAAACGCTCGCACGCCCTCGGGTATGCTCTCCATGTCACGCGAACGGGCGTTCAGACGGAGCAGTTGGTCCACAGTCAGACCTGCAGCGGTGAGGAGCTCAACGAGTAGATCCGCAGCGGCGTTGCTCGGGGTGCATGCCAGAATCTTGACTCCGTCGTCACGATGTAAGAGCTGCATGATACTTTCGACAACAGTGGAGGTCTTCCCCGTTCCAGGGCTGACGCGAGTTAGTCAGTACCAGACCCAATTAGAGCATCAAGACGTCCTCACGGTCCGAAGATGATAAATGGGACGGTTCCTTTTGGTTGCTGTAGGATTGAAACCACCGTTTGTAGTTGTTGTTCATCATCGCGAATGTCCTCGTTGACCAGTTGAAGCCCGGCAACCTCGGTCCCCGAGAGGCGTCGAATCGACTTGATATCAGAGGCTGAGGGGAACAAGAGGCGGCGCAGATGCGCGTGCGACGACGCGAGTGCATGATACTGACGACGTAGTGTAACGCGATTGAGTCGGAAGTGTAGCAGAAATGTGGCTCCACGGTAGAGATTGAAGCTCGTCGGCACTTGAAGAAATACCTTGAGCACAGCAAGAATGCCCCGCATGGAGACATTAGCGCTCGTTATACGTGCGTCATAGTACACGTCTTCCTGCCTATCCTCCAGCCAAAGGAAGTCTCCTAGAAGGACTTCTGGAAGAAGATCCTCGTCCTCGTTCTCAAACTCAATACTATGGGGGTACGGAATAAAATAGATCAGTGGCAAATAGAAGAACATACAAGTATCTCGAGCCCTGCTTTTGAACTTCAACCTTGGAGGGACGTTGGTCCAGAATATCTCGCCTGCTCGAACATCACTATCAGGTCAATGAGAAAGAGAACAGACCTACAGCTGGTGCCCCTCTTCGACATTCAACAGTGCCGTGAAGTACTCCGCGTAAGTATCCACGGTTAGCTCCCTCGGCCTCAAAGTGGCGATCAGATGCGGCGCCTTGTTATTGTAAGAATGCTTAAACGTAGCGCTGTCCACTGCCTCCTGGACCAATGGGGGCAGTTCATATTCTGGGAGATTCCCAAGCCGTCGAGAAGATTTGGAGAGAGGTATAATCTTCTCTGGTGGTATTTGTCGACCGCACCCAGAACGTGGAATATATGTTCCTTGATCGAGAGATTCGAGACGTTTATGATCCTCGAGCGAACCGGCAATGGCCCGTAACCTTCTAGAAACCGCAAATCGACCCAATTGTTGTTGACTCATGGAAAAGATCAGCTGGAGCGTTGCCTCGAACTGCCCCTCGAATTCGGGGGTGAATTTAATCTGCACTGTCCTTTTCGTACCAGGGCGGATAATCCGGCTGCGACCCTTGAAAGTTGCTATGAAGCTATTGCAGCTGACGAATGCCAATAAAGCTGATAAAGTATTGTGGCTCACCTAGAATCACTCTCATCCAATGATCTGATTCTTGCCTCGACAAAGGTGACAGCTGGGAAGCCTTTTGCGTGATTAATGGTGATTGAAGACGATGGAGCTCCGAATGGCCCATTTAGACCGTCACGTTCGACGATGCCAAAATCCACCCCGTCTTCGTCCAAGACAGAGATACCGGTGTCCTGGCTATCAGGAAGTACTTCTTCTGTGGAAAGGGCTGCGTGATCGTCCACTCGGATGCTTCTGTAAATGGGTCCTCCAGGGTGTGCATCACCAACATCGCTGCCTAGGAGGGTAGCACGCCCACGTAGCTCGCGGAGCACAACGAACTTTCTATTGCTCAGCTGGGTATTATCGTTGAAGGCGATCTGTAAACACATGCGGAATGTGCCAGCATGGGGTGCCTGAAAGGACACGAAGATTCTGCGTGGCTCTTTCCACAGAACCACCTCCCCGGATACAGACACTGTAAAACTGCCAAGAAGTACATGAGAATCTCAAATTGAGTCGTCGAGTAACCCGCACCATGACTCTGGGGTGCCCGGGGCGGGAAAGAGTTTCACAGCGGGAATAGAAAGACGGGACACCGCTTCGGTTTCCTCTATGAGGATTGCGAGACTAACTGGAGGAAAGGAATGCTGCCCAGCGATTTCAGTTCCTTCGACGACGAAATCGAGGCCACTTTCATGAGACACCGTGAAGTCTGGGTCATAAGTTGGTGCGCTGATGGCTTGTGAAGATGCACCTGGAGGTGACGCCAGTGGAGAAATTGGAAGGTCGGATGGCGGGGTAGGAGGTTGTTGAGATCCGACTGGGGAGGGAGTGCCATTGGCAGCAATATTCCGGAGGTGTTTCTTCCCGCGACGATGCTGTCCAAGCGAACCAACTGGAATGAAGCACCCACAAGGCTCGCAGCGTGAAATGTCGTGACGATTGCGACATGCACTGTTTGTACAAGTCCCCCCAGTTAAAACAGTCGAACATAGGGCTAACATGGTAAATGGAAGAGCGAGTGACGTGTTACCTACTTGCTGACACATCCACTATATGGCACCACAGGGCGCTATAGAAAGCCTGGCCGATTACCGGCCAGGCACGGTGCATCATTGATACCCTCATCGGCTCGGAACAGAGCAAGCGCCTTCATTCCTTTAAGCAAATATCTAGCTCGTGTTATTTGGCTTCATGAAAAGAGCATGTTACGCACCGTCCCGTCTAAAAATTGCTTGAACTTGAGTGCGCCCACCAGTACCGTACTTAACGTACTGGCGTTTGAAGCTTCGTACCATTGAAGAGTTGAGGCTTGAAGCTTGAAACCTGAAGCCCCCCCGGTTAGTAGGGTAGTCCGTCCAATCACCCACATAGCTTGTCGATGACCACAACGGCGATAGGAGGGGTGAATTACTCGAAAGGACCCCAAAACATTTCGCCTAAAGAGGGAAGAAGAACCCATACTCTATTGATTCTAAGGATGTCTAAAAAACGTGCTCACATCGCTGATAATCCTGTGCCAGTGCCAGTGGTTGGTCCAACAGTCCGAGTCATTGTAAGCAACCACACTCACCTTCCCAACTTCAAGCTTTAAGTTTGCCTCACTTTCCCCAACTCCAGCCTGGAGCCAGCGACCGCACCCGCCGGTGGTAGTAGATCGGCTATGCAAGCGCTTCAACCACAGATGCGGTAGTGCCAGCGGCAACTGAACATATCGTCGATATAATTATCCCAATCTCCCCAGCCGCCATGCTGCACAGAAACTTGAACCCACCTTGACTCTCGTGTGGACTTATTGCCATAAATGCCGAAATGCCACCACTTCTCCGCCTGCTCACTACAGTGGTGTTCGCTGGTGTGAGAAGAGTGACAGAAACTTGCAAACGGGGCCTCGGGCTGGAGGTGGCAAACTCGGGAGTCTGTCGCGTTTTCAAGGAAGAAGATAAAAATGTGACGAATTCGCCATGAGGTCGTATATGATATGTCGTCAGGCACTTGTGTTCAACACAATGGGGATGGCGATGATGATGTCTCTCAAAACGTCTCGTGACCTTTGTTCATCTAGGCGGCGCTCTTCATCCCCAAAATTCCCATACTGTACCGTAGTACGATCTGGAGCTATCACGTCTGGTGTCACAGCGATGCGGAGAGCCTTGTGGCTGTCACTCCTGGAGAATCTCTTATACCGCCGGATCTCTGGAGGGCTTGTGGTTTATCTACCGAAGATGTGGTTCACTCTGCGTAATCTGCGCGTGATCGCAAATACGGCGCGTTGCCCCATTGAGACGTGAACGTGTGAACGCGTGAACTCGTGAAGGAAGCACAATACAACCTGTGCATCCCATCATTCTCCCGGTTTTGTAGACGCAAACAATACGTGGACTTTTCGCTCCTTCCCTGTTATCGCGAGCTTTGCTATCGCTGAGAACCTGCAGCACCAGCGTTGACCCTTCTTACAGAAGACAGTCCCGACCACCCAGCTCCGTGAACCGGCTCCAGTCACCTGGACCCGACCAGTGTCGACTTTGACACTGTCCACCATTTTCTGGATGACAGTAGTGATGTCTCCTTTTTTTGTTCTTATGCCAACTTCCGACCGGAATTCAAGGCCTTCCTTGGAAAGGTGCCATTCCTCTACGCCCTCACGAGCACTCACCTGTGAGAAGCCGCAGTTGTGCCTGTGATCCTCTCCGCAGCGGTGCTTCGCAAGTCCGCCGCGGAAGACGAAGCACTTCAGGTCGCACAGGTTATATTGAACAATATCATGTCAAATGTGAGATTGGGTGACCTAGCATTTCCCCGCTCCCTTCAATGCGACGAGACAGAGACACATGGTGATGATCATTGCGTGCAAGAACTCTGACGAGTCGAAGGTCCACGGGAAGAAACAGGAAGCGTGGTGAGAGGTACCAAGCAAAGTTTTTTGTCTCTGCTCCAGCCCTCCACCGTGGCTGCGGACGAACCCATGATCATTCGAGGTTCAGGGTCAAGGAAGTTATGTTTTCCAGTGAGAATCCAGAGTACCGGAAAAGTCAATTATGTGCGAGGTCCCAGACACGCCCCGCTGCGCACAGAGCAAACATGGTTAACATGGACTTGGAGGGTAACAACTTACGCCCGTCTACTCGGTCAAAAAGAGTCGTCTACACAAACTCCAACATGGCCCTTTTAGAGGTACCTATAAATCTCCTTGCTCTTCCCGTCAATGTAGCTTTCCCCATACACGACTCCCCCGGGCCTCGGCATCACCGTGTATCCGGGTACATCAACATATTCCTTGGGCTTCCAGCTGGGCATCTTTCCATCCCGTCCTCCGCGCAGGCAAGCGTAGTTCAGGAATGTGCGCCATAATTCGTCCTTCCCCAATACGTCCGGATCTCCGACCACGATCAGCAGAGCCTGTGCGCGCGTGATGGCCACTAACGAGGTATAAGTAAGTTAGCCCCATAAAGTCAGGGTACTCGAAGAGCAGTACACACCATTCATTCGTTGGCGATTTTGCAAGAAACCCATTGCTCTCCGCTTGTTCACCGCTTCATTGCTTCGGGTGGTGGCGAAAATAATCACCTTTCGTTCCTGAGTAAAGCCGGTAAGGATTAGCGTCGCCCTCTTCAGAAAACCGTGTCGTTGCACGAACCTGTCCCTGGAATTGCTCGACGGAACCCACAGAAACATCCCTCAAGTCCGCAACCTTCAATAATTCCCGAATCGTCCTGACTTGTGCCTTGTAAGGTGCAACGACACCTATCTCCTCCGCATCTGCGACTGGAGTTAAGGGAACCGGGTTAACACTAAAGATGCCCAACACTCACAGATCTTGTGTTCACGATCCTGAATGAGCTTTTGACAGTAGTCACGGACGACCGATGCTTCAAGGATGTTGAAATACGACGGAGAATGCCGCGTGCGTCGCTCTTGGCCCTTGATACCATGGAATATAACCGGGAATCCTTTCTTTGGCAACACGTCGGACTGGAGCAACAGATGTGAAACATCCGGACTCGCGTGAGCACGCATGATGTCTTCGTACAAGTACCGATTCGGCCATGCGATGATTGCGCCATGCGAGCGACGGTTCCGTTGAAGGTCAACGATCCTGCGTGCCTTGAGTTAACAAACTCGATTCAGTAGCGTGAAAGACAAGACTGCTCACGTTTTCCCGACTTGAGTGTCGAGTCCGTAAATCTGGGAAATGCGCATCAATCGTTCGAGGTAACTCTTTCCCAGGCCAGCTCCAGACGCGGCGCTCGACTTGATGACAGGGCCTAATTGATGGGGGTCACCCGCCAAGATGACATTGGTCTTTTCATTGGAGAAAGCTGCGATCGGTATCAACGCGAGGGGTTCCTCGGCCTGTGCAGCCTCATCGATTACTATATGGCTAAAGTGCCCGGCTGGAATGTTCTCCGTCTGGAGGAAGCCTGCTGAGGAGCAGGTAGAGAGCACAACACGGAACGCCAGGAGCTTCGCACGTTTGTCATAAACTGAGTAGGATTGCACATCCTCGGATATGTCCTCCTCGTAGCGCGAATAGGCATTCAGGCGGAATAGTTGGTCGGCGTTTAGACCGGCGGCAGCGAGGCGTTCAACGAGTAAATCTGCGGCAGCGTTGCTCGGGGTACATGCCAGAATCTTGAATCTGGGATCGCGGTTCAATAGTTGGATAATACTTTCAACAACCACAGAGGTTTTCCCTGTTCCAGGGCTAAGGCGAGATTGTCAGTACGGGTCTCACTCGAAGCGTGAAGATAGTCTCACGGTCCGAAAATGATGAATGGGACGGTTCCCTCTGGCTGCTGTAGGATTGAAACCACCGTCTGTAGCTGTTGATCATCTTCGCGGATGTTCTCATTAACCAGTGGAAGCTTGGCAATCTCAGCCTTCGAGAGGCGTCGAACTGGTTTGACATCTGAAGCAGAGGGGAACAAGAGGCGACGCAGATGCGCGAACGACGACGCGAGTGCATGGTATTGACGACGTAGTGTCATGCGATTGAGTCTGAAGCGTAGTAGAAATTGTACTCCGCGATAGAGATCGAAACTCGTCGGCACTTGGAGGGATATCTTGAGCACAGCAAAGCGGCCACGCATGAAGACATCGGCATGTGTTATGCGTGCTTCGTAGCGTACGTCGTCCTGCCCATCATCCAGCCAAAGGAAGTCCCCGACAATGACCTCTGGAAGGAGATCCTCGTCCTTGTTCTCAATCTCAACACTACACAGGTGTGATCGAATAAATGCGTTTGTAGGCGCTAAAAAAGAGGGACATACAAGTATTTCGAGCCCCGGTTTTCAATGTCAACCTCAAAGGGGGGTTGGTCCAGCATATCTTGCCTGTTCCGATATCACTATCGGGACAATAGGGGAGGGATATCAAACCTACTGCTGGTGAGCGTCTTCGACATTCAACAGTGCCTTGAAGTACTGTGCGTATGTGTCCATATTTAATGCTCCCGGCCTCAGAGCGTTGATTAGTCGCGGCTCCTGGTTCTCAAAGAGGTACTCGGGAGTGGCATTGTCCATTGCTGTCAGGACCAATTGGGGTAGTTCATATTCTGGGAGTTTCCTAGACTTCCGGGGACGGTCTGAAGGCCAGAGAGGTATCACTTTCTGTGGTGGTACTTGTCGATCGGTTGCAGACCGTCGAATATACGTTTCTTGGTCGAGAAATTCGAAACGTTTATGATCCTCGAGTGAACCGGCAATAGCCCGTAGCATTCTAGAAACTGAAAAACGAGTCGATCGCTGGCCATAGGAGAAAATTAGCTCAAGGATGGCGTCGAACTGCCCCTCGAACTTTGGGTTGAATATGATCTGTACTACGCTCTCCGTACCAGGACGGATGATCGGGCTATCTCCTTCGAAAGTCGCTATGAAACTGCGGTGGCTGATGAATGCCTACAAAGCTGAGAGAGCACACTAGCTTACCTAGAATCATTTCCATCCAGTGATCTGATTCTCGCTTTGACAAACGTGACAGCTGGGAAGCCCTCTGCGAGATCAATGGTGACCGAAGATGATGGAGTTGCGAACGGCCCATTTCGGCGCTTGCGTTCGACAATACCAAAATTCACCCCGTCTTCGTCTGAGACAGAGATACCGGTGCCGTCGCCATCAAGAAGTTCCTCTTCTTCATCCGTGGAAAGGCTTGCGTAGTCATCCGCCCAGTCAGTTATGGGGTTGCTAACTGGTTCCTTGGCAACCCCGCGCAGTGTTCGCTCGATTACAAAGTTTACCTTGCGTTGGCGGTCGCAGAAAGTCAGCTCAACAACAGCCTCATAGTTCCCCACTTGCTGAGGGGAGAAAGTAAGGGTTATTGTACGTTGGCGCCTAGGCTTGATCCACTTGGAGTCGCGATCGAGCTGAGCGGAAAAAATGCTACGCGTGAGGGAGTTGAGGAATTCGCAGTCTCGTCAACAGACGTAGACTCACCTAGCCACAGAACCATCCGGTGAGCGCACCCTAACACCTTCGAAAGAAACCAATGGACTGGTTGATGACTTGTTGATGACAAGCTCTAGAGTCTGTGTTGCAAATGACACGTCGGACTGTGCACGTTCTAGTGAGAATTCAAGACCAGACTCGTGCGAGACAGTGATCCCGGTGCCTTCGCTGCCCGCGGAGGCAGGGCTGCTGGGGAGGGTAGCATGTCCACGTAGCTCACGGAGCACAACAAACTCCCTGTCGCTCTGTCGACTTTTATCATTGAACACGATTTCCAAGGAGGCACGGAATGTGCCAGCATATGGCGCCTGAAAGGACACGACGATTTTGCGCGGCTTTCCCTTCAGAACTACCGATGTCTCCCCGGATACAGACACTGTAAAGCTGCCAAGAAGTACATGAGAATCTCAAATCGAGTCATCGAATAACCCGCACCATGAACCAGTGCCTGTGGGGCGTACGAGTCTCACGACGGGAATAAAGAGACTAGACAATACTTCGGTTTTCTCTATGAGGATGGTGTGTTCGACTGGAGAAAAGCACGGCTGCCCCGCCCCTTCTGTTCCTTCGACGGCGAAGTCGAGGCCATCTTCGTGAGACACCGTGACGCGTGGGCCAGAACTAATAGGGTTTGGTATGCCGATGGTTGGTGAAGATGCGCTCGGAAGCGGCATAGGCTGAGAATGTGCCAGTAGGAGATTAGATGGTGGGGGAGGAGGCTGGTGAGGCGTGACTGGGTTGGTGGTCGCATTGAGGGCAACATTCCGAAGATGTTTCCTCCCGCTGCGATGTTGTCCGAGCAAGCTAGCTGGAAAGGAACACCCGCAGGGCCCGCAACGCGAAATGTCGTGGCGATTGGGACAAGGACCGTCCGTACAAGTTCCCCCAGCTAGTGCAGTCGGGCAATAGGCTACCATGGTAAATGGAAGAACGAGTAGTGGGGTGCGCGTGTTTTTGGCACAGCCGCTATATGGTGCCACAAGGCGCTAAATAAAGAGTTAATCAACATGAGGACCTGCCAGGCTCAGGCTCGTATCGCCAGTGATACTGTGAATTACTAAAAATGACGTGACAACGACGAGTCACAGAATTCAAAATATTCAAGTTCCGCGAGTCTCAGTTGCAACGCCGCACGCATTCTTATTCCCTCCGAATTTTCAATAAAATGATTTATATGTTCCGTATGCTCTGTATTCAGAAGGGGAACATCGGCCTTAAATACATGTAGATTGGTTTCTAAGATATAGCCCTCATACAGGCCTCATAGGTAGTGAGGAAGGAGCATGGTAGGGAGAGTAATGCAGGGAAATGAGGGGATGGGATGAGATATAGAGACGACGGTCATAGATGAAGGAGATCGTATCGTAATAGCGACTGGGATGGAGGTAAAGAGTGAGCGCGGTGAGCACTAATTAATTAATTACATGATGTAAGAATGTGAACTAACAGCGAGAGGATCGACTCATTATAGTAGTGGGGCATGGTGGATGGGAGAAAAACTGCTGCGAGGGCGATGATGACGGTGCCAATAGTCCCTATCGCGCCGGTGAGTCGGAAAGACAGCTATAGATCCCGGCGACAGCCGGGAGTGCCCTCCGGGCCGTGGCATATTGAGCGCGGCACCTCAGTGACCTCACTCGAATGATACGCCGTTTCTGTTGTGAGCCTCGGGCAGGCAATGCAATTGCTCTCTCGAACTCAAATGATCACGGTATCGGTACTCACTTATCCGGACATGTGGGTAGGAGGATAAACAGAGAAATCGCGATCGCGCGACGTCCAGGCGCCGGCAGGAGTCGCACTTCAAAGCTTCAAGCTTCAATTTGTGTGTAACCTTGTATCGCTCGGGCTTCACACCCCTTCGCTTACTCGATTATGGCTTCGCATCGACCATTTCCTGTGTCCTTACCACGTCGTTAGTGCATTTACACCTTGATCTTACTGACGCAAGCGGTTCTCCATGCTACGTGTTCATGCACACTACGTCAAGTTGATGCCTTATGAATTCGTTCCGCAGTTATTAACAAGTTGTTGGTAAATTTTTACGACTGTAAGAAAGTAGTATTAAAAGTGTTTCTGAAAGTGCCAAATGTATCGCCTAATTTGTTCTCGAAACTCTCCGTGTGCTGTATTGTCGCTCGCGCTCCACGTTCATCTCTCCGAACTCGACTTCAAGTCGTGCCTACGTGTGTCGACGTGTGTCGACTCTGGGGCTGAAGCCGGAGTTGCACGTGCTATCACGGGCCTTGGTACTACTAGTAAAAGCCATGTACGATTTTGCTGGCCCCCAAAACATTGTAGGGACTTTCTACGACGAGGAATAAATAACCGTTGACTACTATCAGCGAGATACGGGTGACACCACTGTCACTGTCCAGTCAGTCTCTTGAGAGTGTTTTCAACTCGGAGTAGCGGACTTAGTAGCGGATGGCTCAGCGAGCCAGTCACATTTTGGGATTACGCTTTTGGAAGCCTGAGTGATTCCGAGTCTAATATGATGATTCTGATATCTGGCATCGGGCTCGTCTTTGTCCTCATCTTCGTCGTCTGTGAGCGTTCCCCATCTTCAATAGTTTCCTTACTAGCTGGTTTAGGCTGCAGAAGAGCTTTCTCACATTCTTCGAACTTGGGCTTGTTCCACCGTGGGCGATGTCGCACATTCCTGCGGACCCTCACCGAACTGCCTTCGTACTGCTCTATCTCCCGCTCCCCGTATCTAACCTCACTTTCCTTGCCTCTCTATGCCTTCCCCTTGGGAGGACACCCCATAACTCGCATAGCACCCACGCTCAATCTCCCAGACTTTGACGGCTGTCTGACGCAGCGAGAGGGCAAATTTTCGGCCGAGTCTCCTTATGTTCCTTGCTGCTTGAGCTTCTTCCACTTTTCTCAAGCTTTGGTGTATCGCACTCACTGCCATATTTCCTCCTTCTCCTGTGCCTTTTCTACCTGTCCACCCCATATTTCTCGACTGCGGCTGCAAAGGTATTCCTGCAAAAAGGTGCGACATCTCATAGATCTCACCACTCAAAGCTCGATTTGACTTCCTCCCCTACTTTTCAGCCTCATATTCCTATAGGTCACATGATAGATCAGGACTAGGTACCAGTAGGCTACTGGTGCCTGATCCTGATCCAGGATGTTACATATCACACTTCAGGTTGGGCCTGGCGTTGCGCACCCCGGGCTAGGCACGTTGACGTTGAGCGTCGTAGACAGTTAGGAAACCGTTATCATCAACCTTTACCAGCTACGCTTAGATTTTTTTAGAGAGGACTAGTGAGCTATCGAACCCTTGATCGATGCAATCTCGATACCATGTGGACCATACCACCCTCACGCTAGCGGATGCGAAAACGCGGCCTTAACTCTCAGAGACAAAATACAAGCAAAGTTCCGGTGGTCTTTTTATGATAACTCGACGCATACATGACCCCTGGTTTCGGTACTTGAACGAGAGAGGTCTCGGAGCAATTGGGCGATCACCGTGGCACCCCTGTGAACTCTGTGTCAGTTGTTTCACACGGTGACGCATTCGGTTCGGTATCTGATTCATATCTGATGCGTCCCACAAACTCTACAGCTCTCGCCACGACGATGAGACATCGTCCACCCAGAACAAACAACTAAGCCGACATCATCTAGATTTTCTTTATGGAAGCAGGCGGTATGGGAGGCGAACAACGAACAATTAAATTACAACTACAGTAACTTGGCAAGCGAAACCCGGTAACTAGACCTATACTCTACAAATCCTGAAAAGCTTTCTCGGTACTCCTAATCTCCCCATAACCCTCAACCAACGCTATGCCGACCATCGCCCCTAGAAAGGCTGGGATAGGCCAGGTGCCTGGGCGTCGATCGTGTGGTTTTTCGAAGGCATCTTTCCACATTTCGCGAGAAAGTGGACCGTGTTGTTCAGCCCTCGCAGGTGGCAAATTTCTCTTCGTTCGTTCTCACTCAAATGACTTCCGTGGCTCTTCAGGACATGGTCCCTAACCCTCTCTGGGCGGGTCCATCTGGTGCAACAGAAGGGACACTTGCGCCTCTGCCGGTGTTTGTCTCGATCATGACGTTTCAGTTCCTGGAGTCGTGAATACACTTTACTGCAATCAGCCTGAGTACAGTTATACACCTCTCGGGGGGCCTTGCCACGGTTCTCGGGGTTCACTGCGCATCCCAGGTTCGGATCCTGTCGAGCTGCCTTGAGCGCTAAAGTTTTCGGATGTCAGGCTCGGAGATCGTCGGGAAAACTATAAAAGGTGAGTACCTTCCCGCTGATGCCGTGATATTTGATTAGAATGCACCACGTTGCTAGAAAATGGGTCAACGATACGAGAGCGACACAGTCGAACATTGCCTCCCCAAGAGTCATTTCCCCTTTCCAGAGGCTGACATCTGGTGAGTGTCATCTGTTCATCTTGTGTGAAGATACGCTTTGCGAATCAATGTCAGGAGGGCTGTATATCATGCCGCGACGAGTTTCCTCACCTGATTATACCCAGAACGAGGTTGGTCATCAGAAATGGCTCCGGGCTCGCCGAAACTCCGATCGAAACGACCGGCGGTCAAAGGGGGTGGCACTTCAGTAACCTGCCTTTGTGAAAGGATGGACGATGTAGCCGTCAGTACCTCTCCACTCTGCGGCCACACTGTATGAAGGGTTGTCATATATGGGGTATAAGAAAGCGTTGCCTGTGCAAGTTCGGCACCCATAGATAGGTAAATGCTCATCACTTAAGCACTGAAGCCTCACCTGACCATAGACATTAGATGGGCTTTGCCACCAGAATGAATTGTGAAGATACTGGTCCCGACTATTGGATCCGTCTGTCCTTGCCATTGAGTACACATACGAGATCTCGCATTGGACTAGCGAGTTACCAGGACGTTGTGGTAAGGCAAGGGTACTGGTCCGGCATGGACTTCTTCAGCTAATGGAGACAGAGGGGTGCCTTTATGTCGTACACACGCTAGAACAATAGAACGCGATGGCCCAAGGAGATACGGGAGGGCTGTGAGTAGATCCGCGCGCAAGTGACACAGGCTCTGCCCTGGAAGGAAGGGGGTGAGGGATTTGTTCGTCTCTTTTCGATCTTGCGTTCATGCTTATATAGTTTCGGGTCTAGGTAACGGATCAAGCGTTTTGTGATAAAGCGTCCATCAACTGGCCGTGATACGCCAACCATAAGCGGGACGCAAAACTTGGAGCCAGCGAGTTCGTTGATGACCATTGGTCGGCGGTGGCGGCTAACCTGGGCACATATCACGGCCGATTTCGGCCATGAAGAGAGGGTACGAAGCGCCTCCTGGAGTCATCAGCTGATATCGCTTGGGTGTGTGCACGTTGGTATACTGGAAGGGAGGGCGTTACGTGTCACATGCTAACTTGGACATGGGCCACTGGGCATAGAAACCGATGCTTGACGAGAAAAGCTACTCCTATTCATCGCCGAATCGGGCACATCACATCACGCTTTTTGGGTTTCAAGGTCGCCAGCATACCAACGTCCTTTTGCCGTTGTCCCTAAAATTAGGGTCTTCACTGGGCCACCGCGGATATCGCAGAGTGACCCTGCGAAACCCGCTGCGACTCGTGGTGTACACCGCATCGCACGTGTCTGTATGTCAAATGTCAAACCTAGGACGGCGCAAGAGCTTTATGGGATTCAACTCCCAGGGCTGTGCCCAACGATAACCGGCCCGGGGTAAGGATACCTACCGCTACACAACCACCCACTGCTCTTGAGCCGTGCTTTGATGTCAGGAACCGCCAACCACGGCGGAGACTGACGAAGAGATAGTCCATGGGATCAGGTGAGTGGCAGCAGTGAAGTCGATCGAGCGCCGAGGAAAGGAGATTGGCTCTCCGCGTCAATCCTTGATATGGATCGACTCGGAAAGCATTTGGAACGTGCGGTCGGAAGAACCATTTTCAAGTTTCTCCTTGGTTCGAATCGCGTTCTTATTTTCCAGGCTACACAGGTGTATCATTATCAGGGTCTATGGGCCCCGTGTTTACCCCTGGAGCTCGATAGAAGATGGCTGCTCCGTTGGCACTTATGCCATTTCATATTAAAAGGTTATTGTAACCGTGATCCCAGAATGAGTACACTGGGTCCGCCGCACTATTTCGCACGCAGCTGTGTAAGCCACATTGGTCCCAAAGGTGCAAATAAGGACGCGTGGATCTATAGACGCGGTCACGGTATTCGTTTATTACATACCGTGACCGTGCCAAACACGCGAACTACTAGTAGGTGGGATGGTCTCGTGGACCGCTCGATCGGTTTTTGATAGCCAAGAGAGGATCCGCGTTCGGTTCTTATCTTATCTTTGGTTCTTATCGCTGTTAAATGCACAGGCATTACATTTGTGCAAAAATGGCCCTACTGTACGTGTGAAAATCCAAGCAAACACTAGGTAATTTCAACCTCAGGCCTCGGTACTACAGCGGCGCAAACTCACGATACAACCATGCTCCGGCCGTCGCATCGCCCTCAAACAGGGGAGACGCCGCCTCCTATACCTCTTTGTGGTAGATATGCGCGCTGACCGGCCGAAAGGAACGGTCCGTCGACGAGGTTTCGCCCAACTCCATAAATCCCCATCGGCGTGGTGCCATGAGATATGTGAGACAGACGACAATGAAAAGAGACCCACCATAATGATGCGCTTGAGCATGAGGGAGCCCTGTTAGCAAATGTTGTTGGGAGTCTGAGCGTAGGCCATATTCCTTAACTGCACGGTGGCCTGGTTCTATACCCTTTTTGGTGATTTTACGTGTAAGCTTGGGGGTTGACGGAGATCCGTACGTGTTGATAACCATTATACCCCGCTTTGGTGGGGCGCGGCTGTACGCCGTGCAAGGGGATAGGGGGGTGCGCGAACGGCGCGTGCACAGAAAGAGGGGGCGCGCATGCTCCCGTTCTGTGAACACGTGGAAAGGGGGGTACGATGACAACGGGAGGGCGAGCGTACCTTTGGAGGGTCGCACACCAGGCGGGGGTGTGGCAATGAGGGGGCGGCGAACGCCGTTGGCGTTCTCCAATAACCGGATGTTACTATCTTTGCGCTCCAGTATTCCCTCCGAGATAGCTTGGGCCTTTGATCGTCTCTGTCGTCTCTGCAATAATGAACAGTTTCTCTTCCGTTCCATCCCTGGTTTGACAAACACGCTTTTCGAATGGCCTGAGTGGTATGTTGCACAAAGCGGGACCCACTTGCCTGGCCATTCTTCCCTATTCGCAACACCACCCACGGAGGAACGCAAGCGTCGTCATGGACTGGAAGCTCTTTGCATTATGCGCAATGCCGCAGTTGTCAACGATTCCAACGCGAGGAGTTAGTCAACCACAAGAAGGCTACCTCCTTGATCCTCAGACCTCTTCCAGTACATCGCTGTTTGTCCCTTCTCCCCAATATCTGAGATGAGGCGTCCGCCCATTCTAATGATGATAGGCGCCGATTAGACGTTTGAAGAAAGAGAAAAGACCAATGGTTTCAAAGTTATTGCAACACGGGCAAGGGAGCTGTTGCCACCGACGCAAGCCGAGACGGTGTGTAGACTTTGGTATATTCTTTTAGAGAAAGGTTTGGGATCGCGGATACAACAGAGCAGAGATACGAAAAGTGAAAAGTGACCGAGGACGACCGAGGGGACGAGGTCGTCTTTTTCAGCCCGTTTCTGAATCCTGGAAGTATGTGGCGGCTGAACATTCCAGGGTTGGCTTTGGAATCGATAAAGGAAGCTTAACGATCGGCGTGATCGGAGCATGGAAGCATACAATGTAAGTTACTTAAGTTACAGTTATCTGACCTCAATTGTCACTTACGATAGGTACAATGTTAACACCGTGCCTCCTTGGTGTGATTACGAGACGCGACCATTGCTGTGATGGAGGCTAGGCTTCAGCGCTTCGGCACTGACTCGGAGGAGACTCAGACAGTCACGGTGGACTTTGGCAGTTGAACATTTCAACTCTCGTTACAGTAGCCGCGCTGTCGCCGCTGATTACATACATACTCGACCCTAGGCCCGGGATTAGCGCCTACTCGCACGCTGTGTTTCACACTGGGGTGTCACCGTGGAGGTTCTTGCCAGGAGGACGAACCAGCCTCCGTACATCCGAAGCACAACAACCAATGAACCACAGACAACAGCAGTAACTTGGCAAAACAGATCTTATGATAAGTAACTAATCATCAGATCCTAGCAACTGAAGCCATCTCAACGTTCGTAGTCTCGCCACCACTCTCCACCAATGCTGCCCTAAAAGATATGGGGTTTTCCAGGCGTTAGTTAATCAGGTGTGTATTTCCGGGGGGTTTCGTTTTTCCGCATTTCTCGAGAAAGCGGATCGTGTCGTCTCGACCTCGTAGGAGGCGAATTTCTTGCCGTTGGTCCTTAGTCAAACGACTTTCATGTTTCTTCATGAGATGGGCTCTTATCCTCTCAGGGCGGGACCACCTAGCACGACAGAAGGGACACCTGCGCTGCCACTCATGTCTGTCTCTAGCATGCCGTTTCAGGTCTTGGGGTCGTCGATACACTTTGCTGCAATCGGGACAGCGATGCATCCCCCGGGGGGGCTTGCTATGATTCTCAGAGTTCCGTGCGCTTCCCGGGTCTGGATCTTGTCGAGCCTCCTTAAGTTCTAAAGTTATCGGATGTTAGGTTCGAGTACTGTCGGGAAACCAATATAAGGTGAGTACCTTCCCACTGTTGCCACGGTACTTGACAAGGGCACACGTCACTAGAAAAGGTTTTTGCGTTACGGGAGCAACATTGTTGAACGTTGCCTCCTGGGTTGAACAGCGGGTCAATCCCCCGCTCCAGAGACTGACGTCTAGTGAGTTGTATCTGTTCCTCTTGTATTGTGATATGCTTTGTGCATGACGTCAGGAGAGTTTGGTATCAAAACATGAGTTTCCACACCTGGTTGTATCCAGCACGAGCGTGGCAATCAGGGATGGCCCCAGCCAGATTGCCGAAGCTTTCGTCAAAATTGTTGGGAGCGAAAGTTACAGAAGGCGGCTCTTCTGGAATCTGACCCTGCGAAAGGATGGGTGGCGCCGATCCGGCCGTCGGTCCGTTTACACTCTGCGGCCACACTGTATGAGGGTTTGTCGCATCTGAAATAATGGAAGGCGTTTCCTGTGCGGGTCGCATAGGTAGAAATCAGCCGCTGCTCATTCCCCTGTGCGTTCGAATCGTACCTGACTAAAGACATGGGCAAGGTATTGCCACCATAGCGAATCAGGAAGACATGAGTCCCAGTGGTTCAGCGCCCCTGACCTTGCCGTCGGGCGGACGGGATGGGCTTCGACATGGACTAACAAATTACCTGGACCTTGTGGTAGGGAAGGGTATTGGTCTCCCATGGACTCCTTCCTAAACGAAGACAGCTGAGCGCCCTGAATGTCGCGCACGTGATAGGAGATCCGGGAGTATGTCTGTGCGTAGGTGATCTCTACGCTTCTTGTAGCGGAGGGCGAGGGATCTGTTCGTCACTTTTACCACCTTACTTATACCTATATGATCGCTAGTCTAAGGGAGTAGTACATCCTAGGAAGTTTGTGGGGTGGTGGTGGGGAGGGGGCGAGGGAATGCTCCGAGAAGAAATAAATCGGAGAAGAAGGGGGATGATGAGCCTGTTCCCCTGGGTAGAAGCCCCGAGGAGAAGGGGAAAGCATGTGCCCCCTGAGCGGAAATGCCCACAGTGAGAATGCCAATGGGAAAGTACGCCGAGGGGGCGATGTTCCAAGGCGGTGCCCGAAAATAAGTGCCTGAGGAGGGTACCAAGTAAGTGATAACCTACAGCCTGAGGTGTCCCTGGCGGCGTCATCATTCGGCTTCGTTCTAAACACACTGGCACAACTACAGCAGTCCAATCACAATATGCACTCATGTGACCGTAAATGCCCGCAAAAACGCTGTGGGGGCGAGAATGCCAGGGGAGCAATATTCCAAGGCGGTGTCCGACAATAAGTCCATGTAACCGTAAACGCTCGCAAACTTCTCGAGCACCGCGGTGTCACCATGGTGCCCAAGGTACGAATACTAGTAGGTGGGGATAAATCTCAGGCTGTAGATGTGACGCCCATTCCCTCCGCGAGACGCCGAAACGCACGGGGCCTGGCTTGCCAGTGGTTAGCCCAATCGAGCGGCCAATAAAAAAGAACGGGCGTAGCAGGCCGCATGTGCCAGAGAGTGATTCGTCTCCAACTCGGCTCGGCGTCATGGCACCTTTTTTGTGGGAAATACTGTCGTTCCTTGGCCCTTGCAAAAAAAACCCACTGAGTACTTCAAAATTTACATACTGGTAGACCAAAGTATATGCAATGAAATGACGATTATTATTTTTTCTGAATTGCGTGGAATTGCAGCAGACTTGGCAGACTTCCATAGGTTTGCCCGTAAGTTACCTCTGCAAACTTTTGTCCACCGTTTCACACCCACGGCAGTATTCGGCAAGGGGAGAAGCACACAGAGCATCGGCATTTCTGTCCCATGTGATTGACTGGCCGACTAGCCTGGGGGCGTTGCAAAGGGGAGCTCAACAAAGGATCCCCCTCTGCAACTATCTGTGGGATCTCGGGCCTCTCAGGGGGCGGACGAGTGCAAATCACGACTGCTCCATTTTTTTTTGACTATTGATCTCATAACATCAAGGATATCGGGAAAGTGCGGACCTGGTGTCGTCTTCGCCTTCAAGAGTTGCATGTAACAATACCTTTGCATCATCCCGGGAACGACAGCAAAGAAGATAAACAAAAATGGATTAGCAAGATTTCCTTCTTACAGTCCAACGTGTGAAAACACAGGATAGGATCATGACGGACATGTACAGGAATACCACAGCCTCGGCACTACAATGGCGCGCATTCGCGACGTAGCCATGCTCTGGCCCTCGCATCGCTTTCAAGTAGAGGTGACACCTTCTCCCATACTTCCTTATGATATGCATCTACCCACCCGCGCTCGTCGGCGGAAAGGAGTGGCACATCGATAAGGTTGCGCCCAATGGGCACCTTTACCACTCCATGTCAGTACGGCGTCCTAAAGACAGGGGAAGCAGGAGACAGTGTGAGAAAAAACCTGACCATAGTGACATGTTCGAAACCGAGGAAGCCCTTGTCACCAAAAGTTGTTCGGCGTCCGAGCCTCACGCACAATGACTACGTTCTCGATACGAATCCCGTATTCCCCGTCAGCATAGTAGCCCGGTTCTGTCCCCTTTTGGTGAATCCGGGCGTATTACCAGGAAGAGGGGGATGAAACTCGTACCGTTTGAAACTGTCATGCCCGGCTTTAAAGGGGTGCTATTGTACGCTACGCAGCGAATACTCAGCATGCGAATAAGAGATACCCTAGACTATATTTCTCACCAATTCGGGTGCCGATTCCTTGTGGACCTGGAAATGTGGAAGTTTAGCGCACCCGGGCCGTATGGTCTATCAGTCGCGAGAATACTACGGCACCTTCATGGACATTTAGGAAGTGGCCAACGCCATGACCGGTACCGTGCCTGTAATCTGGACCCATTGCGTTATCCTTTGTCAAGAACAAACGTCAGATAACGCACCAAGACCGTCCCGCCACAAGTATCTCCTCGCCCACGTGTCGCTGAGATCGTTCTGAGGAGGCAGCTCGCAACGAGTAAAATGCGTGGCTCACATGATGTACCCTACATATTAAGAGACAGCTCCGTCAACGTCTCGACCATACCGCTAGGAACAAGCTACACACCGGAGGTCCCGTTAGGAAAAACGGCAGTGTCGATAGCAATATGCCCCTGCAGCACGCGGGTAAAAGCGCGGCGCTGCCCATCCGTTGGAGTGCCGAAATGCAAGGTACGAGTTACGTCCGTGGTGCCATCCAAGTATTGCCCTGAAGTTCGGAGGTGAATATGGGACATCGGGAGATTGCCAACATCGACAAACCGCCAGAGTCGCATAAGTATATTTGGTCCTTTTGGATGATGGCGCAATCGTTTGGATCCGGTGAGTAGTGAATAATCGCTGCGCCGCAATTCTGAGGGTAGATCAGGAATTGTAGGGGCGATTCACGCACCTCCATTGGGACCGGTAGAAGAGATGGTCGTGAACGACAAGCCCTTAAATAGAGGAAGCTCTCTGTATGCGACCGTCAAGAGTGAGGATTTCACTGCCAGCCGGAGGTTCGATACTCACGAGCGGAACTTCTCCAGCTGGTCGGCACCTTGGCTCTCAGACAGCTTCACTCCCTGGTTTAATTGCTCTTCCAACCACGCAAAGTATCGTACGAGCGCTGAGCCATCTCTGATGTGACTCGCGCGGAAGCCCTCGATCTCTGTTGCGTTCTTGATAGCCTTGAGGTCCGCGATCGGCGAGCGTGCGATGTTGATGTAGGAAAGTCCAATCGCCTCTGCGACTGCCACGTTCGTTTTGTCGCCGATCAAAACTTTCTGTCCAGCCTGAGGTAGCGCTGAATCCGTTAGTATTGAGGAGGTGGGCTCCAAAAACGCACCTGGAGGTCGGCACCGAGCTCCTTGAGGTAGGGGATAAATGCGTCGTACGGACGTAGTTGAACCTCCTGCCCGAGCTGCGCCTGCACGTCCTGGCTCACCTGCCCTGGGTCGACAAACAGGATCGCATTGTCTGCAGTGACTACCGCAAAGCCAAAGAAGACGGGATTGAAGTCGATGTCGGCCCCGCGCAGGTTGAACAGCCACGCGACCTCGTCGAGCATGGCCACCACGATGGCACGGGCCTTCTGCTTCTCGAGCTCCTGACGCACGCGCGCGAGCTTGGTCGCGTGGTCTACGCCAGCATATTTGACATCGAGGAGAAAGACTGCGCTCTTCGGGCGCAGAGGCCGCGGAGGTTCCGCTGAGCCCCAGACTATATCGACGAGATTCTCGCAGTATGTGATGTCGATTCCGACAAAAGACTTAGCCTCGGCTAGAATACGTCTGTTAGAGCTGGAATAAAAGGACTTGGTAGACATACACGCGCTGAGGAGCCCTGGATCTATCCCTGGACGGGCAGGGGGGGCAAAATTCTGCGAGAGCGATATTAGCGTAGTCAGACGGAGCGATGTGCCTGCATGCCTTGGTGATGGATTCCTGCCATGTGGGCACGTCTACTGCAGGGTCAACAGGATGCACAGAGGAGATGATAAGTGAGATGCACCCGGCAAGCCTTGCTTCATCAACGTCCAATTTCTGAACAGGGACGAGTCTCAGCAGTGTGATTCAACTGAAATTTGAGCATGATTCAACTAACTTATCGAGCTGTTGCTCCGCTTGAAGAAAATAACGACCGTCCGTGAAGAGATATGCTTTATCTTTCGTCACGATCGCCGTGCCTGCAGAGGATCAGGATCAGGAAACACAATGGCCTATTGGAGTGGACGAACCAGCAGAGCCATTGAACCCAGATATGAACGCCCGACGCTTGTCACACTCGGCAGGATACTCGCTAAAATCTGTAGACATGATGTGTCGCCGTGGATCCTCGATCGGATAAGTCTGAATGCCTACGCTGGTCTTCGCTGGGCACAACGTATGCGTCGATGTTGCGTTCCGCCATTAAATTGCGCAGTGCTGCAAGTCTGTCCGTCGTATTGACGGTTTGCGTCCCAATAGCACCCATAGCTGACAGTGAACTATACGGGTGTGACCTTGGGATGTGAGTAGTGGGCCGGGTAAGCCGGGGCCGAAGGATGCGCAGAGCGGAGAAGAGCATGTGCCCAACCCAGATTGTCGGACCACGCGAGGAGAAACAAAATAGAGAATTAAAAAATTAAAAAAAAAGAGACCGACTTCAAAAAATAAATGACTAAAGAAAAACGAGCGCTTTCTGAGGCTCGAATGGCGAAAGGTTGAAAATAACCGAGGAAAAAGGGCAAATTTAAGGAGATAAGATAAGATAAGATGATCAAAGACCCTTTTTTGTGTTGAATTCACGTAAAAAATGGAATCAAAGTCTTCCGAGTCGCACATTGCATATTCACCTCCGGCCACGCTTTCTCCCACATCCTCCTCTTCACCTCCCACCAAGTCCTACATGCTCGAAGACAAGTACATTGGCCTCGCCCTGGCTGTGTCAGGTACAGTGGCAATCGGATCCAGCTTTATCATCACCAAAAAGGCATGTCCCATACACTCGCCTTTTCTAGTCGGACGACCTCTTACCTCATACCCAGGGTCTCAATGATGCAGCAGAGAGAGGGAGTACATACGCGCAAGCATCCGATGACCACGCGTACCTCAAAAACCCTATCTGGTGGACAGGGATGGCAATAAGTCAGTACCCAGGCTCGTCCACCGAACCGCATCTGCTAACATAGACTTCCGACGTCCTGTCAGTGGTTCTGGGAGAACGTGCGTCATGTTTCGATCCTTGTTTTCCAGAGTGCTAAATGCCTACTCCCACACTAGTGGCAAATTTTGCGGCATATTCCTTCGCTCCTCCAATATTGGTCACCCCCTTGGGATCACTAAGTGTTATAATTGGGTCCGTCAATCGCGCTATCCTTTCCGCGGCACGTTTTTGACCTAAAATATAGTGCAATTCTCGCCTCGTATCTCTTGGAAGAGGAGCTAGGACACCTAGGCCGACTTGGGTGCACCATTTGTCTCTTGGGCTCGTTAATTATCGTCCTCCACGCGCCAGCAGACAAAGACATACAGACGGTTGACGAGGTTCTACGGTACGCCGTTCAGCCCGGTACGCTTTGGTTATCACGCCCCCGCGTTGCAGCGCACTGAGTCTGGTGGCGTCTAGGTTTCTTGATGTATTGTTTTTGCGTGCTCGTCTTCACACTCGTCATGATTTATGCCGTCGCACCCCGGTACGGCCGTTCAAACCCGCTCGTGTACATTTCCATATGCTCGCTCGTTGGCTCCGTTTCAATCATGGCCATCAAAGGTTTCGGCATCGCAGTGAAACTCACACTTTCTGGTAACAATCAGTTCATTTATGTCAGCACGTATATTTTCGGTCTAGTGGTTAGCTTCTGCATAATGGTTCAGATGAACTACTTCAACAAAGCTCTCGACACTTTCTCCACCAACGTGTAAGTACATCGCCACCTTATTCTTGCTGCTACTCACACGGCATAACCAGAGTTAATCCCCTCTACTACGTCTGCTTCTCGACAGCCACCATCGTCGCCTCCCTCATCCTCTTCCAGGGTATCAACACCGATAACCCCATAAACACAATCTCTCTCCTCGTAGGATTTGTCATCATCTTCATCGGCATGCACCTCCTCGAACTCTCCCGCAAGCCCGCGGTATCAGGGCACAACGCCCTCGAGAACGGTATCCTCAACCCACGGCTCTCACTCCAGGGTCGGCCCTCGGTCGACGGTTGGCCCGCCGCGGTCACCTCCTCACCAGGGGTGAACTTTGGACACGCGCGGCGCAGCTCGCGCGCCCTCTTCGATGCGTTTGAGGACGTGCCGAACGGCTCGGCGCACGCGCTCGGCCTCCACAGTCTGCGTGAGGAGGACGCGGAGGACGACGAGCTCGAGGCTGCAACGGAGCGAACGCGGTTGCGCGCAGAAGAACGTCGGTCGCGCAGCCACTCAGGCTCGCCTGTAGGATCCCCTGGCCCGCGCAGGTCATAGTGATTCTCTTCCCCCACCACTGCCACTGCCACGCGCCGATGGCGGCGTGGCTAGCTTAGACCATACCAACTCAGGACTATTTTTTGTGTTACTCGTAATATTTAATGCATTTGCTCTTGAGCACGACAACTTGCGAGCGGAGCGAATAGTATTCGCGAGATGGACGAGTGCCTCAATCTTGTGAGCCCCGTCAGACTCATCTGGCCTTCTCGATCCCGCAGATGAGTCGATCTCCTTTTAGTCACAAATCACCAACTTCCAGTCTATTGTACATCTTCAACGGTATGGCTTGTCAACACAAACAATTACGTGTATAGAAGAGGCTCCAACGTCCATGGGACGAACAATAGAAAGAGAACACAAGAGACGGAGAAAGAAGAAGAAAAGAGACAGATCGAGGACGGATCGGAAAGCAGTTCCAAGAAATAGAATATTTGGTAAATCGTCTTGTCAGCCCTTCATTCGTTCCACAGCTCCAACTGCGACGAGAACAAAGCGTTCAGGATTCCCGCCAGGCGCACGCCGCCCTGCGCCAGCAGCTTCTCGATGACCCACTCGCTCTCGATGCGCCCCGCATATTCTGGCGT
Organism: Lactarius psammicola; assembly: GCA_025769895.1. Taxonomy (NCBI): domain Eukaryota; kingdom Fungi; phylum Basidiomycota; class Agaricomycetes; order Russulales; family Russulaceae; genus Lactarius; species Lactarius psammicola. Next base: position 141,506 of record WTXK01000011.1, on the reverse strand, counting down.
GTCCAGCTCGGGGTAGTCGCCATTCCTTCCCCTTCCCCCTCTCCCCGCAGCCTCCGTCCAAGCCCTCACCTCATCTTCGAGAGAGGTGCTTCCGCAGTGGTGTCCGTGGGCGTGGGTGTCGTCCTCATCGCGCACGGTGAGTTCGATCTCAGCGGGCCACACGATGCCGCAGTTGAGCTTGTGGATCGGGGCCCCCCACGCGTACGGGCAGAGCGTGTCCGAGTCGCTCGTCAGCGGCGGGCCGTCATCCCCACGACGGGGCGGGCGCCTCGGGGCCGCGAGCACGAGTTGTGGGCTAGACTCGGACGACGAGGCAGGGGCAGGCGAGCCACGAGTCCGCCTCGGACTCCCAGCGACCTGTACCGCGGCCGATGCCGATGCCTTCCCAGACGACGCGGCGGATGTACGGGTCGTAGATCGCGCCGCGCAGGGACGACTCGAGGGCGGGTACGGGGAGCGGCTGCGTGTAGTTGCGCGGGATGGTCCGGAGAGACTTGGCGATCAACGAGGTGTCCCAGACCGAGTGAAGGTCTGTTCAATGACGCCATACGTCAGAAAAAATGGAGGGGACGGGGGAGGGGCTACATACTCGTGCTGCGCCCATCGAAGTCCACTTTGACGCCGTTGGCGCCGCGATCGCGCCCTGTGAGATGCAGTGGCTGATGCATGTCGCCAACGAAATGAATGAGGAACTTGAGCGCCTCCGATGCCCCCGCATTGTCGAGGACGCCGGAGGTGGACGAAGACCCGCCGACAAAGTCGGTCAGGATCGACGTGACGTTTTGAATGGCGTCGAGGACGTTACCGCGCGGCTTTCCATCCCAGCCGTCCGTGCCGGGGAAGAGACAGTTGTCAGGCGGGTGGTCGCCGACGGCGCCGACGTAGTGCAGCGGCGCGGACCACCGCGCGCGGTTGCGGATCTTGTCGGCCCAGGTGGCCACGGAAGAGAGGTAGCACGGTGCGTCACCGCTGCGAGTCCCGACGTCCACATCAGATGCGAGGATGGAACAGACGGCGTCGAGGACCTGCGGGTCGAGATGTGACTGAGCGATGGTCGCGACGATCTCATGGCCTTTTATAGGGAATTACGACACGACAAAGTTGACATATGTGGGGAAAAGGAACGTACCTGCCGCCCCCCACGCCAAAGCACGTGGCAGACTGCTGAGGCCGGCTATGGCCGCGACGTTGAGGAGTAGGAATGCACGCATGGTGCTTACAGTATGAAGTCAAGGATGGTGGGGCCGGTGAGATTGGAGACGTGACACAACAACGGTCGTACTTATGCGAAGAGTTGCACAGCAAACGCTCGAAACCGAATAAAGACAGAATAAACGAGCGCTGTTGTTGGCAATCAGCGGCTAGCCACACGTCACTCAATTAGGTCGACAATCAAGTCCTCGCTCCGCGTCTCAGCCCTTTTCTGAAGGCTACGTCTCCAAATCTTAATTTGGACACGCGGGGGTTGAAATATGTCCACTTTTGTAAAGTACGGATCTCAATACATTTTTGTGGCTGACTTGGTGGCTGAGTGGGAAACTATAAAGTGAAGTTCACACGTGGTAGAGGGATTTGAAGTCGGCACTGCTCATTATGTGCTTCACGAGCTGTGGGAATTGATGTGGTCACAACAGCAAACAACCTTGCAGCTGCAGCTTCATTTTGGTCTTGGTATATTCCGGTGTTGTTGAATGTGAACTGGATGCAGAAGAACAATAAATTGGGTGTCTTTCCCAATGCAGCGTGCTCAGTTGTCGGGGTTTGATTACTTAACCCGAATTTACGACTCCAGACTTGGTGCAGCAGAGTTACGGGTCTCCAGAATTTGGAGCACACGGATTTTAAATTGCCATTAAATGAATTTGAAAAATATTTGGGACTCCAGATTCCTACGGGAAGTTATCCAATAGACGTACATTTTGTAAGAATGTACAAAGACAAAAGTGGGGACAATTCCAATTCCAAGCTCCCAATTCATCACATGCCGATCAATTCTGTATTCGTTCGGTCTTTTCCTTTTTAGTACTAGACCCCTACAGAAACCAGCGTGCAATATTGCCCACCTTACAGCAGGACCACCTCGTGCTTCTACTTGTCGCGGAATGATTTACTTGGGTGGTCGTACTCTAACTCACTCTCACTCTCACTCTTACGATGATTCACGTGCATTCACACCTGGTGAATTCCTCGTATTCAAGCTCAGGAACAATCCCTCGCCCTGTGGCGTCCTTGGCCTGCCAGACATATAAATGCTTGGATGCAACTTTCTGCAGGGCGTACGCCGCGGTCCAATCTAGAATCCACTTACGCAGGCACGTGTCACAACGCCCGCGGATTATCCCAGCGCCCAAATACAAACGCAATACACCTACACATGTTAGCGAGAGTATTTCCACCCTTTTTCCGATGGATAATTTACGATGGACGCTATTCTCCAGTGTGCCAAGCCAAGATCGTGATGCCACAAGTGCCCGCGTCAGCAGCCACTCTGCGACTCATCGCGAGGACCTCCGCTAAGGCTTAGGGAGACGGAAGAATTTCAACGCCGCAGCGCACGTTTATTAGAAACCGTGATTTACCACTTTAGCTTCTCGTGATCACCCATCAATACAGGACGACAGACACAGGAGACTCGGAAGACAGCGGGCGGTATAACATTGGTCTCGCCCTGCACGCGCTACGGTTCCAGGGCGAGGGCGAAGCAACATGGCAGGAAGAAGTCCCGGTCTGCGCCACCTCCGGAGAAGAGCCCGTAGAAGGCGGAGAAGGATCGAGTCTGACATCGTCACTTGAACACAACGAAGCAGTCGCCGTTTTGTCGAGCCTGTTGTATTGCGAATCCTCTTAGCCCACGTTCTGCTCCGCGGTCATTTCATCTGACCGGACACAGCTGGCATCGACGCTGTTCCCTCTATCTGCGCATATCGGCGGTCTTCTAGTTGGGAATATTGTTTTAATGGCGTCAATCATGATAGATACGCCCGTTGTGTCTACACACGTTTCTAGTGATCGATTTACAGTCTGTGGGCGGCAGAGAGTTCTCGAATACAGTACTGTGACACCGGAAACGTCGTCTCGCCTGTTTATAAATGATCTTCAAATAGGGTAATCCCGTGAGGCCATGAGGCATACCGTACTTCGAGTTCGTTGAGCGTGTTGTTTCGGTGCCACCGTGGTATTCGTGGTGGGACTTGCTGAGCTGTTAACACTAGACGACACATCCTTGTGTCGTGAATAGTGCTTCTGGTACTGTTTTCGACCCCATGCACGAAATCAAGCAACTCATTAGGTGGTGTCCTAGCCCTAGATTCCCTTTGAATAGTGTGCCAAGACCGTCAAGATGTCTGTTTACGGCCAAATTGAACGCCATAAGAGAGTCCGGCAGTTCCTGATACTACTCTTTGAAGGCAAGCTAAGGAGACAATCATGACCCTTGGAAAGATCCGTACTGTACCTACGGAAGACTTGCGGAAAGATATTTAAACAGGTGACTAACCCAAATTCGTTTTCATAGATGATCTCGGCGAGTCGGGGTTATCGGTTCCGAGAGGTATGTCGTGGCGCTGCTTGGACGCTAACCATTGGGAGAGCAAAGGTTAAGGAGAAAGCGGGAAAGAAAATAAGGTAACGTGCACGTGCGAGATGACATGGTTGAGGGAAGGGATTCCCCCAATATTAGGAAAGTGCCTGATGCACATATTATGAGTACAATTAAGAGTCTTTCGAGCTTGAAACGGCCTGACCTCTCACAACCGCGGGTGCACAGTCCATTAGGAGATGCTGTCCCCGTTTCAGTGACCCTACGACCTCCAGCTATAAGAGCCCATCAATTCAGCAAAAACATTTGTCGTCTCGTTGGAAATCGGGGTGCAAGTCGCCATTTCATGTATCGATCTGCCCGGCACTAAGAGCAGTCCTCAGTGTACTCCCCACGCAGAAGACCAGATGAAGACGAAATTTGGCGGGTCCAAGTGCAAGCGAGCAGGTCCGCCATCAGGTCCATCAGGAAAATGGAATGTTACTGGTGGTACTGGCAGTACTAGCCGAGACTGGCAGCCCTCAGTTTTAGCGGGCGCCAGCCACCCCTAGTAACGACAGGTCATGACAGGTCATTTCCATTTTGCTGATGTGAGTACGGTGAAAAAGTTACTTGCTGTGTGCATTCACACCCCACCACATTCCTCCAGACGGCCCCATCGTTGCCCCCAAGCTCAGCGTCAACAACTGCTGTAACACCGGTGTAGGAGCCGATGCCACTGGATCAAGGCGAGATAGTGTGAGGACCTTGGTATAGTATATTAATTCAGAGAGAGGTTTGGATCGCAGATACAACAGAGCAGATGTAGTAAAGAATAAGGATGGGAAAAAGGAGACTGGACAACTGAGGTGGCGAGGTGTCTTTTCTCGTTAATGTGATGACTTGAACATTCAAGAATCGAACTGATGAGAGAAGCTCGATGATCGGCATGATCCAAGCGTCACAATGTAAGTTACTTACACCGGCCACTCAATACTGTGCATCGTTTCTCCCAATTCGTCCCCTGGCCCCACTTCAACGTTTGTTCAACACCGACACATAATCCTTGCAAAACCTTGGAACTTGAAGATTGGAATGGCTCCTGCTCGTGGTACGTGTTCAAGTTCTGGAACTTCTGGTTTGGCACCCGCATGGAGTACTGAGTCGCATTGCACAGGAGAGAGTCATAGACATACAGTGACAATTGACATACTCCCGGATGATATCTTTCTGGAGATATTTGCCTTCTGTATACATGGCCCCTACAAGGGCTCTTTTCGACGTATGGAGGAATGGCAAAGACTAGTGCACGTCTGCCAAAGATGGCGACAAATCATATATGCATCACCACGCTACCTTGATCTGCTTCTGTTCTGCTCAATATTAACGCCTGCAAATCTCAGTTGTTGGCCAACATTTCCTATCGCCATTAGCTATCACCTTCCGGATGATGATGACGACGTCATTGCCTTACTCAAGCACCCCGATCGTGTACGCTTCGTTGACCTTTTATTAACGACCTCGCAGTTGGGAAAAGTGGTCGCGGTGATGCAGGAGCCATTTCCTGTGCTGACACATCTTCAGCTTTATGTCGGTATTGATGAACCAGATGTACCGGTCCTTCCCTGTGGATTCTTGGGTGGATCTGCCCCATGTCTACAGCAGGTCCAGTTAGACGGGATTCCCTTTCCAGAATTACCAACGCTTCTTTTGTCTTCTCGCGACCTTGTTTCTCTCCACCTCGACAGGATACCCCTGACTGGTTACATTTCACCGGAGGCTATGGTTGCAGGTCTTGCCATGTTGACAAGGCTCAAGACCCTTCGCATTAAATTCCAACATGGGATTTCTCCCCCTGAACAAAGAACAAGGCGTCTGGATCCCCCAATGCGGGCTGTCCTTCCCGCTCTTACCGAGTTTGTATTCTGGGGTCATAACGAGTACTTGGAGAATTTGGTGGCCCAGCTCGACGCCCCTCGATTCGATGGTGTCTGGACGTTCTTGGAACGGCTTGACTCTCTTCGGCTTCCCCAACTATCCCTGTCCACCACTCACACAGAGACCCTCCGGTTAAGGCGAGAATTTAATAATCGAGCAGTTAAAATCGAATTCGATCAATTTGATCGCGCACATGGGGAACTTGAACTCGGTCGACCTCCCTTTTCTCTTTCCGCCTCATTCGAAGGGTCGGGTACCCACGTTGCGTACATGGCCCATGTGTTCCGTCAAATTTTCGCTATGTTTTCCAACGTGGGTCATCTTTACATCCGTGCCAGTGGGGACCATCCAGGTTGGCAAGACGATATCGACAGCTCCGAATGGCTGGCATTCCTCCACCTATTCACCACCGTGGAGACGTTGCATGTGTCTGGGAGGTTGGCAAGCCAGGTTGCCCGTGCACTCAAAGACGTCCCTGGGGAGATGGTCACAGAAGTGTTACCATCTCTGCAATCGCTCTACTTTGACGATAACAGGCGGGTCGATTCCACTGAGCAGTTTGTCGCTTTGCGTCAGCTCTATGGGCGTCCTTTAACCATCGTCGACCTGGAAACTATGAGAAGAAACTAAAAGATCTGAATCACTTTACGCCAACCGTGGGAGTCTGGAGAAAGGTCCATAGCGTACCCCTCTTTGTTTGAACGGAGGTTGTGGCCCTCATATGCTGTAGTACCATTTAGGATATATAGGAGACGACAATACGCAAAACCAGTTTGTCCAAGCCAGACTCCGAATGTACATTTGTACGAATTCGATCGCGTCGGACCCAAAGCCGTTTACAAGTAGCATGGGTATCTGTCAACAGTAGCAGAAAAGTACAACTAACTGTACGCCTGGACGCTCAGTGAGAGTATGCAAGAATCGCAGCACACCGGGGAGCCAACAATGTCACAGTTGCACTCGGGGTGGCATTCACCCACACTGGTCCGTCTCTAAACTCCCCACGCTGTTTCCGCTATGAACACAATTAAGAGTCTTTCGAGCTTGAAACGGTTCCTGACCGGCCTGACCTCTCACTACCACGGGTACCCAGTCCATTAGGAGATGCCGTTCCCGTTTCAGTGAGCCTGCGACCTCCAGTTATAAGAGCCCACCAATACCGGCGCCGTAGTACAAATACTTGTCGTCTCGTTAGAAATTGGCTTGTGTCCTAAAATCGACTCTGGGAAGCGCCGCTTCACATATCGATCTGCCAAGGACTAAGAGCTGCCCTCAGTGTACTTCCTGCGCAAAAGACAAGACGAAGACGAATTTTGGCGAGTCCAAGTGCACCAAGCAGGATCACCGTCAGGTCAAGCACCCTGTACCAAGAAACTTTATATCGAGACGAAAACAGGTCGTCTCGTTCTTCTCTTTTGTAAGTCGTCCACGTTCTCTTTCTCCTTATTGAACAGCGGCCTCGGCTGGGAATTCAGCTAAATCTCTGAATTATCTATGTCCGAGTCCGTGGACAGCAGCGGCGCTGGCGGCACCTTTGGCAGACCCAGGCTCGGACCGCTAGTAGATTCGCGTGCACCATACAGCGTCGGCACAGTAGATTGACTATGCGGTTCCTATGTAGTATGATACTCACCAGTGTTCATACGGTCGTTTAGACGTGCCAGTGGCCGTGTTCAGTGCAGCAGTCTTAATCGGGCAGGTCCAGTGGACCATGCACGTGATCGTGTAGTCTAGTAATAGTAACTGACGGTGCTACAAGTCTTACATGGTGCGCGAGATTTCTTCCAGTCCCGCAGTGTCACAACGTTTTGGTGAGAGTTAACTATAACCCAAAGTATGCGTTAAGCACCCATCGACCGACATTGAACCCGAGTAGCGATACTATGTATCCCACAAATAATGGTAGCAGCGGTGCGAGAAGTAATTCGGTCCGTATGAGGAATGGCAAAGCTGTGTGGAGGCACATTATTTAACGCGCCTGCACGTAAAGTTACCCGAGCTTACCGTTGAGGCCTAAATAGACGCCATATATGTATTGTGCAAAGCTGAAACAAAAGTAAACGGCGGACAAGAAACATGGAAACCTGCTTATACTCACGCAACCAGATAAAATGTGTTCCCAACCCACAAGCACACCCAGTTCGTCTTCAGGATGATAGGAAAGAGGAAAAGTTGTGCAACATAGAGGGTGAGATAAAGCGGGAAGAACGCGTTGGTATGGACATCGAATGCGTAGGCCCATTCAATGGCCGTATCCGCCGGCGTTGAGTGGGACGGTGGCGAGAGGAGAGCACGATTGGCGAATAGCCTATAAAGGTTATCAATAAAGAGACAAATGCGGTGCGCGTGGAAGCCCTACCACAGTAAAGTGGCCGAGATGACTCCGACGAGAAGGAAATCTCGGGATATCATGAGAAAGACTAGTCGCACTGTTTCATATAGGCTATAAGACCAAATGACAGACCACGCTAGGGCCGCAGCTACGATTGTGTCAGATGTTGGAAGTGAAGGCTGAAGCAACACCAAAGACGACACACCAACCATGCCACCAGCCATTAAGATCAATATGGCCGGATCATCCCTTGCCCATGTATTCTTTGTTTCTTCATGGGTCGCGTGAATCCCCGTGGAAGGCAAGGAAGGGATCGTGGATACATACGTTTGTGGAAATACACATTCCGATACCTTCCGTATTGGGTCAGCGAAGGTAGGACATACTCAAAGGACTGGAGTCAAACGTACACTCTCTTTGGTGCGATGCAGAGGTAAGTCAATTGCCAAGCGGCGAGTTCAAAGTCCTGTCCCACGTATCTCGTCAGGTCACTAACAAAACAGCTAGCCACCCATACCATTTGTTGGAACTTGAGCAATCGCCGAAATATGACCGGTACCCTGTTCGTGACTGATTGAGATGCCCTAGACGAGTTGCCATTCTGAGACGGGCTGGCGGTTGTGGGGAGAAGGGCCATATTGTCATGCACCCTGAAGTGACGGAAACGCGGAGTAGACAGGTTGAAAGATTGACGTAGGATATGGAAAAGGAGATTCTGAGACGGGTCCGTGCGGTTCCTCTAAGGAAGTGATGAATGCATCGACACGCACTGCAAATAGGCTTCAAGGGTGGTTATGTAGGTACTAGTACTTGCTCGCGGCCGCGACGTCACGTACTCTACTACACGGTGAGCCTTGGCAGAGGCTACTTCGGAGATTTAATGAAAATAATCTCCGCCTGAACTATGCTCAATGCTTTGAATCCGTAAAACAAAATGCGTAACGACGTCTCCCGACTCCACTTATCATCGAACGCTCAACATCGCCAGTATGGCTGACGAACATGAGGTCGACTGGGGCAACGACGAAGACGACCCCGTTCCATCAAAATCACTTCTTGGCTCAATAGGAATGAGTCATGCCATAGGGGGTGGTGAACTGGATGATGTTGAAGACGCGGTATCTTTAGGAGGTGATGAAGAAGAGGAATTTGCAGCTTACGGTGCTCGTCCTAACGGGCAAAACACGCCCCCCACTGACAAATCCCAGACTACCTATCCAAAAACGGATGTCAGCAGGCGTAGTATTTCAGCTGGTGTCACTCCCAGGAAAGTAACTGGTCAAGCTCAAACAGCTCCCCTCCCACCATCTCCCCAGCCAGAAATTAACCAACCAACGCCTAAGCTAACTCATGCACTCCCACCCAAACCCGTAGTTGCTTCCTCATTTCGTGTTCCCCCTTCGACGACGGCCGCTAGTCCCATGTCTATGCCGCGCAAGGAACGGCGTTCAAATGGAAGTGTTGTCAACACAGGCGACGAGCCCCCGTCGACCGATAGAGAGACCAAGAACTCTCATAATGTTGTTCGAGAAGGTCGTCACCATGAATCTCACCCTGACGAGTCGTCTTGGACGCGTCCTGGCTCTAGTGCAGCAGACTTATCGTCTCTCCCCCGAGACAGGACAAAGAGTTTTGATGATAGAGATAGCCGCCCATCTTCACGACGCGGTGATGACCGCTATCGTCCTTCTCACCGTCAAACTCGTTACTCTTCTGACGAAGAGGGGAAGGAATCTAGCTCACACCTCGCACAGTCTCGCAATGATATTCGTTACCGTCACGACGACAGGGACAAACGCCACGACTACGCAAGCGGTGACCGCAATAACAAGTCTACCACAAGGACCGCAAGACTATCTCCTGAGGACGAGTCTCTCGATCGCGTGCGCCCAGGATACAGGGAGTCTAATGATTCAGACACTCGTCGCGTCCATTCCCGTGACCGTGACCTCTCACCTGTTAGAGACGACAGCTCTCGCCGTGTTCCACGAAGGGATGATTATCCTGTTTATGATTCTTTTGACAAAGGTCCTCGGGATTATGATGAACCATCTCGTCGCGGGACTGGGACAGCAGAACAATCTCGACACCCCGAAGCCATCAACGGGCGGACCAATTCCGTCAACTCGCGGGAACCTTACGCCCAGAATCAGGGTCCAGGTAGATCACCGACTTTAAGTACGTTATATGCATCATGCCATCCCATGCCCAACCCGCCCACGTCTGTTACTCCCTCCCGAGGTGGAGGACTCGTGATTTTGTTTCCTGGGAAGCCTTGGGAGTTGAGCCGTATCTGGATCCATGCCTCGACCGACTCGCAGGTGTTCATTGTGGCCTTCTCCCTTTTCCTTTCCACACTGTATGCCATGTCTCGTTCTCAACAACTATTTCCCCCGCACGTTTCATCTTCTAGGACGAAATCCCCCTTCACCTCGCCCACGGTCACGGTCACCCCTCTACAATCGTCGCGACGATCGAGGACACACCCCACCACGCCACCAGGAGTATCCTTCTGACTCCCGCATTCCACACGATCGAGGGCGTGCTGAGAGCCCACCTTCAAGGTCTCGTGGTTCTGACAGGCTAGATCGGCACGACGCCCCGTTCGACCCACCCCAGCGGCGCCCCCGCGCCGTTTCTGACACCCGCGATCTGGACTACTCTGTCAAACGTCGAAAGACGGAGGATCGTGATGGTAACCCATCATCAGTGCGCCGGGGCGGCCCTGTAGGCACAGACACATACATACCGCAAGAAACATCTACGGCCTCAACGTCGCCACGGTCCACGGGAGCCATGGATGACTTCAGCCGTATGTCCGGCCTATCCCGTATCCCTTTCACGATCGTCTCATTCGCTCGCCTCCGGAATTTCCAGGACCAGGACCGCGGCGAAGAGGGCCCCTTCCTTCACAAAGCCATCGTTACAAGGAAGCGTCATCCGATCAAAGCCATAGGCGACCAGTGAGCGGTTCAAATAGGGTAATGCCTCCCCCGCAGCCCACGTATGTCTTTTTATGGCCTCAAATCCATTTCTTTAATGTCGACGGTCTCAGCGCACCATCTCATCGGCATTACCCGCCTGTTCCAAGAGAGCATGACGTCCTCCAGTCCCGCCATCCAGACCAAGATATAAGTAGACCAGACCGCCCACGAGGCCCCGGTCACGACCTAGTGCATCATTATCCGGACAAGTTGAGGCGTGACGACCACATGGATGTTGACCCCCCGTATTCATCTAGGGCTTCGCGGTATGAAGAACCTGCACGCCCTCGAGACTTGGGCAGCCGTCCGTCTTCTCATACAGATGTGATGATTAATGATGCTATTTCCCCGACCTCACGACCTAAGAGGCGAGATAGTTTCAATGTGCGGCCAACTAGCCCCGTAGGATCGGCTTCGATAATCACGGAAAACATTCGCGGGCGTTCTCGTGATAGATCTCCCCGATCTTACCGCGAGCCTCGACAGACGAGTGGGTTACCCTCAACAGTATCATTAGCCACGATGTCCTCCGGACTACCCCGGGACACTCAGTTCGTAGAAGACTATCATCATCATGAGCGTCGCGTCGACCGTGACCGAGAGGTTAGTGTGTTGCTTAGTAACGGTAGTTCGTCCTAATATCGCGTCGTTCAGGGACATTCTCCTACATTACCAAGAAACTCGTCCAACGCAGTAGCTCCAAGGTCACAACCGAGCGGAAGATATGACGAACCTGGAGGTATGAGGCTGCAATGCTTATACAGTGTCTGTGTCCCAATAACTTATGGTTTCGCTGTGCCACAGGCCAACGTCCCCCTGTATGTCGCGGTACTAGAAGTATGGCATCCCACTGAATTTCCTTTCTAGCGATCGCCAGAGCTACGCCCTACCCCTTTGATTCAGGAGCAACCGCGTCATCAGGTGTCCAAATCACCAAGCACACGTCGAGAGCGTCAGGCTGCGGTGAGTTCCATCGTAGTCGCATATTGCTTCGTTGTTCAAAATTGCGGTGGCTCTAGCCCATTTCTGAACCCAATGGGACTCCTCTACGGACCCGCGGTGACTCCACCTCCAAGCATGAATCACCTCAAGAGCGACCGGTCAGTGGAAGCGTGTTTAAAGGCATTACCGATCTGATTTACCCTCTGTTAGAGCCGTCCGGGACCTGCACCTGACACGAACTTTCCACCGCCACCGCTTCCGGTACATGCATCTCGCGAACGCGAATGGACGCCAAGGCAACCCGTGCAACCCGAATTTATGTTGAACCTCCCGCCACCGAGCACCCGACTACCCGGTGCACCACCTCCTCCAGTCCTACCACCTCATCCTTATGGTCCGCCGCGAGATAGTATGAATCCCCGCGCACTACTTTCTAAAGATGAGAGTGGCTCCGCAAAAGTTGAGAGCGACTCCGACCGCCGGTCTCCACAAAACAAATTTAGGCCACGACCCACGTCTCCAATACGGCAAACGACAGAGCCTCAGCAGGCGCAAGAGGGACGTCAGGAGCCGGTGCAGGTGCAACCCTTGGACAACAGTCTGCGGCCGCCAGCAGATGAGCACAAGGAAAATTCTCGATATGAGCGTCACAAACTCACGTCAGCAGAGCGCCGACCGAATGTCGCGTCAGATGACCGTCACACAAAGCCCGCATCATGGGATCGTCCTCGCAACCCCCATCCTAAACAGATCGCATTGCCTGCGAGTTTACCCCCAAAACCAGTCGCGGCACTCGGAGATTTGCCCAGCATCCAACCATCCACATCTTTACGTACTGGGAACCAGGGTCGCGGTCGGCGTACCCAACAGCCATCTGACGAAAGCTCTGGCCACAGTGCGAGATGGAGCCAAGTACTACCGGGGGGACGGGGAGAGGAACAGATGGGTACCCCATACTGAGTATCGAGCGCCGCCCCTGTTGGCTCGGATGTCGACGGGCGATGCATTGGAGATTCACGAGAGAGGAGGTGGGGAATCGCAAAGGAAAAGGGCGCGTACGAAGAAGTATCAGGGTGTTTAGGGCGCTTGCATTGGACTTTTCAAAAAAAAAATCTTACTTAATCAAATGGTCACTGCTGTTATGACCTGTAATAGGAAGGCCACTTTCCCTGTTTGCATTAGCCATCACAGTTTGGATTTGACTCAACGCTTCACGTGTCACCAATCCACCCTTTCTCTCCTTTTATGACACAGCGACAACGCAAGCGACACAACCGACAGTCTCCAGTATCATCATCAGCGCAAGACCCAGTTGAGATGCCCAGGCCACATATTGTCAGTCCTGCCCTCTCAACTTCACTCGACGGCGTACAAGTCACGCCACGCACTCCACGAAGCACGCGTCTGAACCACGACGACCCCGATTCTGACTATGTGGTCGGGAGTGGGAGCCCGGAGGAGGTCGAGATGAGCCTCCTTGCTGAGGACGAGCGCCGGCGCGCAGATGCAGGTTTCGCGGACTATACAGACGCGAAGCATAAAGTACCTCTGTCGTCGGAAGATAAAAGGGCGATGGCCCTGTTGTGTATACTTTGTGCGTGAATTCTTTCCCCTTCTTTGACGGACCCGACCGATCAGCTGTCTGCTTGGCACATCTTGCGTCCTTCATAGATCTAATTCAGGGTGTTCCTGTGCGTATCACACCTTTTACAAAGACTTCGTTGATCTTTGGTGTGCCAAGCTTTTGTCTGACCTCATTATTTAGATTGGCTTGGCATTGGGTACTCTTTCCTGTTCTTCTGTGGCCCCCGCTGACAACGACTACCCGGCTTCAAGGCTCTATTCCTTTCATTCTGCGCGAGCATTTGTCGTACTCCCAGCTCGGGACGTTTGCACTTTCCAGTTATCCTTATTCTCTCAAGCTCCTTTGGTCACCCATTGTCGACGCCGTGTACTTTCCTTCCGTCGGCAGGAGAAAGTCATGGATTATACCCATGCAAACCATCATTGGCTCTTTGATGCTCTGGATGTCGTTTACCGTTCAAGATCTGATGGATAATGTATGTAATCCGGTTTCCATGGTTCTTTGTTGCCGCGTATACTGATTTGCCGGTTGTAGGCGCATGAACACGTGTATACCTTGACAGCCATATACACAACACTGGTCCTTATTTCCGCTACCCAAGGTGAGTAGTTAGACCAGAAACCTGCCTATGCAGTCTAACACGCGGCTATTACGCAGATATCGCCGTCGATGGTACGTTTCTCAACTTCGTCCGACCTCTCTGCATTCACGCGTCGGACAGGTTGGGCCTTAACGCTTCTTTCCGAGGAGAACCTTTCCTATGCATCTACTTGCCAAACAATTGGTCTTAATACTGGCTATTTCGCTTCCTTTACGGTGTTTCTGGCGCTCAATAGTGAGGCATTTAGGTACGTCTATGCGATGACCATTCCTATCCCCAGCTATTGACCCCCCGCTTCTACTTAGCGAAAAGTGGGGCATCCCAGTGCTGTCGCTCAGTACATATCTTCGTTTCTGGAGTATCATATGCTTCGGCGTCACCATCTGGCTCACGTTCTTCCAAAAAGAGGTGTGAACCTCCCTTAATGGCATCCCTGTCATTTATCGGACTCATCTTCCACTTCACTTCAGCGGAAGGAGATCTCCAAGGGAGAAGACACGAGCGTCACAGGTGTCTACAAAACTATATGGAATATCATTAAACTTAAGCGTACGTCCTTCGATACTCTCAGACCCACCCTACTCCTGACCACCTGCAGACGTCCAATCCGCCCTCTGTATGCACTTGCTCGCTAAAATTGGCTGGGCGACGCACGAGGCAGCTACCTCTCTCAAGATGGTCGAGAAGGGTCTCGGAAAGGAGGACCTCGCCATCGCGGTACTCATCGACTTTCCCTTCCAAATCCTCGGCGGGTACTTGGCTGCGCGCTGGTCACGCGGTGACCGTCCATTGCGTCCATGGATCCGGGCGTTTTGGCCTCGCCTCGGGTTCGCCCTCATTGGTGCTCTCGTCGTATGGCGGTTCCCAAAACCGCCAATTTCCACTACGTTTTTCGTATTTTTAGTGATTCAAACGCTACTTGGGTCATTCTCCGGGTGGGTAAATTTCAGTATGGACGATGCGTCGTTGACATATGTTTGCCCAGCACTATACAGTTTGTTGGTATGTCCGCCTTCCATACTAAAATATCGGACCCGGTAATTGGAGGTACATATATGACGGTGAGCTGTTGTTGAGCATCATTCGTGCCTTTCCTTAACCGCTCCCAGTTACTAAATACCTTTACCAATCTCGGAGGAACTTGGCCGAAATTCTTTGTGCTCAAAGGTAGATCGATCCCCTGTCCAGTCTCGGACTTTTCTGATGAACGAATGCCGTAGCTGTCGACTTCTTCAGTGTGGCAACGTGCCAGGTAAATGAAGCCGGCTCCTCACTGACTGTCAAAGGTGGGTGCTTTGCAGCACTCCGCGATTGAAGATGCCGGCTCACACCTCCCAGCTGTGGAATGTGTTTCGGAGCAGGGAAAAGCGCATTGCTCTGATATTGGCGGTACATGTATTACAGAGCGCGACGGGTACTACATCACGACTGGGCTGTGTTTATGCATGGGTATCGTTGCCCTGGTTGCCTACGTATTGCCCACCGCGCGGAAGCTTCAGGGTGAGTCTCTTTTGGCTACGCCCGCTTCTCATCGAGTCTCATGTCTATTGTGTTAAGGTCTGTCGGTCTCAAAGTGGCGTATCTATTCATGATACAACGATATACAAATACTTGCACCATTTATTATGAAGGCGTAGCTTGGGGGTGCGTGCCGTCTTGCGGTTAAAGAAGTCGCCGAGGGACAAATGTATGTTCGGCCCTGCCGTTGTGACACTTCCCCATTTTCTGCTCCAGGGTGTGTGTGTGCATTATTATAGAATAGAAAATCGCGCACCGCAGCACTTCACCCAAATTCAGATGAGCTTCCCGCGTTGGTGCGTGTGCATCAAGTGATCCTGGGACAATTACAAAGTCGCACGAAAGAACCTCCGGAAATTGCGGTTCACCTGGTTACTAATTTCAACCAACCAAGTCACGAAGGGCGTAAAGTACTCCTTATATTGAGCAGGTACGGACAGCTGTCGTCTCGCCGAGGTTGTAGGCGCTGGTGTTTATTCAGTTGGGTCTCGGCGTTGACCGAGTGCAATATGGACGTAACATTTCTCGGCAACATCTCAACTCGGTAGGCAATACTTGCAACGAGCCTGGCGGATACTACTCGGAAAGACAAATGAGCACAAATATGAGCGGAAAATTTTCCTGAGAATTGTGGAGTCGAAAAAACCGTGGACATTGAATAATACGCAGACAATATAGAGAAAAATAGGGGACACAGCGACTGCTGTCATAGACACTGCGTTATTGATATCCGGGTGACCCGGGAGGAAAGATTGTGGAGAGAATTAGAGCGGGCATAATTTCTCGGTAGGCGCGCTGATCGATTTCCATTTGGTGGACCACCACCATCACCACGACCGCCAGTCTCCGCCAAACCAGCCCACATCTCGTCTAAGCGTTTTCGACTCAATCCGCTGGAGGACTTACATCTTACGCAGAGTGCAATCCGGCACGGGGACGCAGACGGACATGTGGCAAGCCCAACGGATGAAGTAGAAATGGGACTCCTTGCCGGTGCCGAGCATGCGTCCGAGGGCTTTGGGGATAACGAAGAGTCGTTGTCAGGTGGCGAGAGCGAGGGAGAGATGAAGGCGCCACTCACCAGGGAGGACAAGAAGGGGATAGCGCTCTTGATCGTCCTCTGTGCGTTGTGTTGCTATCAGGTCATCACGTTGGCTTGTTGCGCTGACAATAATGGCCCGACCGCCCCGTTGCAGACTTGATACAGGGTGTTCCTGTACGTTGCACCTCCGCGTCTCCTCATGCGAGGGAACCTACTGACCCGCGGCGTAACTCTGGATGACGTGTGCATAGCTCGGCTTAGCTATGGGTGCGTACGCTTCTTCGTCTCACACGCCCCCCCAACCCTCCCACGTACCAGGCCCCGCGCTGATGCCCGTGACTACGGCGTTTAGAAACATTGCCGTTCCTTCTGCGAGAGCGCCTCTCCTATTCAAAAATTGCCATCTTTACGCTGTCGAGCTATCCGTACTCGCTCAAACTCCTCTGGTCACCCTTCGTCGATTCCTGGTTCTTCCCCTCTGTCGGGCGCAGGCGCTCATGGATCATTCCGATGCAGACCGTCTTGGGCTCCATAATGCTGTGGATGTCCTTTCACGTCCAAGTCTTCCTGGATAATGTTCGTTGTCTCTCGATATCTGTGGTGCACTTGAGGTGTTGACGCAGGTTCTCGATTACTGCCATGTGGTGGCGTTCACAGGCAGCAGACCACATCTACACACTTACTGTAATATTCACATTGCTCGTCGTCATTGCGGCCACGCAAGGTAAGAAGTTTCGCTAAGCGCTTACTTCTGTACTATATTTTGACTCCCCTACCCGCTAGACATTGCCGTGGACGGTGAGTTGCCTGTGACAGATTCTCTTACAACTGCGCTCAATGTACCCAGGGTGGTCGCTCACCCTGTTGTCGCGAGAAAACATATCTTACGCCTCGACATGTCAAACGGTTGGTCTAACCACGGGCTGGCTAATGTCGTTCACTGTATTCCTTGCCCTCAACAGTGAGGCTTTCAGGTAAATCAGTCTCCCGCAAATCAAGTAGGCGGTCGCTAAATTGTGGCCTGACCTAGTGCGAGATGGGGCACACCTATCCTGACACTCGGCACATATCTTAGATTCTGGAGCATCGTTTGTTTCGGCGTCACGTTGTGGTTAATCTGCGTCCAAAGAGAGGTATGTTTTGCGGTTTCCGAGTCGTTGTAGTACCTATCAAACCAATTCCGCCTTCCCCAGCGCAAGGAAATTCTTTTGGAGGATGAAACTAATATCATGAGTGTCTACAAAAATATCTGGACCATTTCACAGCTGAAAAGTGGCTTCTTTTCTTCCACTGTCGGCCTTTGGCACGTCGTTGATTTCTCGTTGCAGGTGTCCGATCCTTCCTCGCGATCCACCTGACTTCCAAAATCGGCTTTGCGGCACACGACGCCGCGACGTCACTCAAAATGGTCGAAAAGGGCCTCGGCAAAGAAGACTTTGCGGCGGCGGTCCTGTTTGACTTCCCCATCCAGGTAGTAGGCGGTTATTTCATCGCGCGGTGGTCACGTGGGGACCAGCCGTTGCGTCCTTGGATGTGGGCGTTTTGGCCGCGCCTCTTGTTCGCACTGCTTGCGGCTGTTGTCCTGTGGAGGTTCCCGGCGCCTCCGATAACGACTGGCTTCTTCGTGTTTATAGTCCTGTTCCGAAGTCTCGGAGAGACGGCAAGGCAAGTTTCCTTGCAGAGCAGCCGATGTCGTCACCGCTGATTATTTCCGCAGTACAACTCAATTCGTCTGTATCGGTTCGTTCCACGCTAGAGTATCCGACCCTGTAATCGGCGGGACATACATCACCGTATGTGCTGCATTCTTTTCCGCCTGGTTGTTTATGCTAAACCCCGCTAGCTTCTTAACACTGTTTCAAATCTCGGCAGCACTTGGCCTAGATTCTTCGTCCTACGAGGTACCTAGGAAACGAACATGTGACGATATGCGCGGAGAACTGACGCCTAAACAAGCTATAGACTATTTTAGCATTGCTACTTGCCAAGTCGGGGACAATAGCACCTCCCTGACCGCCAACGGTACGTTTATGGAAAACAAGAGCTTAAGTGTATTGAACAAAGACCGTTCCTTGCAGGTGTCGAGTGCGTCTCAGAGCAAGGGAAGGACCTCTGTTCTACCGCCGGTGGGCAATGCATCATAGAACGCGATGGCTACTATACCACAACGGGCATTTGTCTCGCGCTCGGACTCTTTTTCATCTTGGCCTATATCCTACCCACCGCTCGGAAGCTGCAAGGTTAGTTTTCGCGCATGTTTCGATTACTAATGTCGCCAACCTCACGTGTTTCCATAGCTCTGCCTTTGGCAAAGTGGCGCGTAGCTATGTGAATCGTCCGGTCGAGATACATCATAGAACAAAGTTACTCTGCTACTCTCCTCAAGCCAGCATTCATCAAGAGCGATCTTGACGGGGAGCCCGAGGATAGCCGTGCAAAAAGCACAGGGCTTTAGCTCTGTGACGTGTTCGTGGGGAGAGTCTCAAAATTGTATGCTCGCATTATGCTACCGAGGGTCCAACAAGTTGACCCTCGCAATATATACCCGTTCATCCTGGCGCCTCCTTATTAGTCGAGGGTACTAGTAGGAGGGTTATTAGGAGAGTATCATGCATGTTATTAATTAAGCAGCGGATCGTTCCTGTTGTTCTTGGTTATTCAAATAACACCCATCTACCTCATTGCGGGTACTCGCTCCCAGCGAAGTGAGTATTGTGGTAATATTAACTACTAAGTGATGATATTGCATATGCTACGGACCGTGCGAACTTGACACCAGCGCAGATCACGTGTGAAAGTCCTTATGAACCCGAACCTAGTACCTGAACCTAGTAACTACTGTGCACTGACAAGGGGTTTGTCCCGCACAACCCGGAACCAAACTGAAGGACCAAGAGCCTCCCACCGGAACCAACGAAAAACCGGGTATCTTCCCAAACGCGATGAAACTATTGCAAACGAGCGTTATCTTTCTCACCGAATACGAACTCAAAAGTTGGACAATCGATGCCCTTCAATGTAGGGTGTTCTCGAGAGCACGTGTATGATGCTAGAAAGAAACACGCATGTGGGCAAAACTCTTCAACTTTTCACACGAGAACCTCACTCACCGTGACCGTGCGCCGCAGGATAACGCCGTTCTCACTGATCCAGCACCCCGCGTCGCGCCGCTGTTTCTTGGTCGACTTCGTACTACTCTCCTCCTGCGCTTGCACTCTCATCACCTCCTCCGCCCAGCCCAGCCTAAGCCGCGCACGGAGTTCTCGCAAAGCTCGCTCCGCGTCGTGCCCACCGCCTATATCTAGCGGCGAGCCGCCGTGCTCCTCGGCGTCCAGCACGCGTCTCTTCAGAGCTTCCCAAGCTGCCCTCCGCGTGTCAGCTGCTTTCTCTTTCTCAGGTCCTCCTTCTTCTCCCCCCTGCAGCTGCAGAAAAGAAGACGGCTGCTTCTCTGCGGCCTGGGCGCCGCCCGGTTCCTCTTCTCGCGGATTGGCGCCCATCAGAAGCAGATTTCTTTTTCTCGGCGCATCTGTTCTATCCCCTCCAGAAGCTGTCGGCGCACCATGGATACGTTCCCCCGCCGCTGTGGTCTCTGCGGTCGTTATTAGATGGAGACGCGCCATGTGGTGGTGGAGATCGTCGTCGTCGTCGTAAGACTGGCTGCCTTCTCTGCATGGGTCTGAACGAGCGCCTCTTTTCTGCTGTCGCCGCCTGGCTGTTCTCGACTCCAAGTGCGGTCTTAGCCTTCTCGCCGCCTTCTCAAACCATGCCGACTCCTCAAACCACGCTGACTCGGTCTCCTTGCTCGTGTTGGCCCTTTCCGGATGCAATCTCTCCGCGCTGTTGAAGGCCGAGGATCCACGATGGGGCAGTGTCCCCCCTGTACGAGTACATGGCATATCTGCTCCGGTGGTCATATGGTAGTCTGCATCTGTATGGCTTTCTGCGCAGATGCACAGAATGCTGCGGGCCCCCAGGCCGAATGTGCGCCAACGTTTGCGGATCCCAGTGGTAGGTGATGGGGTTCTGGAGATGCTCGTATAGCCCCCGCTAGAACGTTTTCTGTCTTGTCTCCACAACGAGACGGTCCTATTGAGCATTATTTTACTCGGGACTGATGATTAGGTCGAAAAGAGGGGGGGGGGTGGGAGTAGGAGGGTGGAGGGGTTGGGAAAATGGGTGGAAGAACTGATAACTGATACACCTGCAACGGTCTTAATGCATGGCCGGTCGCCCGACAACAGATGGTAAACATAAAGATGAAAACATTTTTGGGCTGGTTCTGCCTGCGTTTATCCGCCTCAAATGTCCAAATGCAGGCGCGTTCAGGTGCGATCGCGTCTGCTTCGCCTTCTTTGCCTCCCTGGTTCCCATGACAGTACCGCCAAGAGTACCGCCGTGAGATAGGAAAGCGCACACAGTCCGCAGTACCATCCTAGATATGGTTGCTTGATGAGCGCCGAGAATGGATAAGAGTCCGATTGGGGGAAATTTGTACCTAGTCATGCCTTTGGGTACTGTAGGACACGCGGTTCCCATCGCGTCCCATGCGAAAACTTGTACGTCCGGAAGGCCAGGATTATGAGACCGTTTCTAATATAAGAAACCCGTTTCTAATATAAGAGGCTTGTTTCTAATATAAGAGGTCGGTTGTAACTACCGAAGGACAATCGAGAGTGGAAGCCACTGCTTCATGAATGGTCTGCCCCTGGCAAGCAATCTGAGATGTTAAGTGGGAATTTGTACAAATGCGATCGATTATGCCGCGGGTATAATCAAGGGACAGCAGCAGTGCACTGGGACCTGAAACATGTGATATGACACTCACGACACAGGAACAAAAAGGATGGTTCAATCCGGGATCGAACCGGAGACCTTCTGTGTGTAAGACAGAAATCATAACCACTAGACCATTGAACCCTAATCGATATAATTTTCCGTGAGCACACAGAATAGGATGAGTACGAATAGCACTCTCCGCCTCGCTCGCCGTGGCTGGCCACCGCATTCGCCGTCTTCCTCTTGCCATGGCCATCCCCTTTCTCTCGCAGAAGACAAGGCAGTCAACCTCCCCACCCCCTCACGCGCCGCTGCGCCCTTTCATCTCTGGCCTCCTCGCACTCTATGCACTCTACACCATCTACAATATCCTCTTCGCCCGCCCACCCAACCTCTTCACCTCCTTACAGCTCCCTCTCAACGCGCCACAAGCCGTGATCCACGCCGCGCTACAACGAAACGCATCGCGCAGCAACGATGTCCTCCCGCCTGCGCTCGAAAAGCTCCTCGCGCGCCTCGCCTCTTTGGATGTCCGCACAATGCTCGTCCGGTACGTCACTCTACTCCCTCCCCGCTTCACACCTTCCGATCGCCCACGCCCCGCAGCTTCGGCCAGCGCGCCATACAGACCTGCGCGCACTGCACGACGCAAGCTGACTACGCGCTCCACGCGCTCCCGCCCGCGCTGCTCTCTTACACGCTCGCAGCGGCCGTGCTTGGCGCCACGACGGCGCGCGGGACGGCGTGCGAGTCGCGCCGCGGCGTCGGGCTCATCGTGCTTGTCGTCGGCGCGCTCGCAGAGGCTTACTGGGCCTACTACCGTCCCGATCTTGATCCCGAGTGCCGCCGCGCGGCGATCTGCCCATCCGCCCAACCATAACGATGTCATTATGGTGCGCACCCATCACCTTACTCGCCTTTTTTTTGTTTCGTTTTCGTTTTTAATGCGGGACAAGTGGCACGACACGCTCTGGTCCCTCCGCCACGTGCTTTTTCTCGCGCTGCCCGTAACACTACACCTCCTCCCCGCTGCGCCTACGCCACCGCCGCTCCGGCACACGCTTGCAGCACGCAGGCGCACACCGCCGATGTGCTCCTCGCGCGCGCGCACCTCCTGCGCCTTGGGATGGCGAGCACGCAACGCGTGCCGGAGCTCCGTGCGCGCGCGGCTACGTTCTGGGAGCACGAACGCAGCGTCGGCGAAGCGGTGCGGCAGGACGCAGGCGTGCGTGCAGCAGCTGAGCACGCGAGGCTCGGCCTCGCGCCAGGTGCCGGTAGCGACGAGGGGGCGGCGCCAAAACATGCAGGGGAGGACGGTGAACAGGGCGAGGGGGCGCTGCATCAGGCGGCGCGTGGAGCCGTCGAGGCGCTTAAGGAGGTGGGGTTGCGGCCGCCCGCTGCGTGACGCTCTGATGGCGTTTGTTAGGGGCGGTGCTGGTGCTGGTTGGGATGACGAGTTGTGTGTGTAGGTGGGGGGAACTAATAGTGCAAGTGCAAATGCTAATCGACCAACTCAACACTCGGTACAAGAACGTGAATGAGGATGCGGGAGAGGGGTATATATCGTTGTCCGTGGTCGTACGTAGCTTGCCGTAAGTAGGTTTATGATGCTGGCGCGCCACCATTAACCCTCCCTGTACCGTCCTCGTCATCAACCTCATGCTCGTACTTGATCTCCGCCTCGAGCGCCTCCCTCCCCGCTTGCGTAAGTGTCGGCACGCCGCTCTGGATATCCTTCTCAAAGTACTTTGGCACAAACCTGCCCAGCCATAACGTTAGGACTTAGGCGAAGAAAAAGAGAGAGCAAAGGGAAAAGGGCCACTCACTCAACGCCGCGTCGCTTCCGCTCGGCCGCGTCATCCCGTTGGCGCTGCTCGATGGCCTGCTTCGCGCGCGTCGCCTCGCCGTACTCCTTGCTCAGCAATCGGGTTGTCACGCTCTCCCACAGCCGCCGGCTTTCGTCTGGCAACTGCCGCGAGATGGGCCGTACGGTCTTAGGCACGGCCTGCAGCGGTGTGAGGTCGATCAGCGTGGTCCATTCCGTCTTGCCGCCCGACGACGGTGTGGACCTCCCGGACCCATCGGACGCGGCTGCGGCCGCGGGACGCCAGCGCACGACGTTGCGCCAGCAACCCTCAAAGTACGCCACAGCACGGGCGGGAGGGACATGCTTCACTTTGGTCCATTCTTCGTGCTCGTGCTCGGACGGGTCATACCGGTGCACGACGCCCTCGACCAGATAGTGCGGCTTGCCGAGCCAGCTCTACGTATCCCATTTCAAATTGTTATTTTTTCAATCACATCAGGAAGAAATGCGTACCTCTTCCTTGTACTCGACAATCGCGCGTAGCCACTCGCCGTTGCCGACGCCCGATCCACCCGTGCACGTTATGATAGTGCTCTCGTGCACGGTGGCGTAAAAGCTGCCGCGCAGCACACCGTTGACGTGCGCGACGGGGTGTGTGATCTGATAGCGCTCGCCCGCGCCAGGCCCGCCGTCCAGGGAGACGAACAGCCCCTTGTTCATCGTGCCCGAGGAGACGCGCAAGCTAGCCGATGGGAGGACACGCACAGAGATCTGGTCGATCCCCGAGAGTGTGACGTGGCGCGCGGGGCATGTAGCGACGTACGCGCTGATCGGCGGGTGGTGCGAGATCTGCTCCGTCAAGTACGCGATGCGCAGAGCGCCACAGGCGCCAGTCGACATAGAGGTTGGTGGGGAGGAGGCGGAGGCAGAGCCGGACTCGCCGGTTTGCGTTGAGGCGAGGGAGAGATTCGATAGCTGCGCGGAGAGATTCGACTCGACGACCGTCGACTTGTCCACGGCGGGCGAGGACCAGCCCTTCATGGAGAGCAGACTACCGATTGCGCCGACGCGCCCGGATTTGATTGTGCCCTTGGCGCCTTTGATGCTTCCTGCCTCAGAGTGGATGTGCGGTGGCTTCGGTGGGGCGTCAACGTAGGTGGTTATGGTCGGCGTTCGGTCCTCGGGGTCGTACGAGATGGGCGCCACGTCCCAGTGCATGCGGAAATTCTCGCCAAGGACAGAGTTGTAGGGCTTGCAAGGCTTGCCGCGCTGCGAACCGAGAGCTCAATGAGAGAAAAGCAAATAATAATAAAATCAAATATAAGGTAAGTAACTTACGAGGTGTCGGATATCTTTGGAAAAGGTAAAGCGGAGCACGGCCAGCATGCGTTCAAGTGGGTCCTCGTGGTCATTAATTCTGTCCCCCGCCGAGTATCAAGAGACTGAGCAAAGCCAGAAAGGAGGCATACGTACGTGGCAAACAGATCGGGTCTGTCGAGGTAGTGCCAGTACTCAAGATTGGGTATTGGCTCTAACAACGACGCGGGGAGTGAGAGGCGCCTGGAAAAAGAGAGATGAACGTTGGTCGGATCAGAGAGAGGGCTCGGAGCGCACATTGCGGCGAGATCCTTGACACCAAAGGAACGCTTGACTAGCTGGACTATCATCCTGACCCTGCCACCCTCGCCGGTGTCTTCTGGTACGTCGATGCCAATGGGTGCTGCCTGTGCATCTGTGTCTTCTGTGGCGATAGTGGGGTGGCCTTCCTGGGTGGCAAGGACGTGATCCCCCTCCATGGTTGGAGTAAGGGTGTGGGAGTGCAAACGCAAAGAGTAAATCACCAAATATTTCCACTTCAGGTCCGAGCTCTCCTTGGATGACGTAACAAATTACTAAAAAAAAAAAACAACCAACAAAAATGATAATGCTACAACTGTGACTACGAGAACAACTTGTTAACAGAGGTGTTTGCTTCCTGGTTCTTCTTCAGGACCTGTACGGGGGTGAGCAACTATTATCATACACACGGACAACACGAGCACAAACCTTAGCAACAGCAAACTCAAAGTCTTCTTGTGTGACGTGTTGCCTCCGCTCCCGCAGCGCGTACATGCCTATCGGGGCGCATAAGATTAATCACCGGCATCCTATAGAGGTAAAAACGAACCAGCTTCTGTGCAGATACCTCGGACTTCAGCGCCCGAACACTGGCCCATCTTCTCTGCAAGCGCCCGAAGGTTGATACCGCGTTGAAGGGACATCTGGAGAAATGGGGGATCATCGACACACCCAATGGCCCAGACTCCAGGCACAAACCTTGCGGGAATGGATTCGGAGAATTGCCACACGTGCCTCTGGTCCTGGTGGTGGGAATTCGATCTTACGGTCGATACGCCCAGGACGGAGAAGGGCTGAATCGAGGATATCTATGCGGGTAGACATGAGCCCAAGTCGAAGGGCAATCTATCGATGCCCACCCACCTATGCGGTTGGTCGCCATAATGACCTTGATGTTCTTTGTCGACTCAAATCCATCCAGCTGATTCAGCAGCTCCAGCATCGTCCGCTGCACCTCCGAGTCTCCCCCACCAGACCCGCTCTCGCCGCGCGAGCTCCCGATAGAGTCGATCTCGTCCATAAAGATGATGCTCGGCGCGTGTTCCCGCGCCATCACGAACAGCTCGCGCACCATCCGCGAACCCTCCCCAATGTACTTCTGCACCAGCTCGGACCCCGACACACGGATGAACTTGCAATCCGTGTGGTGCGCCACCGCCCGTGCAAGTAACGTTTTTCCCGTTCCCGGTGGCCCGTAGAGCAGAACACCCTTGGGCTGCGCGATCCCAAGCGCCTCGAACAACTCCGGATGCTTCACAGGCAGCTCAATTACCTCCTTGATTTCCTTTATCTGCTTGTCCAGCCCGCCGACCATCTCATAGGTGCTATCGGGGACCTTCTCCACCATCATCAGTGAGACGAGCGGGTCGACCTTGTTCGGCAGGATTTTGTGGAGCGTGTACGAGTCCGACCGCAGAGCCACGCGCACCGTCGGCTTTAGCGCCCCAATGTCAATGTCCGCGGCAACGTCGACGACTACCAAGAGGTTCGTTTATGGGCCTGACCCGTCACACAGGATAGAAATTACGCACTGTACTTTCCCTCCGGCTGCACCTTCACCAACACTTTATTCTTACCCATGATCTTCACCACTTCTCCGACATAGCTCCCAGGCTCATGTAGTAATTGTAGCTCCTCCCTCAATAGACGCACTGCATACAATATCACAGTTCGAGTGGACATGCACATATGTCCTAAGAGCTGGGTCACTCACCACGTGCATTCAATGCATTCCGTTGCGCCTCTAGCCGACGGAGATTTTGGGTCTTTTGATTAATTAGGAGCTCTGAAGCCTCTATTTTCGCTTGATAGTATGACTTTATGCCACCCGCGGGCGTCGGTGCTTGTACAAGGACGGGCATGATTGAAGTCAGTGGTTCGCTCAACCCGACGCGTATGCACGATCGTGACAACCCATCGTGCGTGACCGTTACTGTTACATGTCATGTAACTTGTAACACCTTATCGTGTCACAACTTGTTGATCTTTCTCATCATCAGCTCAATTTAAACTTTTACCATACGGATGGTACATACGACCATTCGCTATCATAATTTTATTTTGAGCCATCGTGGATGGACACCCTCGTCGATGCTACCTTTAGATAATCCCCCCCAATTTTGGAAGGTCCGTCCGTCCAGTGTCAAGTCCTTGGCAGATACATGCCAACACTCCGGAGCAGCATAGGAGCAAACATGTGTCGATTATAAGGTCCATATATATATAAAAGAAAGGTCTAGAATCTTCGGTTATCATGATAGCGAAATCGACAGATATGACACGCGCGCGAGGATGCGCGCTATCATGGATGCAACGATTTTGTCACGGCTTCGAGGCTCCACACCCCACACACACACACTTTTTTTTGCGCCCCGACCGGGGTGGATGGTCGTGCGTGTGCCAGAGAGATGGAACCCTCAAGCTCACGCTAAGCGGTGATACCATCTGCATTTAAACTTCTATTGATGAGGCTCCAGGCCTTGAGGCCAGCCCTACGGGAAAAAAATTACGGTCGCATACCCCGGATTAGAACGGAACGGGGCAACGGCCTAGTCTGATGGGCACCTTTACCTGACAAGCGCGCTATCACCTATACACTGGAAGCCGATCCGGTTTGATTTTTTTCTTTGATAAAGCCATCTCCGTAATCTACTTCCGCTCTTTCTCGCAGAACATATTAGCCAAAGCGCAATCGGACGTCTCTTGCCCTATATGGTCCCTGCGGCAAGTTCTCTTGGGCGCCCACACCGATCAGCACCCTCGCGTCGGGTTTTTGGGGTGCTGCATAGAACGTCTACCGAGAAGCTTGGGAAGCGCCAAACTGCTCCACGAGGCATTGGGTATCTTTGTGGGAGTATGAAAGAACACGATTACGGTTACACAGATGATGGGCGGATGCCCTGAGTGTCATATTATAATAACGAACACATATCGTGGGTATGCATATACGAAGTACAACAGATAGAATGAAAACAAAAGAACCCCATAGCTATTCACCTATACTGTTCAAAGTCAGTGCCCCCGATCGAATGTGGTACATGGTACATGCATTTTGATTGATAGTCCACGTTGCGTTTCACATACCATATTTCCGTTTTATCGCGGCCCATCCCGGCGAAGCTGCACGCACCATTCCCACAAAGCGGTCCATGTCGTGCTCGGGGATGCGATTAATGTCGATGCTATTCCAATATCGAGACATGACATATACGATGTCATGCGCATCGCGTTCTGAACCTCGACTAAGGGGAATAAACATGTATTAGAGGGCGTCCGTCAACGCAAAACGGGACCAGAAACTTACATCATCCACGCGTTCAACTTCGCCCGCACAAATTCAGAGGTGGTCAGGAATGGCACTCGACTGACAAACGCCACTGTGAGCGCATCGAGGCGCCGCGGGCCAGTCTCGCCAGCTGCCAGAATTTCGATCTAACGCCAACACCGACGACAACGACGACGACGAGGTCAGCGTGACTGGCTACAGCAGACGGAAACAAAAGGGGAGTACCTCTACTGGAGGGATGCAGCGGTGGTATTTTACGTGCAGTCTACGGTAACTCAAGGTCAGCGAGATCGTCGCACAGCCAGAGATGGGATGGCATTAGAGTAGCATACCGATTACTCCAAGGAGAGGGCGTGATGGATAGGTCCACGTTGCCGGTCAGGGCCTGCCTGACACGACGAAACGGATGCGCGGCGCCGCCTTCGACGATGCAAAAAATTTCCTGCCAAGGCGGGACGGAGTGAGGGGAGGAACCGCGGACAAAATGCTTGCTGCTCTTACGTCGGCTTGTGGACTGTTGGCTAGCACGGCGACGAAGATGCTCCCGTGGAAAGCATGGGATACGCCGTTTGCACGAAGTGCGTTCGAGAGTGCACTGGCAGCTTCCAGGAGTCGATGCGTCTCAGGCATTGCGGGGAAAAAGGGTAAGCTGGTTTCCGGTTTCTAGTCATGATATGGATATGGGCAGAAGGTGTGAAAAGCGCCAACTCTATCGAGAAGCCGGGAAGGGACGGTCACGGATGTATGGCCGTTAGCGGGCGTTCTTTTCTTGACGGACTGCCCCGGACGGACGTACACGTATGAAGTTGGGACGCCTCATTGGCCTCATATGTACAAGAGGGGTGTCACATGCTGAATATGCGCCAAGTTGAAAGGTTAATGCTCGATACCCGTGCCTGGCTTACCTCGCTTTGCCGATACCAGAAATCGCGTCTTTCCCCACTCAGCCTGTCACATGACCGCAATAGGCCAGCCACCCGTCCATCCGTGTACCCCGCCGTGTACCCGTCTTCCTCCTTGTTGCTTCCTCCTTTGCCCCGTTGCACATGGGTCTCGTCTCATTATGTATACATAATAGACCTCTCTTCATAAAGCAAGCATCGCGGTCTGTGTATGGCTGCTGCGCTCGTTCCATTCGATCGAACTCGACAGTCTCAATCTCAACATGGCGTCATGCTGCGTTGTCTCAACGTTTCCGACCATCGCCCATCGCCCCATCTCATACCCATCTCACCGTTCGCGCAGCTTCTTGGGCAACAAAGTTTAATCTTAGACCTACTACCTCCTCGAGCGAGTCGAACGCACACGAGGAATCAGCCAAGGCCGCCGTGCTAGAGGCGATCAAAGGCCGCCAACAGACCGACCTCATGTTGCGCTGTGAGTCAACATCACCACATTTCTATCTCCCAGCAGGCAGTTCGATTTATCTCCACACAGGCACCGTTCTTGATGCAGAGGGTACGCGAAACATCATTCGATCACTTTCTCATCATCATAATCCATCTCGGGTGTCGTGCCAATCATGTGTGGTTCTCTGGCTTGCTTTAGACGGCGCTTCGTACTGATGACGACCCGCCTCGAGTTTTTTTACGCACCACCACCAACACGCCCCCCACTCTTCCAGACCGACGTGAACTCGTCTATGTCTGAAATATCCCCGGGCCACCCTTTCGCCTTACTCTCGTCATCGTTGCTTACGTGCTTGGCTTTTCGTCAGGGAACGTAAAGACCATCTCTGGCCAATTCAAGAGGTCAAATTTGTGTACGGAGCACCGGCTGAACGTAAGTATTCGTTACCCCCACCATGCATGTGTCAGCTCAGGTGACTTTTGGGCGTCTCATCAGCCACGAGATCTACGCAAGATCGACTCCAGGATCCCAAACCTCGTTCCCACCATTCTCCCACGGAGGGAGGCTATTCTCGTGCGTTCGTCTTGCCCTACAGTACCACTTCGTTGTGTGATGATCGTACATCGATTGTGTGTCAGGTGAACGTGCTCCATATCCGAGCACTCGTCAAAGCTGATGCCGTCGTTTTGTTCGACACGTACGGTTCTACGGACTCTCGGTTGCATTCCGTCTTCCTTTACCATCTAGAAGTGCGTTCATCTCTGTCCGGTCTCCGTTAATGTCGTAGCATTATTAACTTGTTTTACTTACAGCACAATCTCAAGTCGAGGGGTTACGGCCTACCATACGAATTTCGGCAAGTGGCTGCTGTCACAAGGCCACATGACCTTCCACCAACCTAACGACCTTGAATTTTTTTAGGGCCCTGGAGTCCATCTTCATCTCCGTCGTGAGCGCTCTGGAGGCAGAGATGGTTTTCATCCGCAACCTTGTTGGCGGGTTACTCGCCGAGCTCGAAGATGATATTAATCACGACAAGTTTAAACGCCTGTTACACTATTCTCGGCGGCTGACAAGCTTCCAGAATCGGGTGAAATTAGTACGCACCTTTTCTACACCGTTCCCTGCCCCCCTACATACGGGTTGCCACTAATGAGCACCCAAACAGGTTCAGGCGGCGTTTGAGGAAGTCTTGGAGCAGGGTGAGCTAGTTGTGCTACTGATCCCCATTTAGACCAGCGAGATCATCGATTTCTTGTCGTTTGAAATTTAGACGAGGATCTAGCAGCGATGTATTTGACCGATAGGAAGAACGACGTCCCTCGCCAACTCAGTGATCATGAAGAACTTGAACTCCTTTTAGAAACTTTCTCGAAACAGGTTGAGGAGATAGTGAACGAAGCTGAGAACACCCACGTCCGTGATCGCCCTTCTCCTAAAGCGGCGCGCCTTCGCTGATACACGTGCACGGCAACAGGGCAACGTCCAGTCGACACAAGAGATAGTTGAGCTTATTCTAGACTCCAATCGGAATGCATTGCTGGCACTTGATCTCAAGGTGGCAAATTTCGCTTCTGTCCCTGGATTTTCTGATGAACGGCCCTTTTCATACTAGGTCTCCATCGGTACGATGGGCATCGGGATGGGGGCCCTCATTGCAGGGCTGTTCGGTATGAATGCGAGTTTTCGACTTCTCTGCGTGTTCCATCCTTTTCTCACTGTCCTGGCTTAGCTTACAAGCCACATGGAAGAACAACCATACGCCTTTGCAGGGATGTCTGTCGCTTCCGCATTCATTGCGCTTCTCGTTGCGTGGACGGGGCTCCGAAAGTGCGTTCTTTTCGACCATCCTTCTCCCGTCGACCCTGTATTTTAGCCCACTGATGCGGTGTACAATTTCCAGACTGGCAAAGATACAGAAGGTCGGCCTCTCGGCATCCAACAACAGGAAAGTAAAAGGCTGGCTCCCACTTTCCTTGCGCCAACGACGCCCGGAAATCTAGCCCTGTGCCCAGTATCGTTCCGCGCACCCACGTTACGTCTTAGGCTTTTGCTAATTTAGACACACACACCACCAATATCTGTATGACCAGGCATTACTTATATATCTAGATAGATTCGACATGCTCACGCTAAACACAGTATAGTATGTTTCCTAAATCTCCCGCCGGTAGACACAACAATTGTACGGAGCTTACTAGTTCCGGGACTGCATGTTTTTCTCCAGGGAACATGCTGATGCCAGGGCTCAAGATGAAGCGGCCTCGCTGTATAAGGACATCTCTACATCCACCAACTCCGCAGCTGTGATTTTCACTGATCCTCAAAGCCCAATCATATGGAGCCACACAACGAAGGATACCCTAGAAAGGGTGACGAGTGAAACAGACGCGTACTCCAATATGTACCTGCAATATAACCAGTTCAGCTGGACGCTGGACCTTCCGTGGGTCGGGGGATCACCCGCTGGTCGAGCGCCCATAGACCCGTTCCCGGTGCTCCGCATACCAGCTGAGAGCGGCTTAAGGGAACGCTTATCCTAGCGTCGCACATGTAAAGTGCCCCTATCACTATTTGTAACCGGATGTAAGGGGAAGAATACGGTACTTGGATCCGACCTTAGAATGAATCCCGATGTTCGCACGGGTGCAAACGACGAAAGGGTTTGATTTTGGGGTGCGGGGTGCGGGGTCAGGGGGCGGGTGGGCGCCCGGCTGTAGCCGGAGCACATGATCCATCACCCCGAGTTCCGTCGCTCCGAAGCGGGAAGACGATTTACCCCCTCGTCCAACCGGAAACGACGGAGCATAGCTGGGAAGAAGCTTGCTTTGATCCTTTGTTTTCTTATTTTTTTGGGTTTTAAGATGAGAACATATGAAAAAAAAAAGGTCCAGAACGTGCGGGACGAGCCAAAAGTTGAAGGTCGTCGCGAACGGACCCCCCTCAAAGCGAAGGTATCTAAGGTAGGAGTGAGGACGAGTCCTGGATTCTCCAAACCCCCCACCCCCCCGTGCCATGGGAGAAGCTCTCACGCTTTACACACTCCTGAGAGCGCATACAATCAGGCTTCTGCTGTCACGCTTGACCTCCAGTGGTGTTGATCACCAAGCGACGTCTTGGGAGATTCGTAGTTACGGTATCCAAGGGAGGATAAGGATGAATTCACATCTTCAGCGGCCGAATTTATGGTTTTTGGGCATGTGCTTTTGCGGCGCATCGTCAGCGCGACATCAAGTACCATAGGGGAGGGGAAGGGGACCGAATCGTGCCCCCGAAACTCGCACAGGAATTACAGTATAGTGGGTTTGTTGCTACGGCGAGAGATGGGTGATGTACGTCGCTGCGTGGTGGACGTGATGTCCTT
Organism: Lactarius psammicola; assembly: GCA_025769895.1. Taxonomy (NCBI): domain Eukaryota; kingdom Fungi; phylum Basidiomycota; class Agaricomycetes; order Russulales; family Russulaceae; genus Lactarius; species Lactarius psammicola. The sequence continues at coordinate 108,847 of WTXK01000011.1, read as the reverse complement.
ACCACCGGTCCTGTCGGCCTCGAAGACAGAACAAATAGGCGGGGCCAGCGACATATAACAGCTCTAGAGCTCTTCTTCTACTGATGTCCCGCCTTCCCCCATCCCATGACCTTGAGACGGACAGACTGGTCAGGCTGTTGTTATTGTTGTTTTTATGACAACCCCCTCGGCAAGGACGACCAATTTCGGTTGCCGATGTGGCTGAATCTCACACGAACAAGGGTTTTCCGAGCGCGGACCCTGTGGGCCTGAGACCACCTGACAAAGTCGTCCTCGTCAATCCCTCCTTGTTTCGCACGTCCGACTTGGAGTTTCGACGGGTGGGGTCAGTTTCGAACACCCATCACCATCACCATCATCATCATCGTTCGTCCTCCCTTGGACGCAGCCGTCCCCTCGTGGCTAAGTCTCGTGATATAGTTCGATTGCAGGTGTGAACGAACCCTCTTTTTTTTTTTTTTTTTTTTTACACGTCTCATTCTGCCTCCAAGACTACCAGTCATATCTCTGGGACGCTTATCGGAGTGGCGTAGCTCTCTCACCTCTTCTCCTTCAAACGTGAGCTTCCTTGCTCCCTAGAGTCTCGACTCGAGTCGGGCGAACGGTCTGCGGGATATTTTTAGCCCGACTTGGCTGATTGATCCACATCAATCTTCCCTACGTCCCTTGTCATACGGTTTTAGTTCACTCAATCGCTCTCTCGTCTTCGACTGCATCGTCCATCATGAGCCTACCGGGGTCCATTATCACCACCCCCACCACCCCTACGCCGGCATCCAGCACGAGCAGCTCAGTGCCTCCGAGCACAACCCCGAGTTTGATATTCGTAGGCATCGATGAAATGTTTACGTGTGGAATCAGTCCAATTCGATGGGGATACTCGGGTCCTGCAGTTCCGATGTCTCTCAACATTACGAACCTAAACGTCCCTCAGCAAGCCCCGTTGAGCACCTCATCTATAGAAACCTCGACCTCGAATGGAACTACTCCGACCACTACCCCGGTTATACAGCCAGGTGTCAAGCGTCAATTCTCGGGCTATGGCGGCTCCTATCTCCCCGATATCAATGAGCAACTCGTAACTCAGTGGGACCCTACCATAAACAACTGGACGTGGCCCGCTGTTAATGTACCCCAGGGCTGGTACCAGTTGCTGGCCACCGTCCAGGGTGCCCCTCAAACCACCTCGTCCACATTCTTCGTTCAGAACGGTACAAACGTCGACTGTATCCCCCAATTCGCCTCCAGTTCCTCTACGACTTCTCCGGTTCCGGTTCCCACGGATGCTTCTCCATCACCAGTCGTTGGAGCCTCCTCGGGTCATTCGCACGCGGGTGCTATCGCAGGTGGCGTAATTGGTGGGATCGCCTTCTTTGCTGCCGCTCTGGTCGCCTTCCTTTTTTGGTTCTTACGTCGGCGGTCCGACCACTCCCGCCGTGGTGACGAGAACGGACGCACTCGGCGGTGGTCTGCGATGGCTCTGAAGAGGTCCCGTCATGCAAGTGGCGGGGCATCTTCGACCCGGAAGGATCCTCCTGGTCTGCCGGCCCTCGAACCAGACCAGACGTTCATCGGTTCAGATGAGGAACTCAGCACAGTTGGGCACGAGAAGGTGAACTCTACCATTTCGCCCACGATCCTACCCTACCACCCCTCCCACCCGCAATCTAGGCGCGCGTCTACGCAGACGACTGGTAGTTACGGTCGTGCTATGTCTAATCCAGAGCCCCCCCTCCGCCCACCGTCGTATCAACCGCACGTAGGAGAGGTATTCCCATTGGAACGCGCGCAGACTGCTGGATGTGGTCCTCGCCGCAAGCCCGCACCTCGCTATGACGAAGAGGGTGATACCGCGGCGGAGCGTAATGGCGCGTGTTCGTCGCGCACGACGCTAGATTCCACCCATGGTAACAATAACGATCAAAGTCACAGCAATGACAACGGGAACTCCGACGGTACCCACGTCCTGCAGCACCAGTCCAGCTTTGGCGCCATGCGTCCGATGCATGTGATCATCCCGGACCCTCCACCCCCGGCCCGTACTTAGGTATGCCGTGGCACCACCGTACGTACGTTTCGTCCCATGACCTCACACGCGACGCTGATGGTATGATGTCACATTGTGTTCGGGCAGTCTGCTGGCCGGGCTGGTGTCAATCCCCCCCCTCCCTCCGCTTTCATCCGGCTTGGCTCGGACCTACACCATCACCATACGTCAGCACCACACCGCGCCGTACGTCACCGTACCATACGCACTCCTTCCACCATCTTTTATATGCTCGGACGTAATTTTTCTTTTTCTTGGAGAGAGAGAGGAGAGAGAGACAGAATGGGAACGCTATTCTTGGTTTTCCTTTTTGATTTTATTTTGCCAGAACTGTACAACGTACTTGCTATTGCTTCATCTTCCTTTCCAACCTTTACTGGCTGGATACTACCTTCGTGCGTGCTTACTGGTTTCCTTTGTAAAAGCGACCACTACAGCCAACGAACCCGAACTCAAACCGAATTATCGAATTATGATTCAATATCATCGCCCACGTTGCACGTGGATTTGGATCTTTGCGGGTTCTCTTTGGAATTGGATACACGGTATATGCACGTAGTGCGGTTTCCTCAGGCGGCACAGAATAATTGACAAACGGAGCATTGACGTTTGCATATGGATGCGTTATCGGAGTCTTCTCAGCTGACAACATTTGTTCGGGATAACCCGTGCTGCAAGTCAAGTATGTGCTTGTGAGGGTGCTGTATGGATGATATGTAGTAAGCGCTCTAAGCGACCGAACGTAGCCTCTGGCTGATCGCCATCTGTTCCGAGTCAGATGGGGGCTGTCATATAGATGGACACGCCGAAACCGCGCCTCTGCACGATGCACACTTCCGTGACTTTGAAACGCGGGAGTTGCAGTCAACTTCTGCCTGTCCATCACAACGAACCTACTACACGGTACAATATGGAAGGACGAGTTTTCGGGACATGGGGATCTGAAGATCTTATGTTTCGAGAGCCCGTGTTTTGTGTGTAAGGGTACGAGTGTTGCAAATGTTCACTAGTGTGCGAACTCTAAATATCGTGTTCGATATGGGCACTCCCTTGGTCCTTTCTTCACCAAAAAAATTACAGTGGGTAACGTATGATGCAGAGATATAAGGTCATACAAAACAAAACAAAAAAGACCAGTGAGTACAACGCGACAAGAAAAACTGGAGGTGTGGACCGGAGTATGCTTCTGCACACCCAGACCTCAGAAATCTTGACAAGATCGCACCAACCTGTTTGAGAAGGTAGGGTGCTAGAGTGCATTGGTGAGACCACCCATGGCCAATTTGGGGCCTGGAACGCAAGCGACGGAGCTGTAGGGAAAATCCCGCCTTGGAGCCCTGCTGCGTGACATGCGCCAAACAACTTGACGGCACCCCCAAGAGCCCGGGCACCCCATACACAAAATGCCAAAGCCCTGCCTACATTTTGGCCCACATCTGCCAAATGCGATCGACTATACGCCAGAACCAGACACTTGATTCCGGTTTCAGGTCACACTGGCAATAATTATGTCGCAAAATCTTACACAAAATTCTGGAGTGGTTTATAATTGAACCAGCTTATGATAACTTATAATAACTATTTTGACGCATAATAGCCATTTTAAGGCAATTACAAGCATTATTTACTTGTATAAGGGCTTTAAAATAAGATTAGAAGAGCTATCCAAATTATAAACTATCATAAGACAAGGTATAATTGGATTACGAGGCGTCTTACTCAGAACTTCGACTTTATAGGACTTGGAAATATTTGTTACATTAGATCATTATTTTAAATATCATAACCCCCTTCCGGAATTTTGCGACATTATGGTGTCTGCCTCTACACTGTGACTGTTTGTTGACACTCCTGATATCACAAGTCAATGTGCCAGCCTCCATCGATTTGTGCGTTGGCTGTGCATGAACTTGCCAGTCTAGCATAGCCAAGAGCACAGTCCTTTCCGTAAGCAATGGGCTAGGTGGACGTGTGGGCCTCGTGCGAATGCCGTACGCATGCCCGTGTTTAAGCCTGACCTGTAAGCCAGTGTGAGGCTTTTCGTGTGCCATTTAGCCGTCCTTCCTTCGCAATCCCAGCCCTTCAACACACTGTCAGGCGACCCCCGATTTCTCATTTTCACGCACCGGACCATGGCATCCAAATGTAAGCCTGAATCTCCAAGTCCGAACTGTCCTGATAACCCCATCCCCCTTCCTTACAGTCTCGATCGCCGATATTGATTCCAAAATCGCATTTCTTCAGAACTCACTCTCCCCGCACACTCGATCTAATTCTATACACATCATCGGTGTCCAAATTCTCGCGATTTTTCGACTCTGGCGTTATGAGCTGTCACAACAGAAGGAAGACCTTGACAAGTGCATTGTACACTGCACTGAGGCGATCTTCCTTCCGCCTGTTTCCTGGGCCGGATTTTCTCTCAATGTTGTCCGACTTCTCTTTTACCTCGCATTAGCTCTTCTACATCGCTCCAAGCAGTCCGAACAGCCCCGTGACATCCAGTATTCTATAGAGTACCTCCGTTACCTCCGAGGACTGCCCCTTGATTATTTCGACCTCCCCGAAAACGTCGTTACAACATCACTTATCCAGGCATTGTCTATTCAAGTCGAGTCGGAAGCTTGGGATGGGACACAGAATATGGAGGAGATGGTGGTCCTCTGCCGCGAACTCCTCACCTCCAACTTATCGGCAGGCTTTCCTGTTGTCGCTTTTACATCATTGAGTGAAGCTGTCAAAACCGAATACATTCGAGGGCGGTCCATTCAGTCATTAGACGAAGTCACTGAATGTCTACGGGACGCGGTGAAGATGTGCCCACCAGGTTCGCACCTCGTCTTATTTGCGCTGGCCAACACACTCTTCGTTCGCATCATGGAAACCCATTCAAATGACGACTATGAGGAAGCAACGGCGTTATTGGAAAGGATCCTCGATCCCAATCAGCCTGAAGAGTGTCCGGATTCAATTCGGAATCTAGCTTCATCATTTGCCGCTGTGTTCGCATTTGCCAGATCGATCGTCTTCCACGAACCAGAATATTCCGAAGTGTCAATTTCTCGTCTCCGTACCTTACTCAGCACTTTTTCCGTTGATGAAGGACTTCGTCTTCAAATCACCGACATCTTGGCGTTCCAAGCCAGAGAGCGCTTTAGACAATACAATCTCGCTGAGAGCCTCGAAGAAGCGAACTCCTCTACTTCACAAGTTGTTGATCTTTCATCCTCTCAAAGCCTGGAAGAATCTGGGGAACTTTTTCATGTATCAGGCGCTGTTCTGGAGTCATACTCGACGACGAAGATGGCGGACAAAATTCGGCGTCTTGAGGAGCTGCTCTTAATTACTCCCCCAGGGACCGGACGTCACAGAGAGTGCCTCGAGCACCTTGCAGATTGGTATGCATCAAAGTTCCACCGTACCAACGAAATATCGGATATCGAAGAGTCCATCAAGTATAATCGGCTGTTACTCGATGCGACTCGTTATTCCAGTGACCAGGAGAGGGCCACTCACCTCAGTTCCCTACACGATATTCTCCTTCTCGCGTTCAATGAAACCAGCAAGATCAGCTACCTCAATGAGTCAATCACCATCGGGTATGACATTATCGGGTTGAAGGGTGCACAGCACTTCCACTTTCACGCAATTTGGAGGCTTGTGCCATGTCTATGTACTCGCGAGCAGTTGTCTGGTGGAAGAGAGGACGTCCTTGAAGCTTTACGATTAATACCTTTGGTTATCGACAGTCAATATGGACGGGAACCTGAACGATTTCAACTTTCATGTCAGTGGGCCTTCCTTGCGCGAAGTATTAGTCATCCCTACCACCTTGGTTGCTTACAATAGAGCAATGCCGCTAATGCAAAAGACCTTGACCTTCGCTCCGACGGTATCGATTCAGCACGCCCGTCTCGTCGCAATGGGCGAGAATTATCGGAACATGCCACTTGACTACGCGTCCTTTCAGATCAATTTAGGTCGGTTTGAGGAGGCGGTTGAGACACTGGAGCAAGGGCGAGCGTTACTTTGGTCCGAGATGCGTGGTCTTCGTACCCCGATGGCCCAACTTATTGGAGAAGACTCGCCATTGGCAAAGAGATTTGCTGAGATCAATCTAGCACTCGAGACGCTGACCGTATCCGTCACACCGAGCGGGAGGCCAGAAATGGAAGACGGCATCACTCAAAGTAAAGATTGGACGGACCCATTCGGTCAGCTTGTTATAAAGCGGCAGAAACTGGTAGAGGAGCGGGATACGTTGGTTTCACAGATCCAAGGCCGACCAGGGTTGGAAGGATTCTTGAAGGCCCCATCATTCACCACTCTTCGCTCAGCCGCCTCTCGTGGCCCCGTCATTATCATAAACCACTGCAAATGGCGCTCTGACATCTTGATTCTCTTCCACAATTCTCTTCCTTGCTCCATTCCTGCCGTCATTGGTTTCTACGATCGCGCAAACAAACTACAAGATGAACTAGTCGAGGCGCGGAAGCATGGTCTCGACTCAGACGAATACCAGGATGCTCTATGTTCTGTACTGAAGGGCCTCTATGAGCTCGTTGGAGAACCGGTCATCAAGAGGCTTCGGGTGTTAGGCGTACCAGAGCAATCTCGAATCTGGTGGTGCCCAACCTCAGTCTTTTGTTCTCTTCCCCTTCACGCCATGGGCCCAATCCCGTCGAGCGATGCTTGCGAGCGATACTTCTCGGATCTATACATCCCTTCATATACACCATCTCTCTCTGCCCTCATCGAGTCTCGCAAGGCAAGCCCACAGACGCTGATAAAGCCTTCGTTGCTCCTTGTTGCTCAACCAGACGATTCTCTTCCAGGCGTGAAGGGGGAGATCAAGGTCATACGATCGCTCGAAGCACGGGTCACGGTGGCGGGTCTTGTCTCGAGCGAGGCCACACCCTCTTCCGTGATCGAAGGTCTCCGGGGCAGTCACTTTGCCCACTTTGCATGTCATGGAGCGCTAGAAACAGGAAAGCCGTTCGAGGCTTCCTTCAAACTTCACGGGGGTTCGCGTCTTACCCTGCTGGACATTGTACAGTCTCGACTTCCAGATGCGGAATTCGCGTTCCTTTCTTGCTGTCACGCTGCGGAAATCACAGAAGAAAGCATTGCCGATGAGGCGCTTCACCTTACTGCTGCGATGCAGTATTGCGGGTTCCGAAGTGTAGTCGGGACTATGTGGGAAATGGCAGATACGGACGGGCGAGACTTGGCCAAGAGCTTCTACAAGTCACTATTCTCTGGCCAAGAGGCGGGTGTGCCATACTATGAGCGATCTGCCCGTGCACTGCGGGACGCCACATGGAAGTTGAGGAGGAAAAGGGGAATCACCCTGGAACGATGGGTAAATTTCGTGCATTATGGCGCTTGACCATGTATTTTCGTAAATAGTCCAATTTTCGGCGCATACGCAAATCTGGCATTTACTTGGTTCTCTAAGCGGTTCGGATGTGTCGTGTCGTTTTTTTTTTGATCCATTTGTGTGGTACTTAGTTTAGATATACTTCATCGTTGATTTTGTTGTTGTCTAAATATCACCGATCTGGCACCTAGCATCAAGCATTAACGTCGTTTTTTTTAAGACCCACTCTTGTGCACCTGAGGACAAATTACTCCATGTAGCACTTCGCTTTACATATTCTCGCATTAATGTCGTCTCGATTATAGCTCTACCCACTGCACAGTAAGTTGGCATGTTTAGCGTTACGACAGAAAAGCCGAAAGCCAACAGGGAATTTTCGAAAGAGATTTCCTCCCTACGTCAATGTTGTCAAATCATACTAAGACGACCAGCGGCATGAGAAATATCCTGAGAGTGGCAAGGCTCATCTGGTGCTGTGTCCTGACGAAAAAAAGACCAAACAAAAAGATACCGTACTGACCTAGGACGCGTGCGGGATCTCGTGGACAACCCACCCCTCCGCAGTCGCCCAACACAAGCCCGAGGCGCGCAAGACAACTTGAGACACATGCTTTCCAGAGACCCAGTCAGGATAGCATTGGAACTCGACGGTCCAAGCGGTCTTTAACTCTTGCCAAGCTACTTTAAAAACAACGTTGCGTCTGTAGAAATTTTTGCCCCGAGGACACTATCGTGACGGTATTATCTCGAGAAAATGGTGATGGCCTCATTGGTGGCAGCCTCGGCATTGTGACGTGGGAAGAAGCTGTGTCTTGCACAACTGAACCCGATCTTGGAGCCTGCAGACAGATGGCCTGTATGTATCCGCGGGTATCGAGAGGGCATTGTCGCGCTCAAGATAGTAGTTCACAGACGGATGGGCCGCTAAGCGAGCTTGAGTCTATCGTTTCGTTATTACCTGCAAAACTGAAGGCAAAACTGCGTGAAAACATGGGAGTCTTTCTGAGAGCCTTCCACATCTTCAAAATGATTAGAATAAAATAAATAAATTTGAGAATTAAATGAGACATACCATACACTATTCTACACTACTATCGTGTCCTGCATGGTGCACAAAGACTAATAAACGTTTTTTGTACTCGACAACACATCGTAGATACTTCAGCTTCTTCATAGTCGTAGAACAGTTTATATTCCTCTGTATAGTTTTTGTTTCTGGGGTCTTTCCTAGGGCGGCAGACAGTCCCCATCTTTGCACACTTTTATCAATTGTCAGCCCAAGAAGCCTCTTGTACATGTTAAACGCTTATTATCTCCTTGAAACAAGAGAAGAGAGGTGGTGTGCGCGTAGCTGCCAACCGATGAGGTGTGACCAGGAGATTGTGAACAATGGGCGATTCACACGTCCCTCCTCACCTGTAATCGTCACTACCGTTTCACCCACTGACGCCATTCCCACAAAAAAGGCGTTTAAATTCACTGCCCTTTACACGTCACGTTTGTATGCGTCTAGCAACACCGTTGACGAATTCGGGCCGTGTTTCGGCGTCTTAACCATCAGCGCCTTCTGTCCACCTGAGCGTATATGGTCGGCTTTGTTGTACCAACTTTGGCGCTGAGAACGATCTTTCCGAGTGTAGGACGCTTTTACCCCACCTGACAGGGGCAGGCAACTTCGTGCAGTCGCCACTCTCAGTGCATCAACAATCGCATCTTTTGGTTTCGATTCGCTACTGTGTGTCTTGGGTTTGAACCCTGTGAACGCTACAACAACCGCAATTGTTGCTCATTAGCTCAACTCTCTCGGGACCAAGCGCTTCACAGAAATGGGGTTACGAATGACTCGACCCCCGGCGCTCCGGGGAGCCAGCATCACCACAGGTATATTTACTCAACCCGATTGCTGTGTCTCCAAACAAATAGATAACGAACATGTGACCAAGGCTCCTTGAATATATCATATCAACATTGCTTTGCCTGCGCTGCCCCGAGCCAGTTGCCCCACGTTCGATCATAGAGGTAAGCCTTGGGGTTTGGTGACCCGGATAAGTGCACAGAAAATGATATGCTCACCCTGCATTGACGATAGCCGCTGTATGTTCCCTTCAAGGTGAATGATCGACTCAATCCCAACACCTCAAAACCCTACGCGGCTGGTTGGAGATGCTTTGTCGGGTCCACATCGCCTTGTTGCTCCCGCGGGCTCGACGTCAGATCCTAGGATCATTCGATACCCGACGATCCACGATGTCTCAGTTGAGGGCAATACTTCCCTTTCGAAGAAAGGCTACGCCCCCTGGGCGGGTTCGAGTACTTCAATGCAGAATGAGGCACAAAAGGGGGTGAGACAGCCAGCGAAGCGCCCGTACCTCCGGAGAATTGGTAGGCGCCTACCTGCGAGAACGTTCCCGCCACCTGCGCGACCACGAAAATTCAAGATTCCGCCCCCTTCCCCGGCACAAGTACCCGCCGAGTATGGTGCTACCTCCTCTCCAAGACCCCCGCCTTTGAAACCGATGTCAACGCCACACAGCACTGGACCCCCATTGGCATACCAATTTCAAAACGGGGGTGCCCGCCGGAAGGATGGCGAGGAAGCTCAGTCTACTATGCGGGTACGTACGACCTGACAGTGAATCTCGAGGGAACCACAAGTGTCTCAAATGAGGACATTGTCAGGAAAAGATTGAAGGGGAAGAAGGTGGAGACGAAGATGGATGCCGAGATGAGGAAGAAGAATGCAGTGACGACGATGACGACGAAAGCGACGACGAAGGGTATGAAGATGAGGTGGAAGATAGAGAATCGTCGGCCCCACATATACAACCCAGACTTCTGCCGAGTTGTGGTCCAACCACGCAGATGCGTCTTCATGCCACCCGGTCAGAGGCCCACCAATCTTACACCCCACTGCCCAAAACAAGTGGACGTCCTCAGGTTCTAGCGCATCGTGTTCTCCAAGGACATCAGAACGGATCCTCTCTTGTCAAAAGTGGTCTGCCCGCTCGACCTATCCCCCCACACCCTCACAACCCACCTGTCCCTGAAGCCCTTCCTCCACGTCCCGCATCCTTCAGCACTTCTCGCACTCGCACCCAACACATCCTGGAAGGACCTCATCGGACTACGTGGCCAGGAACTTCCGCATATTCGTCGCTGGTACCCAATCCAACCAACAGAGCTATCACCAGCTACTCCAGTCTCAGTGGATCCAGCGGGGACGCAGCCGGCACATTAACAGAATGGGACGAGAGGTCCGAGGCAGGCGGGTCGAAGAGACGAAGTCTATATAGCCAGCAGAGCAACCCCAGTGTGGCGCGCAGCATATACCTGGAGCAGCAGGTCGTACGACGGGAGGAAGAGGCAGCGCGACGGGAAGAGGAAGCGAGACTCAAGGAGGAGGACGCGCGGGGGCTCGAGATGGCCGCGCGAAAGGCCTTCGCGTGGGTGCAGAGTCTTGAGGCCCGCGCAGGGAGGATCCACGATGCGGCTATGCAGGCGGAGGCTAAAGCGCAGCGCCGGGACGCAGAGACATGGGAGAGGCAGGCCGAGATGCTTCGTCAGCAGGCCGAGACAGCCAAACGACACGTCGAGGTGACGAAGCGGGAGATCGCGGTGGAGCGTGCAGAGCAGGAGGCACGGCGCAAGGCACGCGAGGCACGTCGAAAGGAGGCAGAGCTTTTACTGAAAGAAGAAGACGTGCAGCGTAAGGAGCAGGAGGCACTCCGCATGGAGGAAGACGCACGGCGGATGAAGCTGGAGATGAGGTGGAGGGAGGAGCAGCTTCTCAATCGTGACAAGGGTCGTCGTCGTGTGGCAGAGGATCGGATAGGCACAAAGGACATCGTCATTTCGGCTTGGGAAAAACTCAAGGGACGGATCGGCCGGGACTCTCAGGTCGACAAGCAGAACACGACTCGCATTCTCCAGGACAAGGACGAGATCAATGGCAATGGCATCGGGGTAGGTCTCGGCTCATCCACCAATGCGAACACAGATCTGGAAGCATCTACGCGGGCTGTTGTCCAAATTCCGCGCTATATGGGAGTGGAACAGAGGCGGAGTACGAGAGAAACCGGTGCATTGCTCGACATGGCTATCACCGTAGAGGACCAAGAGGAGCTCAGATCGGTGTCCCACGTAGTGACCAGCGAATGCGGGACATCTGCTGAAGCCTCTGCAGAATACACTGTAAGGAGCGTCAATTCGTACAAGGAGCGGCTTCATCGGAGCCCAGCGGGGTACTTTCGTCATGTCACACTTAAGTAGTTAGTTTCCCTTTTTCAATTGAAAGTTGAGCCCGACCTTCATTACTCATGGCGCATCGACTGGGGAAGGAGTCCTGCTTCACTCCCCACTACCGCCAGGGCGTGAGGTGCATGCCTTCGCGGGTCTTGAGCTTCTTTTCGGGCTTGCTTCCTACGTCGTCCACATCTCTCTCTGTATCTCGAGTGGACCTAACGGCGTGTTCGGCGAATCGTGGGGACGAGTGTCGTGGTTAGGGTGTGGCGGGGTGGGTGATGGTCGAGTTTAGTTATGTGTATTGGTGTATTGGCGTGTGGGTACTACTCCTTCGTGGTTCCCCCTCCTATCTCCTTCCGGCTACTCTCTTGCGCGAACTTTCCCGTTTTACGAGCTCGAAAGTGCGTGGGTGAGATTTCACGGGGAGAGAATGTACCGGAGTTGATAAGAGAGAGAAGAATGAAAGCAGCATCCAGGTTTCAAAGTGAAGTCGAAATACTCAAGTCGCCAGGAGCGGAAATGCGAGCTTCGGGAGTTACAGTAAGTTGTAAAGGTGCGCGAGGCCGAGACGAGACGCGCGCGAAGTTGAGCGAACCAAGAGTGAAGGAGAGTAGCGCCTTGTGTATTCGTTTGAATCTGGGGATGTGCTGTGACGATTAGTAACAACAATGTAGAGCGGCGAGAGACGAGAGAAGGGTGAGTTGCGCTTGAACAGTGAAAGCCGACTGTGAAGAGGACGAAGCGTGAGGAGCACGACAAGTCGGGTGTCTTCGACTTCGACCAGACCCGAGAAGCTGCCAAATCACGCGAAAGTTAGGTGGAAGTTTAAACGGGGAAGCGATGACGATAATCAGCGAGAATCCTGCACCCTTATATACATCGGGTCTGTATCTAGGTCCTAAACGTGGAAGTCGTGGAAGTCGTCGTATAGTTAGAAAGAATGGAGTGGAAAATAGGGGGAAAGGAGAATGAGTAATCGAACGAAAACACGCGGTTAAAACGAGGGAAGAGTCACGAGTCGGAGGTGAAAATGTGAGTCGGGGAGAACGAAGTGTGGCCGAATAACAGCGTCGATGATAAGGATGATCCGCACTAAAAGTACAAGTCATTTGTCAGACAGAGGTAAGTAAAATTTCATGAAAATAGAAAGCGCACCTTCACCTGAGACAAACAGCGCGACGCCGAGGAAGTCGAACGAGGGGATGTGGGTGGAAGTGGTGGTACAATGTTGATCGGCCAGAATCGAGGACACAACCACTGTCAACGGAGCGCGATAGAGATGATAAAAAGAATGAAAGGGTGGTTGGTGATGAGAACGTGAGGTAAGGGCGAGAGGCTTGAGACCGACGACATCGTAGTTGAAAGACAAGTGAAAGGCGTTAGAGTGTTGTCGACCCAAAATTAGGAAGGTGCGGGTAATGAGAACGTCCGACGAAAGTGGAAGGAACGGGCATGCAAGGAACGACAAACTCGAGGACGATATGAGGGAGATGATGAGGGAGAAGAGGAAAGAGACTTGAGGCGAGACGGGGTTGGATTCGAGCAAGGACAGACGAGTTGGTGGCGTGAAAGTGATATACTCCGAGACAACTGAACTGAGGGATTTCAAGGCGAAGATACGTGACTCGAATGGAATTGAGGTTTGCTGCTAGTGCCTTGCGTATTCTCCGTCCTTGGGTCGTCTTTTGTGATGAGGAGCCACCCGGTCTTACGCTCTACACAACGGAATCTGTTTGGGGGTTAACCCCCAAACAGAAACCAGTGGATATCACTGCCGGCGATTAACCATATGTTAGCAGACATTGAATTGAAATGCCGGGTCTGCATCTGAAGTTGGCCCAGATGAAAAGCCTGCTGTTTGGGATCGTTCACAACTCAGGGCGCAACTCTTTGGCCCCTGGAACCGGAGTCCCAGGGCAAGTGTCACACTCCCTAAAGAAGTAGAAGTTATCCCTCCCTCTCCTGCAATCGTTGCACTTTTCATAGCGTTGGCTACCGTGATGTACAGAGCCGACTGCATGATCATTGCAATTCTCGCACTCGATGGTTTCCCCCGAGGCATCAGTTACCGGGGACAGCATCTTCAGTCTCTTGGCAGGCTAATTCCGCGGCTGATTTCTCAGCAGCGGCCTTGGCCTTCTCCGCCTTTACAACGTCCCTTCGAGCTTTGCGTGCTTTCGCGCGCCTGGCCCTTTTTGCGTCAGTGACGACGCCGGTCGGTTTCGTGAGCGGTGCTTCATTAGCTTGCTTGACCTTGCAACTGTGGCGGGAGAGCTTTTTGCGTGAAGCAAACTTCACTTCACATAGCAAGCAGGTGCGAGTTGAGCCCGACGGTTTTGAGGCCGCCAACCCCGACACACCAATGCGAGCTGGGTTCTGTATCAGTTTCGCTTCCCGCTCTCTCCCTTTTAGCTGCTCAGCTCCGTTTGCGAGCTAGTCGTTTGCGTTCGCGGTTGGCCCTATTGGATTTACTCTTCACTTCTTTCGAAGCGAGGAAACCTGACTGGGGCTTCCCGTTCAGAACGTCAAGTAGAAAAATGAATAAAGCCTCTTTAATAGAGGCCACAGAATGGTTTGGACCGTTTGTCTTTACGACGGCCACGGCGGTCTTCACCAAAACAGAGTGATAAGCTGAATCAAGGGTGACCCAGTTCACCTTGCCGCTCGCATCCTTGGCAGCAACTGTCACCCTGGCAAGGAGTTCGCTCGCTCTGACGAACAAGCTCTTCTCCAGATAGGCGACTGCCGATTGCACTTCGGTTGCAACGGTTGCAACAAAACGTTTCCGATTTGCTGCGGATGTTGTAGAAGAAAAAGAGTCGGGAGTGACCTCGACCATGACAAAGTGTAAGTGAATGAAGTCAAAAAAGCAAAAAAGCGCCGGTACATGCCCGTATGAGAGAGCTATCGCTGCCGTACTATCCGTTGCAAAAAAACACTAAACTTTTTTTTGTATTTTAAACGACACATCGTACATACTTCCATCTTGTCATCCATAGTGATAAGAAAATTCTATATTTCATCGCGTCCATTTTTTTTTTAAAAAAAGAAAAAAGTTTTGAAGACCGTTCAGCCTGAGTGTGTACGGTTTTCAACCCCCTTTGCGAAAAAAAATTTCACCAATGGTAATACTCGGCAGGCAGAGAAACTGGCGGAAATTGACGGAATTCCAACTATCACTCCCACGCGCACTATGATCTAGCTTTGACGTCGCTCCTTCATCCTGTCACTGCACGTGCCTCAGTATGCCTGACACTTGACGTATCGCACAGCTGCTGCTATCCGAAGCGGGGAGGTGTTCTAATGAACAGTTGTTCATTAAAGCACGAAGAAAACGAGCCTGTCACGATGCGCACATTGCAGCCATCTGACATTATGTTCCGAAAGTTTTTTCAAACGATGAGTACGATCAGCATAGTCAAATGTGGGTCTGTAGCCCAAGATTCGCTGGGGTGATTCGCCAAGGTTTTCCTCGTCTGTGATTATCACTTCCATGGTGCCCGCTAGCACCACACGGAAAACTAGATAGCAACTAGTATTCGAACATGGCCTCATCGACTCTGCGTGACGTCGCTACACGTAAGCAGCCTGAATCCACATCAACGCGTGAATTCGGGCCATGTTCGGAGAACTCCACGGCGCTAGCATTTTCTGTTCATTGGAGGCGCAGGCGGCCACCTCTATTATATTCACAGGCGGCGCTGGGAATGATCTGTTCGAGTGCTGGACGCACTGCTCAAGGTTTCTAGAACACTCCACCTAGGCCCGAGACGAGTGCGTCACCAGACACGGCGAACACACTGCCACCCTTATAGAGAACCAAAATGAACTCAGATAAATGTCCCACGTTGTGACCAGCGAGCGTACGACATTTGCTAGGACTTCTGTGCAATACACTGGAAGGTACGTCTATCCGGACAAGAAGAGGGCGAATTCGGGCTCAAGCGGTTGCTATCGTCATATCGATAGACACCCCCACATGCGAGCACGCAAGGTTATAGACGCAGTATGGCGTGAGGTCATCCAACCAGATTAGTCCAGGTCGTTAGATAATTCCTCCAGTCTGTCAAAGTCGGGCGTCTTATATAGAACTTGAGTCAGTCATCCTCGAAAATGAAGATACAGATTAGACGGGACGCACGGGATCCCACCCGCCTATCGCGGGGAATCCATCAATATTGCAGCCCGGATTCGAACCAGACGTGATGTCGTTGAGCTTTGCGGAACCTTTGCCGTACAACCATGGGTTGAGGAAGCCGAGCGGGTCCTTGCCTTTCGAGGTCATGTAGTCATTCAGCAGCGACATAATGTTCACCACAGTCTGTACATTTGCGGTCGGCTTGGTTCAGGAGGGAGGTGGGGGGAAGAGGGAGACGTACAGGCGCCGAGCAGCTCGTGCCCGACTAGAGTTTCGGTTGCCTGTTGCTAATAATCTCGAAGTTGAGCGCCTGCGCAGAGATGTCGAGAATGCCGCGGCCCAAAGGGCCGCACAAATTAGTACGAACGGAGAATTGGTCTGGTCTGGTCACAGCAGCAAATACACTTGTAGTGGCCGTCATACGGACTGCCCAGGTTCTGGAGGAAGGTGGCAACGGCGTCGTCTTGGTATTTCGGACGTGGAAAGTGGTTCGAGAATCCACCGCCGGAGATGCTCGCCGCTACCTCAGGTTTGTATTTCGTCGTGCCTCCGACAGTGGTAACCCAGGGACTTGCGAGAGCGTAATGGGATGGTGACTTGGATATGCGCTTGTGTACTGCTTCCGGACAGTACGAATAAGGCCCAACGTACAGGATGCTGGGAAGATGGGGTGGAAGTGGACATTACCTGACATGTCCTTGCAGTCCCCATTGCCAACGCCGTCGTCGCCACGCACGACGAGGACACTGACGCCACGCACGCCGAGTCTCGCGAACAGAATACCATGACATATGCTACGCGCTAAGTCGGCGTCATGACATGCTCGTCGGCGCCAAACGTCGTGCTGATCACCTGCGGGATGCTCTTCTGCTTCAATAAGTAACCGATCCAGTTGACGAACGGATCATCCGCGTAGGGCCTGCCGCCCGTACCGCCCATGCTGTAGTAGATGAGTGGGGCTGGGTACGCTATGGCCGTGGAGTACTGAATGTCGTGGTTCCCCTCCAAGCCGGGATTGTTTGGACACGTGTATGCCGCTGACCGTCAGCCAACTGCCGCCATGCGTAATTGAGAACACAGAAGAAGACACCGTTGTGCTCAAGCCAGGAATTGACGAGCTCAAGCATGTCCGTGTGTGGCGCGACGAGCTCAACCACCTGTCCCTTTGACAGGTGCGCCCCATACCTGCAATGGTGCAACGGCACACATAGTTAAATCCGTGAGCGAAGAAGTGGAGGACGTACTTTGGATGGCCAGGACTGCCGACTTCGTAGGGGGCGTTAATCAAGTATTCTCACGTCGGGACTTGAACGCAATGTGGAGGTTGATGGTGGTTTCGGGGGATGAGTGGCCTAAACTTAGCCAGTTTTCGGGGACGGCATTCCACGCATGCTTCACTCGCATACTGCCCCAATGTAGTGGGAGGGTCGTCGTTAGGGAATGGAAGGGGCCCGGCGGCGAGGACGGAGAGCACTGAGAGCAGTGGCAGGTGATGACGCAAGATTACTAGAGGCCAACGAGATGGTGTCTACGATACAATGAGCTTCTAAGTTAAGGAGGCCGGAAGTCCGGAAAGCCCTAAGAACGCTGAAAGCCCAATTGGGGGGTGCAGAGCACTTAGTGCGACTCGAAGCTGAGCCCTAAACTCTAGGGCGGAAGTATCAGAGTGGAGGTCGGCAAGCGTGACAGGCCATCGTTACCAACTTCGCAACGCAACAAGACTTAACCAAAAAAAATGATTGAAGCATGTTACTGCAAGGAGTAATACTATATTTTAATTTGGTAGTGAGCCAGAGATGAGTTAGAAATTTGGAGAGTCCGAAGGACGGGGGGTGTCCGATTTTCGGGTCGGGTACCGTATTTCCTTCAGTTTGTTAAAGTCGGGCGTCCCTAGACCCGTGACCTATAGAACTTGGGGTCAGCCGTCCTCGAAAATGAAGAGACAGAAGAGACGTGATGTACAGGATCCCACCCGGTGGTAGCGGAGAATCCATTAGTGTTGCAACCCGGATTCGAACCAGACGTGATGTCGTTGAGCCCTGCGAAGCCCTTGCTGTACAGCCAGGGGTTGAGGAAGCCGAGCGGGTCCTCGCCTTTCGAAATCAGATAGTCATTCAGGAGCGATATAATGCCCGCTACAGTCTATACATTTGCCGTCAGCTGGGCTCGGAGAGGAGGTGAGAGAAGGGGAAGACGTACAGGCGCCGAGCAGCTCGTGCCCGACCAGTGTGTAAATTGCATGTTCCTGACAACCTCAAAGTTGAACGCTTGCGCAGAGATGTCAGGAATGCCGCGGCCCAAAGAGCTGCACAAATTACAAAGTGAGAGTAGGTATGGTCTGGTCTGGTCTAGTCAAAGCAGTAGACACACGTGTACAGGCCATGATACTGGTTGCCCAGGTTTCGGAGGAAGGGAACAATAGCCTCGTCTTGGTATTCCGGGCGCGGAAAGTAGTTCGAGAATCCGCCGCCGGAGAATTCAGCCGCCACCTCAGGTTTGTAGCTCGTCGTGCCTCCGACAGCAGTGACCCAGGGACCTGCGAGAGCGTAGTAGGGTGGTGAGTGACTTGAATATGCGTTTGTGTACTGCTTCCGGGCAGTACAAAAAAAAAGCCCCACGTACAGGTCGCGGGGAAGATCGGGCGAAAGCGGACATTTCCAGACCTGTCCCTGCAGTTCCCACTGCCGACGCCGTCGTCGCCGCTCGCGACGAGGACACTGATGCCACGCGCGCCGAGCTGCGCGAACAGATAACACGTGCTAACCGCTAATTCCGTCGGCATTCCATGCTCGTTGGCGCCATACGATATGCTGATCGTCTGCGGGATGCTCTGCTGCTTCAACAAGTCCTTGAGGAAGTTGGAGAACGGATCTCTCACGGGCAACGTGAAGCCCGTGCTGTAGTAGATGAGCAGAGTTGGGTACGTTATGGCCGCAGTGTACTGAATGTTTTGGTTCCCTTCCAAGCCGGGATTGTTTGGATTATACCCGCCGCCGTCGACCAGGGCGATAAGGTAGGTCGCGTCGTCTGCGTCGGTGCGAAATTCTTTCATGAATTTCCCGAGATCATCCGGGTTCGGATACTGCCCGAGGAAGCCCGCAACCCCGAGCGCATTCCTGTCCGCTGCTGCGGGAACGTAGCCCTTCGTCTTGTACAACTCACGCAGGAGCAACGGCGTAACAGATACGACCCGGCTCGACAACGTCGTAACGAACTCTCCCGGCGTCTCCTTTTTCTGCGTCGCTGCTGCGCTGACGTTGCGAATGTGTGGTGTCTGCGATGGCGTGTGCGGTGAGCCAAAGTACGTTGTTGGAACGACAGTTTCCACGTGCCCATGCAACTCCGCGGGCAGCCCGTAGCTGATCGTACGGAGAACCGTGGTGTTCGCCGCGGTGTGTCGGTACAGCTGGTAAGATGCGCCGAGGAGTTCGTTGGCTTTGGACACGTATACGCCGCTGACCGTCAGCCAACTGCCGCCATGAGTAATTGAGACCATAGAAGAAGACACGTCGTTGTGCTCAAGCCAGGAGTTGACCAGCTCAAGCGTGTCCGTGTGTGGCGCGACGAGCTCAGCCACCTGTTCCTTTGACAGGTGCGCCCCGTACCTGCAATGGTGCAACGGCGCACATGGGTAAATCCGTGAGGGGAGTAGTGGAGGACATACATTGGATTGCCAGGACTGCTGACTTCGTAGAGGGCGTCGATTAAGGCATTCTCATTTTGGGACTTGAGCGCAATGTGGAGGTCGATGATGGTTCCGACAGGTGGGTGGCCCAGACCTACCCAGTTTTCGGGGACGGCATTCCACGCATGCTTCACTCGCATATTGCCCCAATGTGGTGGGGGGGTCATTGCGAGGGCGTGGAGGAGCCCAGCAGCGAGGACCGAGAGCACCGAGAGCAAGTTACGGCGCATGATTACTAGAGGCCAACGAGATGGTGTCTGCGATACAACGAACTTAAATTAAGGCTAGAGGTCCGGAAAGCTTTAAGGACTGATAGTACGCCGAAAGCCCAATTGAGATGCAGAGCCCTCAGTCGACTTGAAGCTGAGCGCTAAACTTTAAACGTTGGCGCTAAACTCCGGGGCGGAAGTACCAGAATGGAGGTCGGCAAGCGTGACAGGCCGTCGTTTTACCAACTTCTCAGTACAATAAGACTTTACTGTAAACCAAAAAAATAAAATTGAAGCATGTTACCGCAAGGGGTAATACTAGACATCAAATATTTTATTTTGGTAGATTGAGTCAGAGATGAGTCAGAAATTTGGAGTGTCCGAAGGACGGGGGGTGTCCGATGTTCGGGTCGGGTACCGTATTTCCTTCAGTTTGTTAAAGTCGGGCGTCCCTAGACCCGTGACCTATAGGACTTAAGTCAGCGATCCTCGAAAATGAAGAGAGAATAAACAGGATGCACAGGATCCCACCCGGTGATAGCGGAGAATCCATCAGTGTTGCAGCCCGGATTCGAACCATACGTGATGTCGTTGAGCCCAGCGAAGCCCACGCCGTACAGCCAGGGGTTGAGGAAGCCGAGCGGGTTCCTGCCGTTCGAAATCAGATAGTCATTCAGGAGCGATATAATGCCCGCCACAGTCTATATATTTGCGGTCAGTTGGGTGCTTGAGGATGAATAACGCAGAGAAGAGGAAGGGGAAGGGGAAGGGGAAGACGCACAGGCGCCGAGCAGCTTGTTCCCACCCAGAATGTGAATTGCCTAGAGTTAACAATCGCAAAGTTGAGCCCCTGCGCAGAGATGTCGGGAATACCGCGGCCCAAAGGGCTGCACGAATTATTACGAAGTGAGAATAAGTCTGGAGATCTGGTCACAACAGCAAACACACTTGTAGAGGCCACCATACCGGGTGCCCAGGTTCCGGAGGAAGGTGGCAACAGCGTAGACTTGGTACCTCGGGCGCAAAAAGTAATTCGAGAATCCCCCGCCGGAGAAACTTGCCGCTTCCTCGGGATAGTTCATAGTGGCTCCGACGCTAGTGACCCAAGGACCTGCAAGAGTGCGGTGGGGTGGTGAGTGACTTGAATATACACTCGTGTACTGCTTCGGGCAGTACAAAAAAAGCCCCACGTACAGGATGCAGGGAAGGTGGGGCGGAAATAGACATTGCCGTACTGGTCCCTGCAGTTCCCCCCGCCGACGCCGTGGTCGCCGCTCGCGACGAGGACAGTGACGCCACGCGCGCCAAGCTGCGCGAACAGACGACACAGGCTTTTCGCTAAGTTCAGCGGCATGGCAAGCTCGTCTGCACCATATGACAGGTCGATCGTCTGCGGGATCCTCCGTTGCACCAGCAAGTAATTGAGCCAGTTGAGGAACGGATCCTCTACGTAGAGCACGAAGCCCGTGCTGTAGTAGATGAGCGGGGTTGGGTACGCTATGGCTGCAGTGTACTGAATGTTGTTGTTCGCCTCGAAGTTGGGGTAGTTTGGGTTGTACCCGCCGCCATGGACCGGGAAGACACGGTAGGTCGCATCGGCCCCGTCGGTGCGAAATCTGTTCATGAATATCCTCAGGTCATCCGGGTTCGGGTACTGCCCGTAGAAGCCCGCAATACCGAGCATATTCCTGCCCGCCGCGGCGGGAACGTAGCTCTCCGTCTTGTATAACTCGCGCAGGAACGACGGCGTAATGTATCCGTCCCGGCTCGACAGCATCGTCACGGGCTCTCCCGACGCCTCCTTTGCCGGCGCCTCTGCTGCCCTGCTGCTGCGCGTGTGTGGTGTCCGCCATGGCATGCGCGGAGAGCCAAAGTATGTCGTTGGAACGACAGTTTCCACGTGCCCATGCAACTCCGCGGGCAGCCCGTAGCTGATCGTACGGAGAACCGTGGTGTTCGCCGCGGTGTGTCGGTACAGCTGGTAAGAAGCACCGAGGAGATTGTTGGCTTTGGACACGTGCACGCCGCTGACCGTCAGCCAACTGCCGCCATGAGTAATTGAGACCATAGAAGAAGACACGCCGTTGTGCTCAAGCCAGGAGTTGACCAGCTCAAGCGTGTCCGTGTGCGGCGCGACGAGCTCAGCCACCTGTTCCTTTGACAGGTGCGCCCCATACCTGCAATGGTGCAACGGCGCACATGAGTAAATCCGTGAGGGGAGTAGTGGAGGACGTACTTTGGATTGCCAGGACTGCTGACTTCGTAGAGGGCGTCGATCAAGGCATTCTCATTTCGGGACTTGAGCGCAATGTGGAGGTCGATGGTGGTTTCGGCGGGTGGGTGGCCCAGACTTAGCCAGTTTTCGGGGACGGCATTCCACGCATGCTTCACTCGCATATTGCCCCAATGTGGTGGGGGGGTCATTGCGAGGGCATAGAGGGGCCCAGCAGCAAGGGCGGAGAGCACTGAGAGCAGGTGATGGTACATGTTTACTAGAGGGTAACGATGTGGTGTCTACGATACGATGAGCTTCCGAGTTAATGAGGCTAGAGGTCCGGAACTTTGAAAGCCTTCCAATTAAGAACTGATACGTCGAAAGCAACTAGGATGCAGAGCTCTTAGTGCGACTCGGCATCGAAGGGGCGGAAGTGTCAGAATGGAGGCAGGACAGCCGCGGATCCATCTAGATGTTGTCGAAGTTGGACGATTAGCGCTTAGCAGTAGCAGTTCATTCAAGCTCAAGTTGGCGGGAAGCGTCATGCTCCAGAAAAGGCAGGAGCATGATCGTCATATCTATTGCGTAATCGCCGTAGACACGCTCACGTGCCAGATACAGAGACGCGCAAAACTCGAACATGCTCGTTTCACACGCGCCTTCACGTCATATGTACTTTCCGTACGCGCTCACTTTTGATCCCCTTGCTTTCTCTCTTTCAATTCTTTGTCTTCTGACTGGCTTGCAACAGTAGATCCTCCGCACACATCCCAACCAGAACGTCGAGTGTTCCACGAGCTATCTGTGGTCTTTCGTGAACGGCCGTCCGAATTAGAATCTCTATCCCAAAGGCCTGCAACCCGGGAGTGGGATGTCCATCCGAGATCTACCAGCCGAGTTATTAACTGACATCTTCGAGCAAGTCGTCTACGATGACAGTCTGATTGACCCCTTCCACCCCACGAACATGTCACTTTCCCGGTGGGACAAACGGGACACGAAACCAGATTGGGTACTCGTAGGTCCCAACGAAGATGCCCACTCCAAACAGACGAGAACCTATACAGTAACAAAGGTATGTTGGATGGTTGGCAAAGCTACGTCGGTCTTGACTCGAAACGTTCAGGCAATCATGTTTACCTGCAAACAATGGTACCGAGTCGCCTATCACCTATTGTTCCGCTATCTTTTCCTGTCTGACATCACTCGACTCCCCCCGCTCTGCCTTGTTCTGGACCAATATGCATGGTTGGGGTGGTATGTGAAGCGTCTCCACCTCGTACGATACTACACCCCCCGACGATTTACCATCGCCCATGTCGAAAACATGTTGGTGACCGTCATCCATCACTGCCCCAATCTCGAGCTCTTCACCGTAGAGTGGCCAATCACCCCTTCCTTCCCTGCGATCGCGGACTCCCTCGTCTCTTTTACCGCAAAATCACTACGGTCTGTGCATTGGAAGATCGGCCCTCATTGCCTCGCAGGTCTCATATGGGCGCTCGATGCCCTCCCTTCCCTTGTATCTGTATCCATCGATTTCGAGAACCCGTCGACACCAGGGACCTCGGCGGAAGATGCCTCGGATACGCTCGTGGACGCATCGCCCTTGCTAGGAACTGCCTCACACATTTCGCTCTCACTGGACTCCCTCCAACAACTCACCGTCCGCGGTCTTTCGCAAGAATTCATCGAGCAGGCGATCGGATGGTCTTTCCCCGTGCTCCAAAGCTTCACCCTCGATTTTGCCGCGCACCGGGACAACCTTGCCCGACGTCGCCGAGTTCCTGAAGAACCACGGCGCGCAGCTGACCTTCCTGGACCTCAACACGATACCCGCACTCGACCTACCCGCGATCCTCGCGGCGTGTCCAATGTTGACGAGCTTCTCCTTCAACCCGGACTGGCGCCTCCCGTTCCACGCCGACTGGAGCGAGGAGGCGCCCACCACGCTGCTGCGCGAGCCGCACGCGCGCATCACGCACCTCGGGTTGCATCAGCTACTGCATGCGTTCCTGCCGGTGGGGGGCGGCGCGCAGATCGCGACGATGCTGCTGCAGCGCACGAACGATCTCACGTTCTCGCAGCTGACGCGGCGACTGTTCCCCGCACTGAAGGTGGTGCGCGTGCTGAACCGCACGCTGCTCGCGGGGCTGGAGCGGCAGAACGGGCCCTGAGGACGAGGGTTACGCGCGCTGGGAGCGCTGGGAGGGGCAGTGCAAGGCGGAGGGCGTCCGACTCGAGGACTGCACCGGCGCGTTGCTCGGGGACCTGCCGCTAGACAGCGACGACGAGTGGGAGGCGGACAGCGAGGAGGACGAGTATGAGGAGGTGGTGGAAAAGGACGCCGGGTTGCGGCCGTCGAACGTTAAGGAGCTGAGGGATTTGCTGGAAGAGATTAGGCGGATGTCGGTGTCCGAGCCGACGCCGTTCCTCTCGGAAGAGGGCTTTGCCGCTATTCTCTGAAGCTCATGGCCCATATGGTATCTCATATCACGCCTTGGACAGACGGAACTTTGTGGTACATGGTATATATGGATTATCTGACCGCGTTTTAGTGCCTAGAATCCTCGGATCGCATCCCCCCACATATCAATAATTTTCAGTCAATCGGACCTATATTCCTTTGTATATTCCCGTTCGACGATCAAGTTCAGGAGATATTCGGTTCTGTCATGGTGGTGGACGTTATTATCGACGTTGGATCTAGGATTTGATCTACCCCTTCCCCTTTCGTCGATGGGCTGATCACTTGACCCACCATATTTAACTAAAAACATGTCCCACAATCTACGTCCTTCCGAATCTCCCACCCCCAGCCTCCGTTGCAGAAATCCACGACAGTGCAGTAGTTACCATGTCCGAAGTTGCCCCCAAAACGGCCGAAATCAACGACGCGGTCTTCTGCCTTGCGCATTTCAAGGAGGTGGTACGTCCCGAGATACGCCACCGCTCCAAAATATCGAAACTGATTATCATCACGACTCTTATTTTCATTCGGGTTTGCGTGTGTCCGTGTTGTGTGATAGTGCACTGACTGCGACCTCGACCTGCGGGAGGAAAACGATGGCTTTTTCGGCGTACGCATGGCCCTGTCACTTAATAGTGCTTCCTGATAATGAACCCGGACACGCCCGCCTTCCCCCCCCCTCCCTCGTTTTTCCCCATAGTTTGAATTTACTGATCGGGATGGCATCGAAGCACCCCCGACGGGCCAGAACAAGGACAACGTGTATCAGTGCAAGAAGCACAGCTCAGGCAGTACGTCCCCTGTTTCTTCCCCACCCCCCTTTTCATCTTTCTCGATCCCTACGATAAGAAACTTTTTGTTTTTTTTCTTCCTTTTCTTCTTCGCTGACTATATATGATGTAGGTTGCAATCAATGTTATGGGTGGAAGAAGCAGATCACGCGTTTGCGCGCCGCGGCGAAGAAGGCAGGGAGAAAATAGGCCATGTTGTAACTTCTTGTCGTTTGTCTGTACTACGAAGAAAAAACAATTCCCCAAACAATCTTACTACACCCTGCTCGTACCATAATACTTTCGAAACGAGCCCCAAAACATGGGACTCAACGTGAAACAAGCATGAGGTGGGGCCCTTGTGGCATGAGAAATTGATGGGAATTGATGTCACGTGACGTGAGTCGATGAGAGTTAGTCAAGCGGGCCTGTTACACTTGTAAATACACACACCGTAATGATGTATCAGGGTCATTCGAAAAAAAAATTAAGACGTTCCAGCCCCGGGTATACAAACAAACGGTCGCCAGAACGCGAGTCCATACAGGAACAACGATGCCAAGAACATAATATACAAAGGTACATAGTGAATCTTTCTCTACTGGTAGTGATCTGCGATTCTTCAAACAAACGAAAAACGAAAAGTAAGGCCATAATCACGAATCATAATTTTGTCTCGAGCTGCGACATCACCAGCAGCCTGAAGACCATATCTTGAACGTACACGGTCCGCTTCCCGGGTCGGTGTACTCGCAACGGTGGGCTACCCTGTTGCCGCTGTTGTTGTTGCGGCTGCTGCTGCTGCCGCCGCCGCCGTTGCGGCGACGGTGGAAGTGTTCGTGGTTGGGGACGTGACTGTGGTGGTGTTGGGGACTCGTACACATCTTGTGGGCATGGTACCGCAGTGTTTTGGATCTCCGTGCCTTGTAAGTTCAGACCGGCAAGACCGCCGCCGTACGAGTTTGTGGGCGACTCGGACATCCGCATACTAAAGCGTGCGTGCGTGCGTGCTTCAGTGAAATCATATGGTGGAGTAGAGTGTGGGGGGTAAACTTACCGACGGGGAGATCTACCCTCAGCCTCTGCGTACGATGGAGCGGGACAATCTGGCCTTCCAGCCTCTCAGCGCCAAAGAGACTGAGTCAGTTCGATATTTTTTGCGCGAGAGGAGAAAGGGATAACTCACGGGATGATAGAGATGGATGTGGCCTTTTCGTGCCCCTCCTGGTCTCACGCTGGGTGTCGACACTGTTCTGAAGTAACAACATAAGAACAATAAAAAAGTGATAATGCACGAGTACGTGGGGACTCACCGAAGTCAGGTCGCAGTTATTCATCATGGCGTGTGGTGATGAATGGTATGGAAAAAAAATTGGGGCAAGGTTAGCGAGGCAAGGGGCGGGGCGGGTGTGCGCATTATAAAGCGCTCGGGACGACAACGAGGCGACCATGACGAGTGAGCAATTTCGGCGCTCTCAGCCCACCGATGTGGCGCCGCATGATTCGAGGTCCTTCGGCGCCACCAATCGGCGGACTCTAGTGCGTTTCAGACGTTGTCATGCATTGCACTGACTCTGGGCCATGGGGGCGCAAGGGAGAGACATGGGCCCGATGCGCAGTCGGTGAGGCCGTAAGGCGGCATTACGTCGTGCCGTAATGCGCACCAATGGGGCGGGTCACGATTGGCGTAACCAGCGAACCAAAATATACGGTTTATTTTTGTTTTTTACATGAGTGCACCGCCGAGCCATGAGAACAAGGTGCGCATATCGATCATAAGGCCTGCATGAGGACGAACGACGATCAATGGGAATGAGAAAATCCAGCGTTTCAGAGGAATTTTCTCGAATCTCGAAGTTTCTGGTGGGTTCGAACGATGGCGATACAATTGGCGATCGGTGAGTGCCACGCTGCGTGGAAAATTATGGACCAGGAGGTTGCGGACTGCGACGGTCTGTGTTGGGGCGACGATGGTGATTCGTCTCCCGTAATCCGATGTGGGAATTAAATGGCGGTACCACCGGACCGTGCCACCCTTTTGGCGGCCAATGACAACAGGCTTTGGGGGAAGGGAAAAAGAAGTTCCAGAGTCACCGTCCTCGGGACTTGACAATTCTTCAACATGTTCAACGCTGGTAATTGGATATTGAACGACAATGGAACCGTCCATCAAACTGGTCCGCGTGGTACTTACTGTACTGGCTCCGTATCGTATCATGGAGAGTCCCTGTCCAGGAAATTCCTAGAATTCCTAGGTATGCAATATGGCCAATGTCAGTAATGAGGAGGAGCAGTAGGTATCTGACCGCAGCTACGCAACGCCACCAGAAGTCTGTTTAATTGTCGCCCTTAAAGAGACTGAGTGGCCAGGGTGTCACCATGTTCGTGTCGTTCACTAACATATTGATAAGTAGACCCTTTGCCCATCTGCGAACGTGTGACGCTCGAGACCCAGAGATCTGAACCAGCATCGAAATATACAAATCGATCAATCGCTCTTCACAGAACGCCAGCTCCTTCAGATTGACAGACGTCAACAGAGTTACGCCCTGTTGGTCCAGACGCTCCACAAAGCCACATTCGTTCTTAGTATACGCAATTTGGTACATCACAATCCATTTCATGCTCTTTGAATTTGTTTATTGTAAAATGAAAGAGGTATACGATGCACAACATGGAGCATGTACCCACGACCGCCGCGCTTACTTGTGCGCCTTGGCAACATGGGCGTAGAAAGTCTTGCCCTGGATCTCAGCGACCTCGAGCTCAAGAGCAGTGGGCTGGCGCGAGCCATCGGCACCTGCCAGAGTACCAGCACCCCATGGAGAGCCTGCAAACACATATAATATTTAAAAACCAACCAAAACATCAACAACATAAGACGTACCACCGTGGACCTCAGAGAGGTTCGTCAGTTGGCCGAAAGCGGTGGCATAGCCAAGGGGAACGAATGAGATCCCGTGATGGGTGAAAGTCGAGAGGGTGGCCAACGCGGTCGACTCTTGTCCACCACCGAGACCGCCACTGGAGATGAAGACACCGGCAGACTTGCCGTAAAGTTTGCCCTGTTGCCAGAGCTGGCCGGTACCGTCCCAGAAGGTCTACGATGGAGAACATGTGTTTTAAGCGACGGCTCCAGTTTTCTATTTTTAGACAAAAAAAAACCCACCTTCCACTGAGCGGGGAAGTTACCGTAACGAGTGGGGATACCGTAGAGGACGCCGTCGAATTGGGCGAGGTCGTTGGGGTTAAGGATGGGATAGTCGGGCTTCGGGGGCGCATACATCTTGGTCAAAACTTCCTGAGGGAGGGTCTCGGCAATCCTGACGATCAGAACTTGATCAGAGACCGGTGAGTTTGACGATTGGAAGGAAACCACACATACTGGTAGATAGTGACGCTACCACCAGCAGCCTCAATGCCCCTCTTCTCGGCCTCAGCCACTGTAGAGGAAAATGAATTAATGAGGTAAAGTATAAATGAAACGAGATAGAACACGAACACTTGGCGATGTGGCCGTACATAGTGTAGATGACGATTGCAACTTTGGGAGCCATGTGTGAAGAGTAGTTAGCGGGGGTGGTGGTGGATGCAGGAGCAGCAGCCGGGGCTTTTGTATCTGGGGGAGTCTGTTTGGTGGCCTCGTCGGAGTAGAGCGCTTTTTGTTTTTTGGACGGGAAACACATCCACGAAAAAAGAAGAGGCAAGTAACACTGATTCCGAGCCAGATGCGGCTCTTATAGATTAGAGAATCCAGGAAATACATAAAAATGGAAATAGATTTCCGAGCATCGCGGGTGGGTGCGTGCTTCTGGGTTCACAGACGCAGATGTCTGCTTGCCTAGTTTCGTCCGTATCACTCTATTTCTGGAAGTTTCTTCACTTCGATCTGATCGTGTAGTTAGATAATCCTTCCACTTTTGAGCTAATCACCACGTCGTCATCAAAGTATGACTCAGCAATCCTCACCGATCACCTTTTTCGACTTGGTAAATGCTTACAACTGAACACCTGGTGCCTGCAATGGTCCATAAGGCGGCTGACGAAAACCCTTTAGTTAGCATTTTCTTCCCACTTAACCGCGTAAGCACACCAGGTCATACGACCTCTCTTACGCACCCCCTTTTTTTTTTCTTTGTCGGATAACAAACAACAAAACACGTGCTGTAGAAACTCGCTAGAAACACATCGTTTTGGCATAATATTCATGGACCAATTCAATTCTTCTCCCTTCAATACACCGCCTCATCTGCCCAACGGCCGCCCTGCGATCCCCCCAGCAAGTCTTCTTCGATATTAGGCCAGTTCGTGGACGAACTTTCATCCCGGCTCCTCACCGCCTAAAAGTTCCGTGAAGTCATCTCTGCGCCCACCCCTAAAAGTAACAGACCATACCTTCTGCAAATAATCTTTGCTTCTTGCGATTTCCCGTTCTAGCCTGCGAAGCACTTGCTCCTGTTCTTGCGCCGCCCTCAGTGCCCGATCGGTCTCTGCCTTTGACACCGCTGCCGGCTCCTCGTCTGCAAATGACACGGAACCGTCGGCGTCGATACTCGCATCGATCTCGCCCTCCTCGATCTACCCGGACCTCATCAGCACTCCCGCTGGCGGATAGACCCCCCAAACGGTACAGACACTCATCAATGTCCGCTCATGCGCACCATACTAAGGACCACCCGCCGGACCTCTTCGACGTTTTCCATCCCTGCTGCGCGTCCGATTTCGGGAAGGCTGAGCGTCAAGTACGTTTCTGTGAGCCTTCTGATCGCCCACCGGGGCGCTCTGTCCACAACCAGTCCGAGTAAGCCGAGGTTGTCATCCTTCGCAACAAAACGTCAACGGCATCTATGACGTATCCATAGAATGCTGTGACTTACCACGGCGAAGGCTGCTGCCTCTTTAGTCGCTATGGCGTGGACTTGCTCTAGGTTTGGGTAAACTCTGGCTAGTGCATTGTATACAGTACCCTTCAAATTTGCGATCGTCGGGTGCGTGTACTTTGGAAGCGGCAACGCCTGTGCACCTGCCTGGTTAAGACCCCGGTTTTCCCATGCACGTAAGTGTGCACGCACCTTTCCGTGTAAGATAAGCTGCACCAGCAGCAGCTTCTTGGCTGCCTCCACCTGAAACACGCTCGGATCCGACGAGCCAAAATTAAAGTACCGGCTTCCTGGGCCAGGTGGCACCATCATCATCCCCATCCCCATCCCCATCCCGATGCCACCCATACTGATACCAAGAGGGCCCTGCGATGGCCCGCGTGCGACACTGGTTCCTCCGGTAGGAGCGGCGACAGGAGCACTCGCACACAGTTCGAAAAACTCGGCGGACTCCGCATATCGCTTAAGCGCAGCAAAAACGATGCCCCCAACATAATGGTAGATCAGATGATCCTGGTAGCGAAGGTCCGGACACAACGTGGTTGATATTTGTGAGATGGGCACCGCTAGCACGGGAAGCGCAGCAGTGAAGAAGCTCGTGGTGGCACAGGTCTATACGTGTTACGCGGCAGAAAGACGCACATATTTTTATTGAATGGTGCTGATGAAGCAATGCAGGGTGCTCACGGTGACGAAAATGGGGTGGATTGTTGTGAGAAAGGAGAGGTCGGGTACGTATCGCGTCAGGAGATCATGTAGTGGTGCAATGGCGGCCTTGTCCTGCACACACGATCACGTAAGCTCAGCGATCAGAACGGGGGGATTAAGACAAAAGAGCCTCACCGTGCCCAGCGCCTCGGCGCGCTGCACGATGCCCTTGGCTAGTAAGGTTACTGGGCGCAAAGGAAGGGGTACATCAGAACGCGAAGCAAACGGCCGCAGAAGACCCCCGAAACGCACCACGTTCAGGCGCGAGGCGCGCCTGTTCCGGATCGAAATGCCGGCAGAAGTTATCGATGTATGCGAACGGTATAGCGGGTGTGGTTGTTGACGCGGACGTGAGACGTGCAGACCTGCAAGGGGAAAGAATCCGTATCGTTTCAATGATCGAGGCCCCTCGTTACCATCACCACTCAAAATCCACGAAAAAAGCGTCGTCCCCCCGGCTGGCGAAGAAAGAAAGAACAAGCGAGGGCGCAAATGCGCCTGAAAGAAGAATAATAATAGTGGCAGTTGAGGGGGAGGAGGGTCGACGTACAGGATATAGAGAGCGCCGATCGTGTGCTGCGGGACGTCGAGCGCCTCGAGCGGGTCCACACCGACGCTCGTCGTGTTCACGAGGACCTCCTCGCGCGCCTCGGGCGTGCCCACCGCATTGCGCAGCGTGGCTACGAGCGCGGACGGGCTATTCGACGCCATGATTTGCTGCAGCAGGCCCTCGAGCATCTCGGCGGGCGTGGGCGGCGCGGGTTGCGCGCCCGCCGCAGCGGCCGTTGCGGGGGGCACAGGGGCGTCGGCAGCAGACTGCGAGCCCGAGGCGGCCGCGGCCGCGGCTGGTGTGGGCGTGAGGGAGGGTGGTGTGGGTAGACTGTCGGAAGCCATTTATCGGAAGAGGCGGGGATAGGGACGGCTTCTGCGGGAGGAGCGACTGTGTCAACTAGGAGCGGGGCGAGGCGAGGGTGGGGACTAAGATCGCTATCGTTATCCGATGCCGACGCGCGAGAAAACGTCAACGTCTCTGTTTGTCTTCGCGTACTTCTCGAGGCGCACGAGGCCCCCTTTGTCTGGCTATGGCGCAGCGATGGGGCGTACTCACCCTTTGACTATGATAGTAGGCACTTGGTCTCTGTCTGATCTAATCGATTCCACCACACAACACGAGAATATAGCTGTCTTGATGTTGCACCCGCCAATGCACAACAAGCGTTCTGGCAATAAAAGCAGCGGTGAACAACCCGCGGCCTGTGTAAACACGCGTCGACCTGAGACTGACCGAAGTTAGATCTTTCGTGCGACAACCCCTTATCTGACCTAAAAGCATTTTGAAAGTCGTAAGTTTTAGAAAAAGCCTCTGGCCGCTCTCTCACAAGGCCGTCATCATCCATCCATAATATCTCACCCCTATCGGTCAATCGCAGGAT
Source organism: Lactarius psammicola (assembly GCA_025769895.1). Classification (NCBI taxonomy): domain Eukaryota; kingdom Fungi; phylum Basidiomycota; class Agaricomycetes; order Russulales; family Russulaceae; genus Lactarius; species Lactarius psammicola. Next base: position 76,670 of record WTXK01000011.1, on the reverse strand, counting down.
GTCATCACAGGACGTCATGTCGATTATACTTTGAACATTTGCGTGCGCCAGGTGCACCACCATTTGCTCTGGGATGCTGCTGCCATGAGCCGGGAGTAAGACGCTCGGCATGCTGGCGCAAATGCCGGTTACGCTCGCTCACGATGTCCCTGAGTCCTTGGCTTCTGATGGTGTCGAAGTGCGCAATCATCATGTATGTATGACGAATGTCGGCAGATGACGGCCGACTTTCCACTTCTTCACTTTTACATCCCCTTTCATCGCTAGTCCGGATAATACTCCTGCCGAGACAGACGTTGCGTGAATTCCGTGGGCCAGTCAGCCAAGTTGATATTCTTCGTGGACCACAGAGTTGGCTGTGCTACGTGACGGTGATGTGGACACTCTTGCCTCACCTATATCTCATTGGTCTAAATCGTAGTCAAGAGAGGATATTAATTACATACACGCCTACATATCGGTAGGGTATTTCCTTGTCTATGGTACTGCGAGTTACAAAAACTAGTGATGTTACACACAAGCACAATGCGAGATCCGAGAGTCTATGGTCTATATGCTGGACAAACTCACTCCAGTGATTTGCCCTCGACGGCCACCTGCAACGCCTGCTCAACGTCCCGCACAAGATCTGCGGCCTCCTCAACGCCGACTGATAGTCGGATCAAATCGTCACCAATTCCAAGGGTTGCACGCTCGGCGGGGGGAATACTGCCGTGCGTCATAAGAGCGGGCAGCTCCGCAAGGCTTTCGACGCCGCCAAGCGACTCCGCGAGCGTGAAGAGGCGGGTCGCACTAAGGAAGCGTCGCGCCTCTTCGATCCCGCCTTGTATGCGGAACGAGATCATCCCGCCGTATGGGAAGGATCCGTCTGGATTGTGTTCGGCTTCCGCCTGGACGAAGCGTGCGGCGTGCGGCGAAAGAGACCGCCATGCGAGCTCGTGTCGTGGGTGGGAAGTAAGGCCTGGGTATATGACCTCCTTGACATATGGGCTCTTTTCGAGAGCCCGCGCGACCAGCAGGGCGTTGCGCCCATGCTCCTTCATGCGCAAATGTAGTGTCTTGGCACCACGTTGGGCCAACCAGGAATCATACGCGCTCGGAACGGCGCCAATGGCATTTTGAAGGAAGGCCAGGCGTTCTTGGAGAGCGATGTGATGAGAGGGGAGGATGACGGCACCCATGACAACGTCCGAGTGGCCATTGACGTATTTCGTAAGGCTGTGGACGACGATGTCGGCGCCTTGCAGCAGAGGCGACGAGTAGAAAGGCGACATGAAGGTATTATCGACTAGGACTAGAGGATGGGACGGGTGCGCGTGTGCGATCGCAGCAATGCGGGGTATATCGATCAATCGAAGGGTTGGGTTGGTGGGCGACTCTATCCAGATGAGCTAAAAGCATGGTAGAAGTCAGAAAGGTGAAACGACAATCAAGCAAGATGGCCGAAACGTGCCTTGGTGTTATCACGGATAGCGTGTTTCACTTGCTCCTCGTCGGCATTTTCGAGATCAACAAAGGTTGTTTCAAGGCCCTGGTTTTCCTTTGCGACACGAGTCATGTAACGGAATGTGCCTCCATAGACGTCATTAACGCTGACGATGTGGGCGTTGGGACCCAAGGACTGAAGAACCGTGGCAGTTGTGGCAGAACCCGACGCAAAAGCGAGACCGTATGCACCACCCGACTCGAGAGACGCGAGAGTGCGTTCGAGGGCGCTTCGATTGGGATTACCAGACCGGGAATACTCGAAACCCTATTACGTAGGGGAGATACGTTAGGAACGAACAACCAGTGCAAACAAGATGACAGGGGGGTAATTATTAAGTTCCCTGCGGCCGAAGAGCGACGCAAAGGAAAATAAATATGAAGATACTTGCCTTGTGGTTTCCAACACCATCCTGCTTGTACGTGGTGCTCAGGGAGATGGCGGGGATGACCGCACCAGTGTTAGGATCTGGGTCAGACCCAACATGGATAGCTCGAGTGCCAAAGCCGTCAACGACTTCTTGATCGATCTTTTTGAGCTGGGTATGTCTATTGACGGGAGAACCGAGGGCTATTGGCGCCATTGCGTGATAACTGAAGGGGATGCATTGATATCTTGTCGGACCAGCTCTTATATGTGGATGGAGCAAAAGCACGAAAGCATGACGCCTTCCAGCGAGATACACTCACGTGATCGACTTTGGCATCCCTGGCTTACTGATACTTACTCAGCGACACTCAAGGATATCCCGTTGTTCCTCTTTCTGGGTCTTTCAATTACTCGATGACTCACCGGACCAATTAACGATACAGTACAGACGGCTTGGTTTCCCTCTGGCGCTTGCTCCTCCATAATTGCTCAGGCTCTATTCGAATCCATCTAGGTTTTTGGAATGGGACTACCGTATGCATCTGGGACTGCCGATAAGTGGCACTGCCGATACATATATGGGAGCCTGGACTAGCACGCATGCTGCCGTAGTGGCGCACACACTTTAACCAACTGGACTGTTCTCCGTACAGCAACTCCCCTCGTGCTATGCCATCAGCAGCTTTCGGAGCAGGGGCCATCCCATACAGGCCCTTCGGCCGGATCTTTTGGACGACCATCTTTCCGCTTTTATGCCCTTTCGGAACCAGCATTCCGTTCTAAAGCCTGTCAGAGGGAGAGGGTCCCACCGTCCGTCAGAGTAAGATTGTGGGGCTCGTTCTCGTGACAGCACGTGGTCCAATTGCGTCGCTTCTTATTACAAGATGGGGATTCATTCAACTGCATCTGTCCGGTGCTACACGCGTCCTACGGTGAGTCGCGAAATGGGACAACGGAGCGTTCCATACAACGAATTTTTTTTTGGATTTAGGGTCTGGGTTTGCCGTGAGGGTATATGTTTTCCAACCTGCGCCTTGTCTCTGTTCGAGATAAGTTGGCCCCTAAACGTTAACAGTGCGATACAACCTCATCCCAGACAACAACAAAAAAACCTCCCCCAAAACGCAAGCGCCACGCTTCTCCATCTACCGCTACACTGCGCCGGATTAGAAAGGCTGTACAGAACAACATTTCTGCAAATACTACTCTCCGAATCATATGTTGGCACGTATCCGCACGATCGCACTTCTCCACGTTCGAGCTTAGGGTTTTTCGCTTCTCTTTCCCCTTCCTTGCGACTTCCTGATTCAAAAAAAAGCCCCGCCCTGTTTTGCGCTGAGATTCTTCGAGAAATGTGCGTAACGTACACATTCACACTCGCCGCCGCCCGCTTACTGCTTCGGGCCCTGCACATATCGAGTCGAGTCGCGCAATTTTTTTTTTGTGAGTTACGAACTCTCTATCGGCACAATAGGATTGTATGCGCCGCAGATTGCACTACCCTATCCAACCTTGTTTCTGTCGGGGAAGAGAGATATTTATGGGAAACGGTGGTGTTCCCACGAAGAGATCGTCCCTTGCGCGTCTACTAGCGACGTGCTGTCACATAGGCTGGAACCTCGTTAAGCCCTTGACTAAGACTTCGTTCACTCTGTGTTGGATGTACAACTAATTTGCGTATGCACGTCAGTGCAGGTGTGATACATCGTGACAATACATGGGTACTGATACTACTTCGGTGCAACACCAACTGCAGGGGAGGAGAGGGAGGGAGGGATGGGGGTAAACAAAACAACAAAGGAGAGGAGGGCGGCTGAATACGCTATAGTACTGAAAAGAAGCGATATACGCTGCGGCCCGCACAACATTACGCACGTGCACGATATTCCGTCCAAAGCCGTTCCACGAACGACGGGTCCGTCTATCACAATGATCAGATGAGGTGTCTCGAAAAAGAATAGATACGCACATGAATCAAAGTGAGCACCTCTCTGACAAACTCGTTTTTGCGATCCGCCGTCGGCGCTGCCAGGTCGCTGCTGCCGTTCACACGCCCGCGCATAGCCTCGACGATCGCGGTGACCGCTGCAGGCTTTGCGAGGGCATCTGAGGGAACAGCAGCCGGGACTTGAACTTTGTTGGCATTGGACCCATTGGCGACCGACTTGGGCTTGGACTTGGACTTGTCGCTAGAAGGCGCCTGCGCAGCTGCTGTCGCCTCGGAGGAAAGTTGTGCGGGAGCTGGCTTGGGTGGTTGGACGGAGTGATTGGCCTTGTGAGCCCCCATGTGCAGGGGTGGCGTCGCCCTCGACACAGACGCACCGGTGCGCGGCGGCGCCTGCGAAAGCCTCGCTAGTGTCGGGTGGGAACCCGCGTTTGCATTGGCGTTGACGCGCTGCGCGTCTCCGGGTACGTCCCACGAGCGCTCGATCTCCTCGCGTTCCCTCGCTCTATCCCTCTTCGAGTGCTTTGCGCCGTTCTTCCCGTTCTGGCGCTGGCGCTCGAACGCGTCGACGTCGCTCAGTGCACTGGTGTCGGCAAAGTCGAGTTCGACGATGTCGTCGCGGTCGTCGAGCGGGGCGCGAGGGTACGGCCATAGGGACGAGTCTTCGTGGAAAGGCACTAGCTGGCGTGGTGCTAGAGAGGAACCGGTGCGGGGAGCGGGGCTTGGGGCAGCCGCCACCGCCGTGACTGTGGCCGGAGATGGATCTGGGGGGACTGGTATGGTCGGCGCAGACGAGGCTGCAGTTGGCAGGACAGCCGGTGAGGAGTGGTGGGATGACAGGGTAGTAGGAGCAGAGCTGGGCAACACCTTCTCGGACGATGCGAACCCGCGTAACGGAGGACGTGGTGTGACATCGCCGAGCTCGTGCTTCCTGTTGCGATTCGCGTGCGGCTTAGGCCGCTCATCGATCGGTGAGTCGGCTTCGTGCAGATCGTCACTACTTTCGACATCACCCTCGTATCGGCGATGCGAGGATGCAACACTGCTCGTGCGACTAGGTGGCATACCGAGTAGCGCAGATATCACATCCTGCGTTAAGATCTGCGGGAGTTGTGACGTGGTGGGTTGCGGAGAGTGTATAAGGTGCGCCGCTGTGCGCGGCGTAGGAGATGGTGGATCAGAAGACTCGGGCTCTGACGAGGAAACATCACTACGGGAGTGCGCAGTGGCGAAGGAGAGGCGCGTGGAGGGCGGGGCGGAAGGTGGGGGTGGGAAGGGTTCCGAGCTCACGTGGTGAGGAAAGGGAGGCGTGGGTGCAGGTACGGGGCCTCGGGAGGGGGAAGCAGAGGCGAATAGAGAGTCGAGCAGAGGAAGGCTTTTGTTAGCGGTCGTTGGGGGTGGACTTACAAGACGGGAAGCAGGGGTGGAAGTGGCAGAGGTGGGAGTGGAGGCAGACGCAAAGAGGGTTTCAAGAGTCACCTTACCATTAGGGGGTGTGGCGGCCGGTGAAACAGTGGGGATGAGCTTCGAAAACAACTTGTCGAGATCTGACCCAGTTCCGTTGATGGTCGCTGGCTGAGACTGTGCTCCGTTGGTTTTCTCAGGGAGCGTCACAGTATCTGCATTTGCAGGTGGGGTTGTACTAGCGCCTGGCGAGTTGCTGTCGGTGAAAATGAGATGTTGGGTGGGTGGCGGAGGTCGATCCAGATTGTACGGATACGCCTCCCCTTTACGTACGAAGGCCATCAGTCTAAGAAAATCGATTTAACATGACGTCGAAGCTTTTACGGAAGTAAGCACTTGCCGTTCTATTGTATCCGCAAGTGGTTCATGATGTTCTGAGTCGGAACCCAAAAACCAGAACATGACGGTTTCATGACGACCCTTATCTGGCTTTTGATTGAGTAAATATCGCCAATTGGTAAGGGGATCGCTGGCAGAGGGTGCTCGGCGGCGGGCATCTGTCCAACTTTCCGTCAGCGCAGGGGGGGCAGATTTAGCCATGGCAAGGCGCTTGGCGGTGAATTCGGGGTAAGAGCGGTACATGAGATATTCGCCTTCTGCCTGTATTTCGTCCTCGGGGTGGATGGGATGTATGTAATCATTCATTCCCGCACGGTTAAGGATGAAAAGGCCATAAGGGGGATATGCAGCTCTGGAATTTGCGGGGATGAGAAGAGCCGCATGGTGATGATAGGGCCGCACACGCACCGCTCGAAGAGAAAGGATGCACCCTCAAACCCGTCTTTCTGCCACTTCCCCTCATGAAGACGGTATAGACAGATGTGGCTGAACTGGTCAACGATGGAGAGTATAGTAGGGTCTATACGACGTAAGCTCTTTAGGTTCTTCTGGTACCGAGCAGCGGCTGTCATGGTGCTTTGGGCTTGAGGTTGTGACTTTGATGTGGGTGAAAGGCTAGGGGAAGACTCTGACTGAGGGCGCGCATTTGAAGGAGGAGATGTGGGGACAGGTTTTGAGCGTTTTGAGGAGCCATTTGATGCTAGGCGGGACCTCCTTGAGGGTGTCATTGTGGATGTCGTGGACGAGTTTCGATAAACGCCGCGGCTGCGACTCGGTTGCCTTTCTCGGTCATTCCATATGATGTTTTAGGAGATTTAGGAGATTCTAAGTGTTCGTCACCTCCCTCGCCCTCTCAACCTTTCTCATCCACTTGACATCCCTCGCAACCTTCTCCTCTCGAACACGCCGCCTTCGCCTGTTCAAATGTCCCCAATCTTTTCCAACCCCAACCTCTGCACCAAACTCCACCTTTGCGTCCTCGTCCTTGGACTCTCTTATGGGCTTTGCAGACTTGTCGACTAGCTGCCACATCCAGGTCGATACAGGTTGCGAGAGAGACTCGGCGGACATCTTCTTAAGTTGGGCAATGGACATCGTCGACGCGCGCTGTTCGATTTCTGCAGGAGTCAACACGCGTTTTATGTGCACCTTCTTTACATCTCGCGTGCGAACAAGATCCTCCAGTATCGTCCGTTTTAGATAGCTGTCGTGAGGACGTGTGTTTGTGAACGTGTGAGTTGGGGTGCGCGTGATACACGTACCTCAGAGACCGCACGGGGTGATCAGGATATGGGGGTGCAGGCTTGGTATTCTTGAGATACCGCGCCCAAGGCGTAAGAGGCTCTACACTGGTGACTGGTGGAGGTGGAATCTTGACAACCTTTTCGAGAAGCTCGCGTGTAGATAGAGGTTCGCTGTGGGATTTGAGGACTTCCAACACGAGATTGCGAGCCTCTGAGGATGCCTGCTTTGGCCATGCTAGCAGACGTTGGGTGGCCATACTAGTACGTGTGAGGTGGGAGTGAAGTAACTGAGACCTCGCGTGGGAAAAAGAAATATGTAAATTATTGGGCGGTAGTTTTACTTAGACTACACGTTCCACTCGTCATCCTCTGGCTTATAGTTCTTCGCCATATCCCAGTAACTCATCAACTTCGCTCCAAGCGCGTCGCGCGCCGCAGAGTCCGTCGGGCAGCTCTTCGGCCGGAAATTCGTAAAGGCGCGCTCGCGAACTGGGCCTTCCCACACGAGATCGCACCTATTACCTTCCAGAGATACCCCTCCACTCGATGGTCCCGCAGCCGTCTTTCCTTCTCCGCTTTCGTCGACCTCAGCACCCTCTTCACCATCTGCAAGTTCAACTTCCTCCTCACCACGCGCGCGTGCAGCCTCGGTCCATGCGATTCGGTGTAACATCAGTCGCTTGTAGCTCCTCATGAATTTCGGTGCGCCTTCGGCGTACACCATGCTGAACGCCGGGTTGAAGATCACGAGCCCAGTGAGGGCCATCTGTTCCCCATTCTTGCGCACTTTGAAGCGGTGCGCTGGATCCGACAGTGTGGATATTTTGTAGACCGCGCCGACGATTCCTTTTTTGTCCTCCTCGGCTTTCTTCGTTTCGACCTTCTCCCGCCGTTGTTCGTCAGTGAGTTTGCGTTCGGCGTTCATCTTGTCGTGCGTATGCTTACGCATGGCTACTTCACGGCGCACGCGGGCTTCAACACGAGTGGGGTCTTGGACAGCGTCGGAGGTGAGAACCTTCATCAGGTTGGAGAGCCGCACTGGGAGAATCTGTAAGTTAGGGAAGGGTGGACACAAACGGACACAACAGACCTTTTGGCGGATCAGGAGGAATCAAGCCCATTCGAATGCGATCTCTCTTGTCTTGGAGCTCGGCCTGACGGCGCTGCTTCCTCATCTTCTTTTGCTCCTACATTCATGCCATTGTGAGAAGGTTGGTACCTCTTTCAACTCAATGAGGCGCACCTTTTTCGTCAGCATAAGTGGCTTGGGCGCCGGTTTATTCTTATCTCCAGGAGCAGGGATAGGGATAGGATGCTGGATATAGATGGTGATTGGCGAATTCTCTGTCCTGATCTTGAGATATGCGGGGTCAAAGTCGTCTAGGTCGGAATAACGGCCAGTGGGAAGAAGCGGTGCATCCCACCACTCGGCAATGGGAGGCACTTCACGCTACAATGCGACCGTCCATTAGGATCCCACTAAAATATTATCACAAAAAAAAACATTGACGTACTCTGATATTCTTCTCCAGTGTATCGAACTCGCTGTCCAACCCCGCCTTTCTCGCACTCTCCGCGATACGTTGCTTCAAAGCTTCCAATTGTGAATCTTGCCGCATTTGATTGGCAATAGACACGTATTTTCCCTTGGGGTTAAACCTCAAAGAGCGCCCCACGCGTTCACGCGGTGCGCCTTCGAAGCCTGTCTCTGCGGACGCGCTGGCAGCCGCCGCAGCGTAGGGGTTTTCCTTCGCAACAGTAGGTGCAGGTGGCGGTGCAGGTGGTGGTGTCGGCACGTTACGTGCGTTGGCACGGATGGACGCAAACTTGGGCTGCATAGGCTTGTAACGATCCTTCTTAGACTGCGGCGCTGGGGTCGAAGTGTCGAGCAGGAGCGGATGTGCCGCCATCTTGAGACCAGCACCCTGCGGTGCGGGCTCGGCGCTACGACTCTTCCCGCGAGACGGCGGGGCGGACTGCGACAATATCAGTCAACTGAATTGAATGCGGAGAAGTGAGAGGAAAGAGGGTTTTACCATGTATGGATTGTCCTTCGTCGCGAGTTTGTTCTGGGCCTCGGCGACCTTGCGTTTCGCTTCTGCAATACGCTTGCTGACATCTTCTGAAAAGTGCGCTGACGCAGCTGAGGGCCCAGGGCTGCGGGGGTGTGCAGGTACTGGGGTAACTGATGCTGGCGAGGCAAAGGCGGAGGCCGATCCAGAGCGCATGGCGGCTAGCTTCGCAGCAATCTCGGCGCGCTTTTGCGCGATAAGTGCTTCTTTCTAATCATATGAAGTAAGAAAGGTGACTTTTGGGGAGTCGCAAAGAATGAAACAAGGACGTACATCGTCGAGTCTATCGGATCCATGAGAGGGAGTCTGGGGGGTAGAAAAGGTTATAGAAGCAAGTCAGAAGCGAATATTGACGGCCGTATTCACCTTAGAAGGGAGGAAAAGTACTCACTGTTGTCTCGCTGTTGGAAGACAGAGTCAGAACAAGGACGCAAGAGCCAGTGCAACAAACACAGACCTTCGGGCCTTCTTTGAGGCCGAGGAGGGCCCATTCTCCTCGAACGCCCTCTTTCTGTCACTCATGAATGCAAGTGGATGGGCAACGCGGACGGTGGTCGTCGCGGCTGGTGATGCGCGGTGACGACAAGGCAAGGTGGCTCTGGGTTGCGTTGCGAGAACGAGGTGATTACCTAATCCCACATGCTTTCCCTGCCCTCCGTCCATTCCCTCCTGGGCACCGCTCGCACTGCTCCGTCCTCCGCTCTGCGGACGCGGATATCAGCGTCAACGAATGGAGGACCGTCGTTCGTGCGCTTCCGGCATCAGCTGGCGCCACGCAAAGTGACATTCATCAAGCGACACAAGGGAGTTATTCCGATCCCCATTGGCGGGTCGGTCAAAGGCTCCACGCTCGCATATGGAGACTGGGGGCTTCGTATTAAGGGCGACGGTGTCCGTCTCTCGGCCAAGCAACTTATGTCTGCCGAGGAAGGTCATAAAGCGCAAAATAAAACCCGTCAAAGGCGCCAAGGTTTACTTGCGTGTCTTCCCTGACATCCCGGTCTGCATCAAGGTGTGCCATTTCTTGAAAATCAGCCTTGTAGCCTCACTAACAAAACTAAGGGAAATGAAACCCGCATGGGGAAGGGGAAGGGGACATTTGAGTTTTGGGCAACTCGGTATGTTTTTACACTTCCAATTCGCCCTTTACTCATTTGCCGCTCCTTCCAGGGTACCAACAGGACGTGTCATATTTGAGATTGGCGGTACTCCTGTCCGTGAGGAGCTGGCCCGTGACGGTGCGGTAGTGCTACTTCCTGACTAGCTCTCTACTAAACGCCTACGCAGCCCTTCGTCAAGCGGGTAACAAGCTTCCAACAATCATGGAGTTCATCGACCGGAAAGCGCCGCCTCGTTTGGGGAGCTTACTTCTTAACTCAGATGCGGAGAAAGGTTCTGATGCAACATCGCCCCCGGCGTCTTCATAGCTTACAGCTGTTTCTATCTTGCACGACGAGAATTGATCCGACATTCTAGTTGTCAGACCAATGGTGTCTGACAGAGTTCTCTTATGTGGCGTGCACTCCCTCGACGACGACCGATAGTTTGTCTAGACCCACGTACGCGAACAGCAACCCCCGAGTTACGTCAAAGAATAGCCACTTGATCATCCTCGGGACTTGTAGAGAGTTATTAAACCTTCAGGTAAAAGGCAAAAGTAAGAAAGATTGTTACTACAGCATCGAGAACAGGTAATTTTCCATAGACATACATAACATAGGCATAAGGTTTTTAAGTCAAGTTCAACGTCCTTGCATCTCCGAAGCAAGTTGAGTCAAGATACGAGCGACCTCTCCTGCGGCCTCCTTCACTGCCTCACGCTCGCCTTCCATAACCATATTGAGCACTTTCCCGTTGAATTTATCTGGGTGCCATCGCAGCATCTCCGAGCGAATGGTCTTGGCTTGCCCCGCGCTCTGCACGGACTCGCGCTGAGGGTGGCACAGAAACTCCTGGATGCGCACGGGTGTGATGTCCTCGGCGCTCGCGGCGATCCCGAACAGCGGCCACGGGATATCAGAGAAGCAGAGAGGACGGACCCCGACGTCCGCGCGCAGCACGGCCCATTTCTCCTCGTAATAGCGGTGCCAGTCGGTCACCCACTGCGCCAGCGCAGTCTCCGCGACCGCCCTACGACGCAGGGCCTCCTGCTCCCTCGAACGACGCTCATGCTCAAGACGCTCCTCCTCGCGCCGGGCCCTCTCCCTGCGCTCCTCGCGCGCAGCGTACCGGCGGCGACGCTCCTCGGCCTCGCGCTCGCGGCGGCGACGGCGCTCCTGCGCCTCCATCTCCTCCTTCAGTCCTGCGCTGCTCTTCCTCCACACGACGCTGCTTCTCCGCCTCCTCCGCCTCGGCACGGCATTGCGCCTCCTGGGCCTTGCGCTGGTCCTCCGCGAGCAGCCGCATGTACTCTGCGTCCTCCTCCGCGCGCCGCAGACGTTCTTCGGCCTCGGCAGCCTCGCGCCGCTCGTCTGCGGCACGCAGGAGCACCGCGCGTTCCTTGTACAGCGCCTCGAAGAAAACCTTCTGCGCGACGAGTGGCGTCGGGTCCGCGTCGTGCTCGGTGGGGGTGGGGGTGTTGGGGATGCTTCCAGGCGGCGCGCACACGTACGCGCCGGGCGGCTGGGGGTAGCTGGGGACGATGGCGGCGGCGTTGGTGCCGCGCTTGAGGGGTCGCGCGTGCCGCCGCTGGCGGTGCGTGCTATTGCGGCCATCGCTGCGCGGGGTCGTTCCGTTCGCGGCGCTGGTGGTGGTGAAGGACGGCACGGCGCTGACGGGCCTGGAGCGAATTCTGCTTGCGCTTTTGGTGGCGCGGAGTCTGGCCGCCCGCGCGGCGAGGCGCGGGTTGCGGCGCACGAAGACGTTGGGGAGGTACGTGTTGCGAGAGCTGGAGAGTAGTTTGCGAGTCTTGAGGGAGTGGAGGAAGGTAGTCAAGATGCTGAGACCGAGACGCATGGCGATGAGGATGTGGATGCCTTGAGACGATGGGTATGTGCGAGTTCTTGCTCTCAAACTTGAGGTCCTTGCTGGAATTTGGTGCTTGTAGGAGGCCTTGGTTAAGGAGATATGAAGAAAAAAAAACAATATTTGCGTGTATGGAGGCCGAGACGAGGCGAGACTGTAGCATTTATACGTGTAGACCGCGACTACACCTAAACGTCAGTTGTGGCAAACGCGTAGTGCTCACCGGATCTGGCGGATTTCGGAAAACACAACTGCTCGGTGAGATGCTGAGGAGCCAGACGGATCGATAAGAAGAGCGTGAAGTCGAGTTCGTATTAGCCATATTCGTTCGCTGTTTGACTTTGGTGGGTTAGCGAAACCATTATTCATTTGAATTTTCGGGTGGATCAGACTCTACCTCCGCTTCTGTTGGTTCAAGCGAGGGCACGAGAGCAGAATTTGTGGATACACTTCACTCGGACACGCGATACCGGATCGGGGACCGTGGATATTTCGTGGCATTGCGGTCAGAGACATGCCCGGAACAAAGCGTTGACGAACTCATAGTAAGAAACAGGTGTTGCAATCCAGGAAGTACAACACGTTTCCGACGCACAGCCTGAGCGAGGTGGGCCATTCAGTGGGATACCAGAGATTTCTTCGCGATGGCTCAGCTTTACACACGCCATCACTTGGTGGCCAAAGCTATAAGGTCTTTCACTTAACAAGCGACGGCCTTGTTTGGCACGTGGCGAAAGACCACGAGTCAATGTGGCCAATGCGGTCAATGCGGTCACAAAACTGGGCGCTATAACCACATTTGATGCAGACCACAGTGCAACAAAGCGATACGCGATGGTGTATTTGAAGTCGAGGTTGTGTGCTATATCTGCTGTCGCAAGTAAACTTCAGCACAACTCTATTCTTCTCATCCACCCCTCCTTCTCACCCGCTTTTTTAAATCTCATCACAATACCATGTCTCACGGTTACTCTCTTCGCCCTAATGTCAAAGGTCGCATGGAGAAGCGCTTGAACGCCTATGTGGCTGCCTTTGGCGAGGAGAACAAGAACAACATCGTTGCTGCACCCAGCGAAACCGGCGAGGGCATTCGGCTGGTCTTCGACCGGGAACGTTCGCTGGAGCCCGTACCCGGTGGTCCGATAGAGCAAGGCCACACCAACACCTCCGAAGACGTGATCATCATCGACGACTCGGACAGCGACTCTGGCGCTGACTGTGACTCCGACTCGGGATCAGAGTCCGACACGTCCGAGTCGTCGTCCCCACAGACGCCGCATCGTGCGCACTTCGAACCGACATCAGCGCTCCGCACGCCGAGGCCCCAGCGGCACGGCGAACAGAGGCAGGAGGACTGGCGCGAGGGCAGCGTCGCGTCGTCCGTCAGTGTGGCGGACAGCATGGCGTCGATCGTGGAGCGCGGCCGCGTCCTGCGCTCGCAGCTGCAGGACGTACAAGCTGGCCGGCAGCGCGTGGAGGAGCAGCGGCGCGCGGAGGGACAGCGGATCCGCATCGAGCAGATCCACCGGCTATTCGAGGAGCAGGAGAGTATCCTGCGCGAGCGGCTGACGGCGCTTCAGCAGGAGTACGAACAGGTCATCGCGCAGCTCGACCAGGAGGAAGACTCGGAGGCATTCGCCATCAAGGAGGAATTCGAGGCCGAGTCGGATTTCGGATACACGCCGACGGAGACGTCCGAGTCCGAGTCCGGGCGGCAGCGCCGCAGGTCCCCCACGCCTTGGTCGTATCCCTGGTCGCGAGAACAGGCAGAAGTCCCTTACCCCCTGGGCTGAGCCCGGAAATGTGCCCCCAAATGTTACCTTTTCGCCATCAGTATCCCCAGATCCCGTTGCCGGCCCTTCGCACATGGGCCCCTCAATGATGGGGCAGCACAGGCAAGATCAACATGGTCGCGGTTTGCGTCGCCAGCACGCACAGCATATGCTCGTTCCGCAACACAAGCATACTACTGCAGGACCTGGGTTTGTGACGGTGACGCAGCGTGTTCAAAAGCTGGGCCCTAGCGGAACGGCGATGTTTGACGCGTTTACAAACGAGCCGGTGTTGGAGACGAAGCGTTATCGTGTACGGGCTGATGTGCTGCAAGGGATTGACGAGGACTCGGATATGGAAGATTTGTAGATATTATCGATGTTAAGGTTTATGGTTAACATGGCTAGTCAGTCTTACCCCGGAGTTGAGGGAGGAGTGTTGTCCCGATCCGAAATCAAGTGTATTCACACTCGGCTCTTCTTTCTCCCACCCACAACACAACCACTCGCCTCGTTCATCTCTCATTCTCCCCTCGTCCTTTTACATCGGACCCTTTTCTTTTCTGGTGTGTTCGGCTTAATTTCGATCTGGAGGTGTCTATCTGACACCTAGAAATACCAATAGGTTGTGTCTAATCAGAGCATACATCCACTGACTTGTTGTCCTCTCGCCCTTTGATTTGAACGATGGGCTCGCCTCCAAAGCCGTGGGAGCGTAGTGGTACTATCGCAGCAGCAGCTTCACCTTCTCCTCTTTCAACCTCGTCTCCCGCCCCGGCTCCTCCCGTCCCCGTTTCGGCGTCCACAACCAGCACCTCCACCACGACCCCACCTTCTGTCCCCGCCCGTCCTGCATCCTTTGCATCTCCTGCGACACCTTCAACAGCCTCCCCATTCAGTTCACCGTTCTCCAGCCCCTACAACCGCTTCGGCACAAACTCGTACTCACCCTATGGCTCTTCTCTATATGGAGGCGTTGGGTCTCTTGGGGGCTATGGCGGATATGGTGGCTACGGAGGCTACGGAGGCCTCGGAATGAACAGCATGTACGGGGGGACTTACGGCGGCATGGGAATGGGCATGGGTGGCATGGGCATGTACGGCCAGCCTGGCATGCCGTTCGACCCCTCCAATCCGAGCGTCACGCAGGCGCTCGAGTCGACGACCGCCACAACGTTTGCGCTCCTCCACTCGGTAGTGCAGACCTTCGCCGGCGTCGCCCAGATGCTCGAGTCAACCTTCATGGCGACCCACTCGTCCTTCTTCGCCCTCGCCGGCGTCGTCGACCAGTTCGCCCAGTTGCGTAATGCCCTCGGCAGCGTGCTCGGCCTCTTCGGGCTCGTGCGCTGGCTCCGTGACTTGCTCACCGGCCGCAACAGCAGCGCCCGCGGCGAGATGCGCGGCGAGTTCCGCGAGTTCCTCAATGGGCGCCCCGTGCAGGGCCCCGCACCCGCCCCGCCAAACGCGAGCAAGAAGCCGCTCATATTCTTCTTCCTTGCCATGCTCGGCATCCCCTACGCAATGCACAAGCTCGTCAAGCTCATCGCCGAGCGCGCCGCGCGGCAGCAGCAGCAACAGCCACAGCAGCAGGGTATTCTCATGCCGAGCGGGCAGGTCCTTCCCCCACTCGATCCGTCTCAGCTCTCGTTCGCACGCACGGTGTACCCGTTCCAGGCGTCGACACCTTCAGAGCTCAGTCTACAGGAGAACGAGGTCGTCGCCATCATGGGCAAGCTAGATCCTAGCACGGGGATGGAGGTCGACCCGCGCATGGAGGTTGAGACGGAATGGTGGAAGGGCCGTACGCGAGAAGGCCGTGAAGGCTGGTTCCCCCGAAAATTCGTCGAAGTATTGGAGCGGAAGGCGCTGGAGGCCAAGAAGGTAGACTGAATGAAAACTCGTCCGGTACTCGGCGTTTCGTTGCTACACCCACTTTGTATGCCATCCACTCGTTTTCCCCACTTTTTTTTTCCCTTTCTGCCATTCACTTGTACAGAGACCGATCTCTTTGCCCGTGTATTTTACAATATTTTTTGTTTCCTACATAGTTGCATCTTCGCTGGGCATTATCCAGTTGTCCGACAGAACCATGCGGTGTTGGCCCCGTTTGTGTACATGATAACCTTTAAGCTTTACAGTAAACCTCCAGACATTGCCAGTTCGGAGACAAAGCGGGATTAAGGATTCCACAAAACATAGTGTGCCTATCTGCTAATTTACAAAAGCGTAGTTACACCCAGTGCTGTCAAAGCTGCGAATGGTGTCGAGGGCCTCATTGTAGGTCCGCTGCCGCTGCGGTTTGTGCACGAAGGGCTCGAAAACGAGTGGTGGGTGGGAGGGGTGGAAAGAAACGATACTGGGGTCTCACAGGGCTCTTAAACACAAACACGGGGAAGGGGAGAAACGAAAAAAAAAAAAAAAAAAAAAAAAAAAAAAGTGAACAAGAGAGAAAACCGAAACCTGAGACGTGCAAAGCCAAATGGTGATTATTCATGACGACGTCGATAGTCCGACTTCAGGAGAGGGAATAGTATTCGGCGCGGGTGGCGGCAGCGGCGACGGCGCGTTGTTGTTGTTGGAGCCGGGCACGATGCTACCCGCACGACTGCGCGGGACGAGCTGGCCTGTCTCCGCGACGCGCGCGCCGCGCTCGACGCTCCTATGGCGCGAGGCGCTACGGCTAGCCTGGCGGAGGTCATGTATGGAGCCATGGCGCCAGCGGCTTCCGCGAGGCTCGACGGGGGAGTCCGGGCCTGCATAGGAGGAGGAAAGGGACGGGGGCGGGACGGAGGGGTACGAGAGGGGTTGCGGGGGTGCGAGGACGCGGGGCGCGGAGGAGGACGGCGGGGTCGTAGCGGCTGTGGCGAAGCTCGCTGGGTGCGTGGAAAGCGAGGGGGAGAGGTATGGAGAGTCCGAGGCGGACGAGGGGGAATGCGAGAGCGGCGTCGTTGATTCGGAGACGACGTTCGTCGGCGGACGGTGGATCTGTGAGGGCGGTCGCGGGATCGCGACGCTTGGCGAGGTGCGCACGGCGTGTGCACCGATGGGCAGTGCGACTGGACGTCGAGGGGGAGGAAGATGCGTTGGACGACGATCGCCGGTGCGTGGGCTGGAAGTACGGGTCGTGCGCCGATAGACCGATGAGATTGTCCACGGGGAGTCCTAACTGAGACCAGTTGTGAGCCACATGAGTTGGAAAGGACGTAACAATATAAAAGTAACGTACCCGCCGCCTGTGCTGGATCAGCTCTTCCCTGTATATTTCGTTGAGCCGCGATATCCGGATGAACTCGCGCTCGGTGTCCACAAGGCGGTTTCGCAACTGCTCGTTTTCACGGCGCATGGCCTCGAGCATGTCCTCGGAACTCGGTGCGAGTGGGTTGGGCAGACGGAGAAGAGTGGGCGATTGCGTGCCGTCGCCGTTGATACCACCGATGCTGGCCGCTCCCGGGGACCCCCCATTCTGTTGGTTCGCAAGCTGCTGCGCAAGACGCAACGCCGAGAGCTCACGGGAGAGGCGGTTTACGTGTGACTCTGATTCGGCCTCGAGCACATTCTCGAGTTCAATCTTCTCTTCCTGGAGCTGTGGGTTCGTAGATATTGAGTATAATGAACCCCTCTTACGGCGTTCATATGGAGACGAACCTTTTCGAGTTTGCGCGAGAGCACGTTTATAATGCGCTCCTCCTCCGCCTCGTAGGCATTTATCAGATCCTCTTCACGCTTACTGCTGCTGGCGCTGCTGGCACTAGAGAGTCTCCGGACTGGCGGGGAGAGGGACATTGTCGTGGCGTCTCGATGACGGAAGTAATGAGGGATGAGCCGACTGAACCGAACCCGTGATTATGTTCGATGAAAGGGGCCCCCCGATTTGTAACCTCGACTCTGGACTTTTATAATTTAAGGATATCTATCATCTTACGCTGCACGCCAATGGCATGACGGTAAAAGAAAAGTAAAATGTAAAAAGGGAGAGACATAGTATAATGACACGTCCTCTGCCTCAGAAATCGGACCCTTCCACTTTGAACCGCTGGCCATATTGCAGGTAACCTTGCATGACGAGTAAAATTGGCTCTGGTAAACCCATACTCAACATCGTGTTCCATATTTTTGCGTGTCCGTGGACTTGTTCAAGTTTGAACAGCCAGCGCGCTATTTGTGTCGGGTACTGCGATCGTCGTATCCAAAATCAGAAAACAAATGCGCACACACAAAATAACGTCATGGTGCGAACATACCGCAAGTTCAGAATACTCTCCGTACTGATAAGCTGCGACGCGTATTGCGGCCTGCAGCGTCCTCGTCAAGTCACCTTCATCT
The DNA here is from genome assembly GCA_025769895.1 of Lactarius psammicola. Lineage (NCBI taxonomy): Eukaryota > Fungi > Basidiomycota > Agaricomycetes > Russulales > Russulaceae > Lactarius > Lactarius psammicola. The sequence continues at coordinate 58,692 of WTXK01000011.1, read as the reverse complement.
GCGTACATGTCCACCAACTTTGCCCATGGCTTAATCGAGTACCGGGGAGTGTCCAACGCCCGCTGGAACGCTTCCTTCGCCTCCTCTTTATGATGAAGCCGCAGACCGAGGTCGCCGAGAATCTCCCATTCCAAGCCCGTCTTGCGGTATGCCACGTGCTGCGTTTTGAAGTGCGCGACTTCCGCGCGGAAAATCGTCCAAACTCGTAGGTCCTGGCACAGGGATTCGGCACCTTTCATTTCACGAGGCACGAAGCGCAACAACAACGTGGACACTCACCTCGTACAACACCATGAACAGATTATCAAGCCAGCGCTCACACAGGCGTTTGTTACTAAACGAGAAGGACTCTTGCCCACCCGGTCCTGAGGCGTCTTTGTTTTCCCCATTGCCTTCTCCAGCCGCTGCTTGAACAGGTTGCTGCAGCCCATCCGGCACAGGTTCTCCGTTTATATTTTCGACGCCATTCACCGCTGGCACTGCCGCCGCAGCTTTCTGCGCTCTCAATGTCTCCTCGCGCGCAGACTCTGTGGAGATCCGGATTGTCGGGATCGTGATCTCGGTGTCGTTGGTAAATTCGAGTGTGGGACTTTGGCTAGCGCTCGACGTGGGGGAGTCTATCTGGCTCGTAGACGTTGGTGCATGCACACCTTTTGTCGAGGCATCGTCGTCCGCGTCCGCCTCGTCCCGTGCAACTGCAGCGATGTCCACTTGCGCCTTCTGCATCCTGTACTCCTCTTCCATCACGAAGACAGCGCTCCGCGTCTTGAGAAGTTCGTCCCACCCAATTTGCGACACAAGCCGCGTAAGAAGCGCATAAGCTCGCGCCCATGTTCCGCGCAGTCCGGGGGCTGGTAGACGCTGCAAGGCCGGGTCGGCTTCATCGTCTTCCGTTTTCTCTCGCTCTGGCAGGATCTCTGCCACAGCTGCTTTCGTGGGAAGGTGCAGTCGCAAAGCAGTGAGGTTGCGGTGTGCGTCCCGTCCATTGAACGTGAACATTGGACATGAGTTGAGCGTGAGCAGCGCCTAGGCATGCGTATGTGTTACTGTCGACAGTGGAATATGATTTGGAAACGCACCGACTCGTACTCCCCGAGATCGATATAGATATCAGTGAGTTTCTCCCACGTCACGAACTCACTCGGTGCACAGTTGACCGCCTGGCGTGCAAGCTTGAGCGCCCACTCGTGTTTGCTCTTACTCCGCAAGAAGTCGCATTGCGTGTGAAGTAAGAGGTATGACTGTGGAGTCTGCTTCATCGCGGTGGCCATTATCTGTACTGCCTTGACCTCCTCGTCTGAAATAAAGTCAGGTGTACACTTTCCGTCACAAACCCCCTGCAAGACTCACTCATGCCTATATAACTCCGAGCGAGTAATGAGGATACTTCTGGGTCGCGCGCAGCCAACTTTTCGAACAAGTTCGCGGCGTGTTGCCAACGCCCGCTGTCACCGAAATACTTGAAAATGCCGGCAGTAAGGTGATTCGATACGATGGTCGCAACCTGGATCTCGGGGTCCGATCCTACTTGCCATCCTACATATTGTCAGTCCCGCACAAAAATGGAGCGTGCTATGTGACCATTTGCCCCGTACCTTTCATGAATAAAGCCTCTGAAGCCTGAAGGAAGCGTAGTTCCGCATCAGGCGTGGAGATGGGTTCTAGCCGGCGATAGGCCTCGAGGAAGTAGGTCGGGTCATCAGAGTACAGGATAGCGCGAAGGATGGCGGAGAGGTATGTTTCTTGCCAGATGTCGGGGGTAGCTTGATGTCTGCCAGAGCGGCCCATGGAGTGCCGAAAGGGAAAACAGAAGTAGAAGCACGCACCTCTCGCCTCGTAGGTCTATCACGTACGCACTCACACCACCAGGGATCTTGACGTCTACACGTACGTCCACGCGCGAAAACGCGTTGAAACAACTGTGAGGTAGCGGCCGATGAGTCGTCGAGTTCAATGTAGAAGAGAAGGAATGGTGAGGATATCAAGACAAGTGCTACAAGACGCACGCACCAAAAGCAACCGTTCTTGACCTTCCAGGTGGGGCCTTTTGCAAACCACGCTTGCGAGTCCTCGATGGAATATGTGAGGGAATTGATGTACGCCGCGAGTGATGCAGACGATGACGTGTCTATGCCGGAGACGTAGTGGTACGAGCCAAGCTGCGGCGCATTTCACAATCAGACCACACCGCGCGAAGGGCAGCATCGATGTTGGGACTTACATCGCGCTGACCTGCGCGTCCTGTGCCTTTGACGACATGACAGAGATCAGGTGGACCGAGTTCACGGAAAGTCGCTGCGAGAGAAGTCAGTTGAAAGGTGAAGCACGCCAAAGATCCAGGGATACGGACCAAGAGCCTCAGTTCGCGCGATGAGGGATTCTCCCAATTCGACCTGTACGATGTTCGAAAGAATAAACGTGTGACTGAACAAACGAACGATACCTCGAATATTTCTGGCACGTCCTTGAAAGCTGCTTCTGCTGCGGCCATTTGGCAATGGCAATGACAGTGGCCAGTGGTTAAGCTGAGAACGGACGGCAAAGCCAAACGACCCGGTTCGGAAATATCCGTAGTCATGTGGTATTCGGTCGACTAAGTCATACAATACAAACAAGGTACGGTACTGCTATCATTCGTCCCTGTCGTCCGTACGAGAACCGTCACCCTCAACCTGATCCTGTTCACCACTACTGGCCGCAACCAGTTGGTCACGTCGCGCAAGCATCTCCAATGCGAGTTCCGCAGCCTCAACCAACTTCCGCGCTCCTTCTGAATAAATCGTCAGCATACTAGCCATGGCCGCACCGTCCGCGTTCCCAATACTCACTTTCGAGACTAAGAACAAAGAGGGTCTGAAATTGTGACACCTGAGCGACCCGCACCATTTACGCTGACGCAAGGAGAGACACTCACATTCCTCGCGTGCTCATCGTCCCACGCCTCTTGCTTTAGCCGCTCATCGAAGCCTTCCTCCTGCGCGATCTCATCGAGCAGCTTCTTCAGCTCCTCTGGCACTGCGTTTTCCTGGGGGAATGAGACCCCGCTCTTCCCTCGAGGATCCGGTGGTAGACACAACGCGTCTGCATGTCCGCTCGCGATGAAGAAATATCGTGTATGCTCGCGGAACTTGAGCACCTCTTTCAGGACAATCGCAGGAAGCGGCTCTATCCGTGCGCGTAAGCACTCATCAGCCTCGGAAAGCGTCAGCCCTGGTTGCGGTGAAGAAACAAGACGCGCTGGTTGCGATGACGACATTTTGGCGAGGTTGGTTTGAAGAATTTGTGAAAGTGGTTGCTCGCCCATCGCGCGCTTCTCGCCAGTATCACGCCGCGTCGATTTGTCCTGACCCTGACGATATCGGGTGACCGCGCGGTCAAAAGTCTTCTTGCTGTGCGCGACGCGGCGATATTTTGAGGAGAACGCATCCGTGAGGACTAAAGCACACTCAGCTTACAAGAACTGGGACGAGAAGACGTAACACACCAGCAATAAGAACGGTCATCGCGCCAACTCCAAACAACGCCCAGAAGACGAATATAGAGCGTCCCAGGGCAGATTCAGGAGCAAGATCGCCATATCCGATAGTCGTAAAAGCGATGAAGCCTGTGGCGGTTTGCATTGATACGTTGTGCGAAATATCAAGACTCACAGAAATACATGGCTTGACCGTAAGTCCAACCCTCCGTGTGGGAAAAGATAAGGGAACCAATCTTAGAAATGTCGTTCAGAAGCAAGCTGGGGATGGGCCAGACGTGACTAAAAAGAAGACTACTCACAGTCCAGAAGGTGAAGAACAACGCCCACGACAACCCGAGCTAACAAACAAAATCCATTAGCCATGGTGTTATTCCGAAGAAATGGGGATGCACTTTGATGTATAGTGATCGACGCTCCTCTCTCTCGAGCACCTTCAACATGTTCACAGATGTCGGGTTGGGGCTCGGCTCAGGCGGGGTACCCTCCGTATCTTCGCCAGATTTTTCCAGACGCAGACGCAGCGCCCCACACATCTTCTTCCACAATGCACCACCGCACACCCTGGTTTTCTGTGGTTCGTTTACGGGGTCGATGGTCCATGTGAAGTCTAGTGGTACCCGCGTGCTTCGTCCGGCTTCTTGTTGCTGCTGCTGGTCGCCTTGATCCTGATTATGCTGGTGGTGGTGGTGGTGATGGTGGTGATGGTTTCTTGCGCGCCTCCTGAACTTGCGATCAACGAACTCCCCGAGCGGAACTCCGGCCTCCTGCGCTGCCGATTCCTGTACCTCTTTGGAGAGCGCCTCCGTGTTCAAGCGCATCGGCTGTGTCATGAAAGTTGATCCTCGGAGTATGAAACCTGATCCTCGACGGGGTAGCGTTGGCCTCTCGTACAGGGCGGAGGGTGATGGCGGCTTGTCAGGTGTCCACACCTCGAGCCCACGCTCGACCAGGCGCTTCTCGACTGCCGCGCGCCAGCGGCGTACCTGCTCCTGCTCGCGTTTCCGTTCACTGCGGCGCTTCCTGTATACCTGCAAGCGGCGGCGGTACCCGACCTCGATGCCTTCCAAAACAGCCTCCGTTGTGAGACGCACTGCGGCGCCAAGGATGATGATGCCAAACACGGCGTAGGCGCAAACTGCGGCACGTTGCGCGGGTGTTACCGGCACTATGTCGCCGAATCCGATAGTAAGTGTAGTTACGATAGTAAAGAACAGACCGTTCAGAAAGGTGAGGGTCATCATGAGCGAGGACATCAAAGCGCCGAACGCAACGTAAGTTAAGAAGATCATTGTAATGATGACGAGAGACCGTTGCCTGCGGGTGATACCGCTACCTTGATGTGACTGAGCACATGACAGTAGAACAAAAAAAAATTGATGGGAAGAACGGACCAGATTTAGAGAAATTAGGCGTCTTGACGAGGTCCCAGATTAGAGTAACATTTGTTATCATAGATACGACCGTCGAAACTATCGTCATCCAATACGCTTCGCCGTACGTGAAGCCATCGTTGAAACGATGTTGGACACCGAAAATTATCACAGTCACAACATTCAGTAGATCTAGGTGGGCTAATGTGCATCCGATAGGTGATATAAAATGGAAGGCTTACCGTGTATAGTCAGCGCTACAATACAGAGGATAGTGCATGTTTTTACGCGTCGTTCCATGAACCGGCAGATGAGGGCGAGGTTCGCGAATACCACAAGTGCCATGGAGAGAATCAAAGAAAGTTCGAGCAAGGCAGAATTCTTGCGTGACTCGACAATCTCGTTTCCGTCCGTGCGAACGTACCAGTGTTCTGTCAAACCTGGTATTTGGAGGAGGATAGAAAACGGAATGAGGCTCCCGGATATGATAGGGGTGAGACGATAATTCGGGGCAGACACTGCCTTTTCGTCTGGGGGAGTCGGAGACCCGAATAGTATGTCTTTCATCTTGAAAAGACATTTTGGGATAGAAGGTCGAGTGTAGCCGCTCAGGGTCGTCGAGGACATAGTAGAGGTAGGGACCAGACGGACTCCACGACGCTGGGTAGGGCGAGGCTCATCCTCTTCCCCCTCTGTGAAGGCTGTACCCTCTTGTTCGTCATCAGAGGCGTCGAAGTCATGGTCCTCTACGTTGTCGTTTCCTGCCTTGGGGGCCCCACCCAAGCTGTCCGGGTCTCCCTTCTCTGCATCTGGGTCCAAGTCAGACTGACCCGACAAGTCCTTCCTCGGTAAAAGATGGGCTAAGAACGCAGCAGAAAGGAGGAAACGAGGCATCACAGGAGCTAGGGCGCACGCATACAATTACTTATAGTACTTTTGGGGGCTAGGAACGTGGAACGAATAGGCGCCGCGCATGAGACGATGGTCGGTAGGATCCGGATTGAGCAATGGAGATGGAGAAGATTTGATCGCCCCTATCTCCGACCATGACCATGGCGCGGGGTTGCCACTAATCTATACACAAACGATGTCTACCTTGGATACCCATCAGGTCCAGCTCGTCAACGACTCCCTTTCGGTTGGTGCTCTAAAATTTGGGTCCTTCACTCTCAAATCAGGTCGGTGCGTTCAGGTGCTCCATCATTACGTGGTGTAGGGCACCTGTTCATGTCGACTAGGGTTTCCCCTTATTTTTTCAACGCTGGCCTTATCTCCACTGGACCACTCCTCAACTCGCTGGGTACCGCTTACGCCCATACAATTGCTAAGGCCTTCTCAGCCCCCGGATCTAAACGACTCCCGGCATTTGATGTCCTATTCGGCCCGGCCTACAAGGGCATCTCCCTCGCGGCCGTCACAGCTGTTCTCTTACACACGCAGCACAACATCGATGTCGGTTTCGCCTACGACCGTAAAGAAGCCAAGGACCATGGCGAAGGTGGGCGCATGGTCGGGGTCCCCGTGGCTGGCAAGCGCGTTCTCATCCTCGATGATGTCATGACTGCCGGAACAGCGGTGCATGGAGCCCTCGAGATGATACGCCAAGCCGGAGGAGAAGTTGTCGGTGTCGTCATGGCACTCGATCGCGAGGAGATCGGCCACGAAGGCAAAAGTGCCATCAAAGAGCTCGAAGCGGAACTTGGAGGCGAGGGACGCGTCCTCGCGATCCTGCGCATGCGCGACTTAATAGCGTGGCTGAGGGACAAAGGGCGTCATGAGGACATCGAGCGTATGCAGGCGTACTGGGAGCAGTTTGGCGTCAAAGGGTAATAGAGACCCAATATGACCAACACAGCCTGGTGTAATCACATGATAAAACTTAGTGTCAATCTGTCCCGAGTCTCTGTCCTCCACTGCCCCAGTTGTATCCTGTTGCACGGGCGGGTGGTTGCCGCTGTTGTCGTGGTGGAAATGCATGTACGCCAGTCCCTGCAACATTAGGCGTTGCACCGACAAAGGCGCGAACCCATGATGGTGCGCGCCCGAACTCGCGTACCCCCGGGAGACCCTGTCTGTCTTCCCCGTACATCAACCACCACCACAGGTGTCCAACAACAGCACCTGTCACGCTCACGCCAGCGGCCCTAGTCCCACCCGTAACCGCATCCATAGCTGCCCATTATTCATGAGTATAGGTAAAGTTTTGGATGATAGAGTACGCACCAATCATGGCGTATGGGAGGTACGTCACCGGGATGGTAATGAGTCCCATGATGGAAGACTGAGAACCCGCGGGGGCAAGTGCTGATGAAAGATACAACAAGCATAAGGTGAGTGCGCGCGAAAAAACAAACGAGCCAAGTGGGAGGTTAAGCGCCTGATATCAATATTACTGCGGCGTTCGTCGATGAGATGACGTATATACGAACCAGTATCGCTCCTGCCGCGAGGATCAACTGCCAGGCATAATCTGCGGATCTTCGCCCGTAATGGTCAAGTTCCATAGAGTTTGAGGAGCGGCTGGACGATGCCATCATTCAGAGAAGGAAACCAGATTGGAGACATCGCCGCGCACTATAACATGATGAATTCAAATACATAGTTGATACCGGTGCCTACAGTCGAGACCCTAAACGTCAGCATACATACGGTTTGATGAGACAATACAAGACCACGAACTTCCAAGAAAGAAGCTTGACCAGATCCTCCACAACTGCAATTCGTTAGAACAACGGTTCCTAGCGGTTGCTCGCCCGTCTCGCGTGCGAACTCACCTCAAATTTCTGCGTCACCAGCGCTGGCACAAAGATGAGTTTGTAAGGGCCCACAATCTGCATCATAACCGGAATTGATACGGCTAGCGATGAGCCACACAGGAAACGTGTCACAGGTGGTATTTTGCGAATCTCATCCCAGAATCCAGTGTACGACATGGTACAAATGAGCCCGGTATCGGATTAAACTAAAGTAAGCAGAGTTTTGGCTTTATATTCGGGGCAGGAGTAGTAGGGAACAGGGTTGGGTTGAAGCAAGGGCTTGAAGCTGAAGCGGCAGTGCGGAAAGCGTGTCACGGTCCAACCACGTCAACGCGGACGCGAACGGCCCGATCTCTCCGAACGGTGGTCGCTATAGGAAATTCCACTCCGAGTCAGCGGCCTTTCGCCAACACTTACGCACGGGCTCAGCGCTCAAGGTCACCTCGCTAAGGGGATTCGTGGACAGCAAGACATATGAGACCTCAAACCAGTTCTCCAGATTCTACTTAATGGGGTCGGTCTGTGGTTGCCACTATGGGCTGTCGAATTACGGTCATACAATCAATCATGATGATGTACAGCCTGGGTACTACTACTAGTACCACCAGTTTCTGTAAAATTTATCACCCCCTGAGTTCCTCAAAGCTGGATGGTCGCTTGACCGTTCCTGATTTATCCGCCAAGCCAGTAGTATGTTACGTTCCTGTCTATGTTTCTTGATATCGACTCTTCGACATTTTTTTCTCAAGTCGTTCGCGTCCGTTCATCAAACTCGAAGAGTTTCAATGTGGCTCCGCTTGAAACCTCGAAGCTAGATTTCATCATGATAAGAGTCCGAGTCAAGGTATTTACCTGACTTGAGCACTTATGCCCGTCGATGTCTCCATTTGTCTTCCAAACGAACTCATCTCAAAGATACTGGAGTATGCTGATCACAAGACGATTACCACCTGTAGAAGGGTAAGTCATTCCGTCATTCAAATTTATCGATCGAGTCCATAAGCTACTCTTTGGTATGGACACCAGTTGTGCCGCCGCCTCAAAGACATAGTGGATACGACAGCTTCCCTCCGTTATATAATAGGATTAGGCGCAGCTGGGATGTGCGATGGTCCTCTAGACGCTGTAGGCCCGGTAGAGCGACTAAGGAGATTGGAGAGCTCTCAGGGGGCCTGGAAAAGCTCTGCGTGGTCTCAACCGGAGGGCTTTCCTTATTCGAAGAAGATATCCCCGTTCCTTGTGGCACAATCCGGAAATCTGGTGGTGTTGAAAGGCCTCACATTTGGCAGTCGTCATATGGGTGAGTTGCTGCTGCTGCGATTTCCTTCCGAGGCGCGTGGTATCCCGGAGCAGCTGTGGTATTTGGACCTGGACTGCGAGCATATTGAGGCCGTTTCTGTGGACGAATCTCAGGACCTCCTTGTTTTCTCATCGTAAGTGGTCAATGTCGAATATCTTTCACTCACCTGCTTAACGAGCTATCTTCTTTCCAGTTTACCAAATATCCATGTTCGCACACTCTCCTCAGGATTCGTTCATCCCCTATCAAGCAACCTTGGCATAATTGACTCTGGCACGAACTTCGCCATATATGAGAGCTTTTCTTTGCTCATCCACGATGATCGCCTGGCGTTCATGACCTCAACCGCCGACCGTCACATCACTGTGTGGAATTGGAAGACTGGAAAGCAGATAGCAAAAATTGCAAGTCTTGTCCTTTGCGGAGACCGAGGGATTTACTAATGTGTCGCTATTCCAGCCGTGCGACCACAGATTTACTAATTGCACCTTCCTCGATAGGAGCAGCATCTTATTCCCGTACCGTACCAGTGGCCAAGAGAAAACACTACGCTTCCAGGTCGCGACTTTCGAGTCGCTGAACACCGCTGACCAAGCCACTGATCAAGCAGCCATACGTATTTACCACTTCGAACTTGACGTTCTCGGCCCCCAATATGAGCAAGCATTTTTCCTAAGCGTGAACACGCTCCCTTCCAACACCTCTGGCTCGTGCTTTCCTGGCTTATTTCACTCGGAGCCCAGCAAGAGACTTTTGGCGCTGGAGGTGGAGACGCCTAATTTCATGATGAGGGGAAACATCCCGCTGCGCGTACTCTACGTACCGCATGACGTACTCCTAAGCTACATTGTATCGCACCCATCCGATACCGACACTGTCGTGGTGCCGTGGGAAGCATGGGGTCCTGGGCATGCGCACATCCTGACTTTACACGATCCCTCCCCCAACAGAAATCTTGGCTCCAAGTTAGTGTGCGGTATGCACGCTGTGACTGAGCCACCAATGAGTCTTACCCAGGGAGACCAGAAGGTGCTGCGCATCATGGACTATCACCCAAGACGCGTCGTTCAAAATCCGGTCACACAAGGTACGCTCCTTCGATGCACTGCAAACTCACCCGAAGGATTGGGTCTCTCAGGTACCGCGGAATGGCAAGAGGTCGGCGTGTCAACAGATGGGGAGGTTCCGTATACTCCTAAGGACGTACCCCTCCCGGGTCATCTTCAGTGGGCTAATTTTCGATGTATGCTGGGAGAAGACGTGTTGGTTGTGTTTGAGGTAAGTACTCCGAGTCTTTCGTTGGTGCGGTACGAGGATACTCACACGGTTCAAGTACTCTTTGGGTACTTTTGGCGATTATGGTCATAGGATAGAGAAGGTGTTCTATCACCCCATCTAGTCAGCCCGACTGCGTGATCGACACGACGATGTGGCGCGCGGGTCTCAGTCGGAGGCAATGTCTCAACTGAACCCACGACATGGCGACGTCCACGCAATGTAAGGAGCATATCCATGTTGAGCTCGCAACGATAGATCCTCCATCTCCTTGATTACTAAACACGCTTTCATGCCCTATGAGTGAATACGAACATGCCTTTGCAATTGCATCAACCTTTTCCGTCCGCGCCTATATCCACGTTTTTTATTCTCTTTTCTCATTTTCCTTACTGTCTACGCTCTCCCTTGGGACTCCTCCCCATCTCCTACTCGTTACAGCAGGGCACAGGACTGTGACAGTACGCACCGCTCAACGGCGATGCTCCTCGTGAATGGGGGAAGAACAGATACACCTGCTAGTGCGCCGCCCTCTTGCAGTTAGATGATGTCGTCTGTGCAGACGGATCTCTCACCGCAATCCCCTTCTGCTCTCACCGTTATCCCTCTCCCTCGGGAAATAAATCACTCAATATACACGGTAAGCTTACTCTGTCGATTACTCCTCCCCTAGAGTTACCCGTCGTCCCTTCAGACTTTTCGCAAAAGGCAGCCCATGGCCTTTGATGACCATTGGCGCTCCCTCAGAGAAGATGTCTTGTCCACGATCCGAGGCCCTTGACCTATCGGCTCGGTAGTGACCAGTTATGCTCAAGTCTTGGTTGGAGCAAGTTCTCTCTCCAGGGCGTACTTGTCGTGGAAGCGGTCTTCAGCCCCAAGACACTCGCTGGTGAGGCTGGTGGCCTTTTGAGTCTCCGTAAAGTCCATATTCATCCAGGAACCACGCTAGGCCAAGCCCTGCCTTAACTGCGCCAACAAGGACTTGCGCCAACAAGAACCGCGCACGCGAAGGCTCCCCGTTCGAGACGTGCTCGAGCCAAGCCGAAAGCGGCGGGATATAGTAGCAAGGGCTTAAACCTTTGGCCGCCAAAGAGAAGCAAGTCGACCACAGTAAAACCGGTATCTAACAGTCATGCTAACAGTTCGCTCCGGAAGCACCCGTCTAAGGTCGGTCGTCCACAGAAATATTACACCGACCCAGTGCCAAGCCCTCCGCGTGGCTTGTATTAGTTATGTTATGTATGGGTTCGCGAATTTTTTCACGCACCCATACATTACGTCACTTATCGTAAAACACGTCGTTAGCCCTAATTTCCTTCATGAACCCCGATCACCCGGAGGCCCACAGCTCGCGCTGTGCGGCAGCTCCCTCTGACAGGTCTGACCCCTATAATGCTATCCACGCCATTCTGCAAAATCTTCACCAGCGCATAACGTTAGTCGAGTCCAACGCAGCCACCTCTCAAAATCTGCAGACTTTCATTCAAAATGCCATCGTGCAAGCCAATACGGGAACTACCACGCCAGCGTCGCCTGCGCGGTTGAATCTTCCGAAAATCACCCTCCAACCATGTTCTCGGGATAATGCTCTTGGGATAAAGCTACTAGCATTGCAACGCCCTCAGCCACAGTATCCAAGATGACCTGCGTTTCGCAGAAAATCTATGGCAGAGGTTAGAAGCCGAGGAAGAAGGGCGCTTGCATGCTGAAGAAGATGCAATAGGAGAGGTGTGTGTAGGAGGGACTAAGAGCCATGGAGACGAGAGAGCCGAAGAAATCTATAATTTCGAGGCGGAGGACGACGAGAGGCAGCTCCGTATTAAACCTAATCGCCCCTATCATGCCAACGCCGGAGCCTAGGAGAGACCCAGAGAGCCCACTCGAAGTGTTCGCGGTCGCCAACCTGAACCGTGACCTCCCGGTATATGTCGTCCAGGCAGGACTGCCCAAGGCTATTCTCTTAAACAATGCGGCTAGTGTTGTGTTAGTAAGGGCCATATTGGACACCAGAGCGGAGCCAAATTACATTACTCTCTTCGGTCAGCAAACGTGCAGATCTTCCGCATAAATTCACGAGAGATAGACAAGAGACATTTCCGCTTCGGTCGCTTCGGCGTCGCGTGCCACCCCCCCGGCTTGCACCTAATGCAGAGGGTCAATGCGGGTTCAGACAGGGGTTTGATGTTTCGGACGGAGGAACCAGACAAACTTAGCCAGGCCTTTTGGCAAGTTTGCTTTCACATCTCGAGATGATTGGCTTAATTTTGAAACAAGTGTCAGCTTGACGGGTCGGCGAGCTCATAGGAGTTATCCCTCCATTGTGGCGTTGATTCAAATTTCTTTAGCCACACACGTCCCAGGAACAAGTCGTAGCGGAAATGTCGTCCAAGACAAACGCGAGGCACCTTGTAACGAGCTCGCCGATTTTTAATGCAAACCACGCAAACGCTGGGGTTGTGGTTTGTCCCGCCCCCAACACCTCTCTCGTGAATTTATGCAGAAGATCTGCGCGTTTGCTAATTGAGCGTTATGGAGAGTAATGTAGTTTGATCCCGCTCCCGTGTCCAATATGCATGAAACCAGTCGCGTCGTTTGGGGGAACAGCCTTGGGCGGTCCTACCTGGACGACATATACCAGGAGGTTTGGGTTGGCGACCAGCGGCGAACAAGCGCTGCCTGGTCCTGTCCCCAGCGCCCTCCTATCATAGGACAAACTAATATTGCCTGACGCCCCCTGCCACTGGTCCGCAGGACCCAGCGGCCCCGGGGTCCCACCCCCATAACACCCGTTGGAGGAGCAGGGCTAGGCGCGACGAGGTCGCCCGTCGCGGCGTCGTCCAAGCCTGGCGACATCGCTGTCACAGCTCGGGAGAAGAGGGGCTTCGCCACGGACGCCCTCACCCCACCATCCCTGAGGCCTGAGTACCTTAGCCCCGACCGAGTGGCCCTGGAACGAAGTAGCAGCGCCTCCACTGAACGTTAAATGATACTCCGGCGCAACACGGCCTTCTTCAAGTTAACTCCGTACCCCTCACTCATTTAATGTTTCAAGGATCATGGTTCGAGACCATTGGCACAGCATAAAAAGATACTGCGCGGGGGGCGTCGGTTACCTCGGTGGTGTCGCTTTCCTCCGGGTGGGAACACTGTCAGCCAGGTTAGCGAGCAATGGCCATTGCCTACTGTACACGCAGAAACGCGCCTGGGTAGATGAGAACGTGCTTGCCTTACTGTATTCTCATTGGTGGTACTACGCCGATTGCCCCTGATCTGGCTGCACACGCCTCAGTCGCCGTGTGCGAGGAGAAGTGGCAGGCGGGTAGTTTCGATAACGACCTTAGAGACCCGTCCGCGCTCCAAGCGCTTCTGAAGCTGGACCTCGACCCCTGGCACCTTGGTATCGGGTAACTTTTAACCCCGTTCAAGCAGGAATTGGTGTAACCTGTTCGAACAGTAGGCCCTTCCTGGCACAACATTTCCGTCTCTTCCTCGCGCGTGTCGGACGAGGGGCGGCGCATGAGGCTGGCTCGGTTCCGGATCTCGCACGGTAATACAATGATGCCCGCCCGACAAGACGCGGCCTTTCACAGCTGGGCACTGAATTGGGACGGCTCTCTTAGTAAGGACAGCTTTCCAAGGATCGCTCCACCAGTTAGTGAATGGCACCCTCGGCTAGGCGATATCCAAAGAGACCGACTCACAATCCTAGATGCGAGCTTTCATGGAGCTAAGTTACTCACTTCGAGACCCACTCGACCGCCACCGCCACGGGCTCCACACGCCGACGCCATCGACTGCGCTGCCGAGGCGCTCGCGAAGGACGTCTGTGACACAATCGCGAAGTGTGCTGGCCCAACCGGCCCTTCCATACGGGGGCTGCTCCCTAGTGGGATGTCGTTTGTGCCATCGCGGCGTCAGACTTCTGCGTTCGCCCGACGGTTCCGACAATAAGAAACGAGCGTCAGCCCGACTACACCGTGCGGTGAAGCGAGCGAAGCGTGAGTGGTCCAACGATCCTAAAGTCCAGCCTTTAGGAAGTTATGACCATACACCTTGAATATGTGCTTCGGTGGCTGTAATGGTTGTAGAAATGGTTGCGAGGGCAAGATACTTGGAGGTGGAATATGTGGATCCCCGTCGATGATAAGGAAATGTGGCTACTAGCATTGCTCGCAGGCGCATGTAAGCGCGGAGAGAAAACTAGATTATTAAAGGTAATTCAAAGTAGGTGAGGTGAGGGATGCGTGTGATTGCCAGTCAATGCTAATGAGTAAAATAATGCTAGGGAAGCGATGTAATGTAATCGCTCAGCACAAGGTGAACTGCCGAGTATCTACAAATCTGACTGCATGTCGTGCAGTAAGCCAATGACTCGATATATATACGGACATGGTCTACGTTTTGTCATTATTTCTTGCTTAAAGCTTGGAGTTGAACGTATTCGTAATAGCCTCCCCGTCGTGCGATCAGTTCGTCGTGCGTACCGGACTCACTTACTGTCCCGTCTTTGATAAAGTATCTGTAAAGTGACAAGCCCAGTTCGTACGGCGACATAGAGTATGTATTGGAGACTCACATGCAATCAGCATTCTGGATTGTCGACAACCGATGGGCAATGGCGATTGTCGTCCGTCCGGTAGCTGCTTTATCAAGAGCGGCCTGCACGACCTTCTCTGAATTCGAGTCGAGTGCAGAAGTTGCCTGAAGGTTGTTATTAGTATTCACCAAGTATCCCCGTGCTAGAGTGTCGATACCGACCTCATCAAGTAAGAGGACCTTCGGATTGCGGAGAAGTGCCCGTGCAATTGCAATGCGCTCTAATTTTCGTCATCAGCACAAGGACGTAAGTCAACGAGCTAGCAAGACCTACGTTTCTGACCACCGGACAGTTGTGACCCCTTGCCACCAACATCTGTTTCAAAGCCGCTGCGAGCAGGTTTAGCGGCCAAAAATAGAGAAATGAAGTCCTCGCGTACTCGGGTAGACTCTTGATGAAGTCGAGAATGTTTGCGTCACGACAAGCCTCTTCGAGTTCCTCTTGGGTCACTTCCGACATCGGCTTTGTCGCACCGAGGAGAACATTGAATCGGATCGTTCCAGCGTAGAGTGTCTGACGGATGTTAGCCAAAGAATTATAACGACTGGTGAAGAGAGCTGCTCACAGGCTCTTGAGACACAAGCGCAAGATGCTTCCGGTATTCCTGGACGTTGAGCTCGGAGATAGACTGGCCGTCGATAGTGATGTTGCCGGAGAGAGGATCATAAAATCGCTCGACCAGCTGAATACTAAGCCACGCCGGTCAATAAGAAGACACGTGCGTCACAGAACAGGTATGCATACACTGTGCTCTTTCCACAACCGCTGGCTCCAACGAGAGCAACATACGTTCCAGGTTTCACAGAGATGTTGAGACCACGAAGTACACGAACACCGGGACGAGTTGGATAGCGAAAGTGAACATCTTCGAAGCAGATATGACCCTTGACATCCTGTGGAACTGTACCTTCCGTCGATTCGGCGTCAACTTCAGGCCGCGCATCAAGCAACTGTATAATGTCCGAGGCTGCGCCACGTGCTAAGGAGACGTCGGGAACGAACGCGAACACGTTGCCAGCCTGGATAGAACCAAAGACGGTTCCCTATTCGGGTCGACGAGAAGATAAGCGCATGTCAAGTTTTGATGGCGATAGGACACCCTACCATGAGACCAGTGAAAAATTGCTTCGTGGTGAACTCTTGATAGGATACTAGTCGCGCGCCGTACCAGAATACCAGAGAGATGATGAAGAACGAGAATGCTTGAGAGATTGCATACAGAGAATTGCTCCAGATGGCCGTGCGGTTAGATTTGCGGAGTGGCTCTTCGAGGCTCCTACTGTAAAGCTCCAGGCAATCGTCTTCTCGCGTGAGAGATGCAACCGTGCGGATAGATGCCGCGGCTTCACATGCAAGCTGAGCGGATTCCTCGTGTGCTTTCTTGTTTTGTTGATCCTTAAGGACGACGACACGCTGGGTTTATTTAGATCAACACGCTGAATAAGGGAAAGGGAACTAGTAACGCCCACCAGGCGAATATAGCCAACGGAGATGAGGAAAGGGATACACGCTACATCAAGTAATCAGTACGAAATGAAGGAAACCGAAAAGCATAGTCGATTTACCGAATCCAACGAGGCCAACTTTCCAAATGAAGATTAGACCAATGGTGAAACCCGCAATGAGAGTGGCAAGCGCCTGAATAATACTGAGCCCAAAGATCAGATTACGTAGGGAAAAACTTGGAGATATAGCAGGCCACATACGCTCCAAGGGTGATCCCCGCAAGTCCGTTGATTTTCTGAGGACCATCACTCAAACCGGATACAATAGCACCAGACTAGAGTAGATAATGAGATTCACTTTGACGCGCTTACACGAGCGCCACTGGTACGCACGCTGTTCTCGTCTCGATCAAAGTATTCGACTGAAAGAGATGTGAAGGTGAGACAACACAAAGCCCTGGAAATAGCTTACTATCTTGTCTTAGGGTTGCACGGAAACTCAGAGAGCGCAGTTTGCTAGTGAGCGACGCGGCAGAATGGGCAAACAAATAATTTTGGATGCCGATGCTGATCATAGCAAGGATGGCTATTATAAAGGACCTGAAGGGACGAGTGAGTTGGCAATTGTACTAGCAACCGATGACCAACCATAGAGCGCTACGGTCACCGTCATGACGACGTTCACGAGGGGAGCTGTCTGAGAAACCGGTAACAGCCTGGGCTGTTGAGGCGCATAGTTAGCTCCGTACTCGCGCGGAATGTGCTGCTATGGGACGTACACCATACAATACCGAAAGCCGGGAAAACGCATCCAGTTGCTGCCGACGGACAGTGAGCGATCTAGATCCTTTGTGCAGGACACGAGGTAAACGCACCAATAGCGAAGACGGTGCCGATTAGGTAACTTTTCCACTCCTTTTTGTTGATGGCACCCATTCGCCTGAAGAGATAGAACATGCTGTACTCCTTCTCGCGCTGCCCAGCCGTTAGTGTTTTGCGCTGTTCAAGAATTTCGCTTGCTAGAGATCGGTGTGTGTTGCTGCGGCCGAGAGGGATTTCTTCAAGTGCCTCCCTTTCAATATCAGCGGAATCCACTGAGGATTTCCCGGAAACCTGTGCCGTCACATCCTCGTCACCAATCTCGCGTGCCTCGCGGAGCTTCTGCGCTGCGACAAGGCGCGCATACGGGCCATCCTCGTCACTAAGAAGCTCATTATGTTTACCCTTCTCAATAACAGCACCATCACCCATGACGTAGATGCAGTCTGCGTCCTTAATGGTCGAAAGGCGGTGAGCAATGGTAATCGTAGTCCGTCCTGGCCAATTGTGGTCAGTGATCATTATTTAGGAACAGATCCACGAATGTTAGCATACCTGCCGCGGCCTTGTCGAGGGCATTTTGAACAACGCCTTCCGACTGTGTGTCGAGTGCCGACGTAGCTTCGTCAAGGAGCAGGATTCGAGGGTCCGACACGATAGCACGTGCGATGGCAATCCTTTGCTTCTGACCGCCGGAGAGAAGGAAACCGCGCTCGCCAACTAAGGTGTCGTATCCGAGGGGAAGTTTGGAAATGAAGCCATCTGCGTTGGCTTTAATGCACGCCTCCTTGACCAGTTGTAACTTTTCCTCAGGGGACGCATTTTCATGAGGGGTATTGATGAGGCCGTGTTCCACGTTTCCGCGGATAGTGGTAGCGAAAAGCGTGGGCTCTTGAGATACAAGACCTATCTGCGATCGAAGCCACTTCAAGTTCAAGTTGCGAATGTCAACACCGTCCAGGCGCACAGAGCCGGAAAGGGGATCATAGAACCGCTCGACAAGGGAGATAACGGTTGACTTGCCAGATCCAGAAGCACCAACGAGTGCCGTTGTCTTGCCAGCAGGGAACGTAAGGCTAAGATTCTTGGCGATCGGGACGTCTGGCCGGGCAGGATAATTGAACTCGACGTTCTCAAGAGCAATTTCGCCGGTGATTTGACTTGGCCTGAGGCCGTCTTCACTAGCCGAGTCGATGGCGGGTATGCGGTCAATGGTACCAAATATTTTGGCCGCGGCCCCACAGCCCTGAATAATAGCTACGAGCCCACAAGTTAGCGACAATCAATTACGCTAAGAAAATAAATTCATACCTTGCGCGTCGGGAGCCATCATAGCGAGGGAAAAGGAACCAATAAGAATCGCCAAGATGACGTTGATGATCTGGCCGGCATCAGCGTGACCTTGGTTGATGAGCGTGGTGCCAAAACTGAACGCTAGTACATGCGGTGTGGGGGTCAGTAACGCGGTTATAGTTTAAGGAAAAGAAGTGAGAAGTGAAGAAAAGAAAAGAAAGAAGAAAAAAAAAAAAGGGGGGGGGGGGACTGACCGAGAGCATAGGCGGCATAGATGGCAAAGAAAAAGCTGGCGAGACCGATGCCATGAGAGACGGCTGCCCGGCCATCCACATCGAGGGCCTTGTGGACGGGAATATCGTACAAGGATGCGAGCACACTTTGAGTGCCAAATGCCTGAGCAGTGCGGATTGTGGACACAGTTTCTTCTGCAAGGGTGCCACCTTCGGCGACGTGTTTGAGCGAGAGCCTGGTTGAACGAATTAGCTAAATAATGGCCGTTTTAGAGGATTAAAACTCACTGCATATACTTGGACACGAATTTGTTCATGACAGCACCAGTGATAGAAATAGACGGCAAGATGGCAGACATAGCAAGCGCAAGTCGCCAATTCCTCGCGAATGCCAAGACGAAACCAGTAATAAACGCGGCGAAGTAGCTGACCACGAGGGCAACTTTTTCGGACAAACCCTGCTGGATCAAGTCTGGCGCACGAGGATATTTGTTAATACCTCCATTCAGGGACGAGACGAGATGAACCACGAACGGGTGTCGGTCTGAATACGGGTGGTAACCTCACCAGCGCCAACCTTATCAAAGAAGGCAATATCTTGGCGTAGGACCGCTTTGAGATAGCGTTCGCGAATTCTCTTAGCAGTGGCCTCGGCAGTATAGACCCAGGTATACATGTAGATGTACGTGAAAACGAACAGGCCCACGCCTGTATTGACATTGACAATACCGATTAGTGATTTAGAACGGGGGTAGCGTAGTAGCAAAGTGATGAGTGACGTACCGATATACGTCAGATAAGACGCATCTTGGGCAGCAACGTGACGAAAGTCCTTTGCGGCTTGGTCGACCCTTGTGGTCGACCCCGGATCATTAGGATCAAGATTGTTGAGGGCAATGGCGAAGTCGACGAAGTCCTGGGTTAGATTACCAAAAAGCAGACTCATCAGAGGCTATGAAAGGACGGTAAGCTCCTCACGAATCTGGGGAAGGGAGGTCCAGGCACACCTGAGCAGCACCCGCAGCGGCTGCAGCGACGAGGCCGATAGCATTCAGAAAGAGTTCAAAGCGGGTGGAGAAGCTAGGAGGGGAAGTGGTGAGGAAACGATATGAATGCGAGGATGAAGGGGGAAAATACCGGAAGAGACCAATCAATGACACAGGCTTGGGAGTCTCCTCGATCTGCGCAGAGACACGAAGGTCAGACGAGGTCCGTTTCTCGGCCGAAGACAATGAAGCCGAGTCCAAGTTGTCTGACTGTTTGGGCTTCAGCCATGAGAAACGAGTAGAGGGTTTGTCGGGCTCGTTAGGGGCCTCCACCGACATGAGGAGCACGATGAGGGGAGCTGAAAAAGAAGGAAGAGGAACACTGGAGTGGAACCATATGGACCGCAGACAGTCTGTGTATTTCTATCTTGTCCACGGGAAAAGCTAGCCGTTTGACCATATGATGCTTACGGCATTCGGGAAATTATATGCCGTTCAATCCCAAAACGGCATTCAACCTTCTTGCCCGGCGGCAGTTGACAACAGGAACGTGCGAATCGGTAATACGACGAGTCACCACGGCTAGAAGCCGATACTTATTATTTAAGGTACATGGGCACCTTTGGGTAGATCATTACCCAAATTAGGTTTCTCATATGGCCCGCCGCCCGATGACAACCCACGATTGGCAAAGGACTGCGCAACCCTGGTATAATTACATTCGGCCGCCGGAGACTGTGCCGCTGGTGACGCGGTGACGGGTGATCGAGTGAATGCCAAGGTGGACTCGAGTCACAATCATGACTCGAAAGCTACACTGTTATGGGTTCGTGGGTACTCGCTAGGCGTTACTATATGGTCGTAGTGCCTGACAATCAAGGCTCCATCAGTCTTCCACTTTTTCGAACCGATGTCTCTTATGACGGGATTGAGAGATGCACTGTAGTACGGTTGGACGAGACTGTCGTGATTCTCTAATGAGGGAAGGAGGAAGGTGTGCAGTGTGCATACGCCGATGAGTTATCCAATATTACAGTACACTCGTCTCAGTTTACGCCCGCACCGCTCCCAATACCAACACGACGCCCACCACATAGAGCGCTCCCTTTTTTGGTTGATTCAGACGATGAAAGCACCTACATCATGACCCACTTTCAGGACGCAGACGAGGACACTCTCCCGTCCGTACGGTATTTCCTCATCCTCTTCTCAAGTATAGTACAGTAGTTTCGTTCTTTCTTCATCTACTCTATTGGGCCCCTATGGCTACGAATGTCGCAAAGAATATGTATGAACTCGCAGTCCTCGACTTTGACCCGTGTTTTCCACACACCTCATGGCTCTAAGACCCCGCGTCTTCCCTCCTTAATGTGGACACCGAGATCTTTCTCCCGAACCTTTCGCACCGACCTTATCGGCGCCCGTGCGCAGTCTCCAACCGCCTAACTTATCTTGTACTGTATCGCCGGCGGCCGCCCCTACAGTACAGTTGTACTGTATGACCGCCGCACACGTCACCGTCCCGCCTCCTAGGTACCACACGCCACGGAAACTCCCGCCCGTGTACCGTCACAGTTCCTGTCGTAGCCCTCCGGGTCCCGTACGCCCTGTCCGTCGCGTTGCTCCTCCTCTACGCCCACCACTCGCCTGGCAGCGACGGGCGGCGCTCGCTGGACTGGCACATGGTCTAACTTACGAACGGGGCATGCATAAGAATGCGCTCGCGCTCAGGGTGTAGGATTCGCATGTGGTGAGCGTCTTCCAGACCGTGGCCGCGGAGTCACATAACAATATGGCGCGCCAGCGATGCGAACGCAGTTGAAATTTTGCAGTTCATCGGCATTGAAAAAGATGCCCGCGGTCGTGTGCGTCTACAGTATGTCGCCATTTCGGTTTACTTCATCAAACGTTTTACGAAAGTGGGGTCATCTTGGCATACACTACTCCCAAACGTGTGCGATGTACTTTTCAATGCAGCCAATGGCGACAGGAATAAATATGACCCAGTTCGAGCTCCTCTTTGAACACCCGCTGATATCATGATGGCAATTGGTGCGAAAATTGTAGGACGACTATATGCGACATGTTACTGAGTACGATGAAATACCAAAGCACAACCCACTCCTTCACGAGCTTCATTTGCTGAATGCCGCCGTTGGTATGACGATGTGTGACCAAAAATTCTTGATGCGCAGTGGGACAATTTAGGATGCCTTCCATGCTTTCAACGTTGGGATGGTGAGATATACATTATTCTATTTTTACGATGTACGGGCTGGGGAATACGTCGTGTGTTGTGTGCTTTTTGTCGCATATGTTACCGTAGGGACCGTTAGTATGCGCATTGAACCAGTAGTTCGGATCTAACTTCCTCCTTCGCTAGCTTCTATATTACTCTTATGATCCTCCGTGATCCTACATTGCTCTTGCAGTAGAATGTGCATCCCATATAATAACATAAGGCTTCCTTTTCGTCCTCATTGATGATTGCTTCTGCAAAGGACTGGTTTTTAATTAATACACAATCCAATCTCAACCTCTGCTCATGAAACCGTCCACAGACGAATCGTACTTGATTATAAATTTGATTGGTCGGATATGGCCTTGGTAAAATACATGTATTGCTAGTATTTTACACTCGAGTACAAGAAATAAAAAATAAGACAATAAACATGAATAAAGGTAATATCTTATATGGTGGTGATGACGTGTGCAAGGGAAGGGGGTTCTCAATGATGATGCGAGTTAACTGACATGCGGAGGAGATGCGTAAATACCAAGACAAGCGGTGGGTCAAGTAGAAACGACTGTCGTCGTGGTTGCACGGTTGCTAGAGAGTATCAAAGCTTTCATGAGAACCTCCCAAGCCAAATCGAAGAACACCTGCAGATCGATGTCGAAAATACCCAGCGCGCACGCGTTGCGCCAGAAGCCGTGGACCTTTGCCGCCTGACTGGCGAGGCGCTGCGAGGTATAATTCTGCGCGAGAATTGTCGAGTATTCGGCGACAAACGCATCGTACCGTGTCTGGTCAAAATCTTCAGGCAGTCCGTTGACTGGAGTCAGACAAAGGAAGGTCTGAAAGAGTGACTGCACATCTTTGAGATACAAGAACTGTGTAAGCACGGGAAAGGACTCCGGGTGCGGCAGAGCGAGTGGTACGACGGGGACTTGAAAGGGTGAGTTTGGAGTAGCTGGATGAGGGGTAGAAGGGGGGAGCACAGGCAGGTTGGCGCAGTAAAGCGAGAGAATAGACTGGTGGACAGGATACATCGTCACACGTTTCGGCTCGGGGGCGGAAGGAGCAGACGAATAAACGGCGGCCATATGAGTAGGGAGCATGGCCGAGGTTGCATCATTAACGTTGATTAGGAGTGTCTTGGGGAGTGTCGTGCCAGAAGCAGTCGCATTCGTCGACCGCAGAGCCTGATACATACTACCAATAACGTTTCACTAAGAGGGAAAAACAATTGACAGATTAAAGAAGGCTGTACCTTGGAGAAAGACGATCCATTTGGTCGCGAATATATTGGGTAGGAACTTGTGGCGCGAAGCCGAGAGAGGAGAGAACCTCTGCCCTGATTTGCTTGCGGGGTAAATCGGGCAGGCGTCTAGGAAAGGTGACGCTGATTGGGACGGAGGATTGAATCTGGGTGCCTCGGGTCTGAGAAATAGAAGGAGCAGATGATGTTGGGTGAGTTTTGGGGGTATTGATACACTTCCTCCGGGGCCGTGTGGAATGGGACGGTGCTCGGGGAGGGAAGAGTAAGGCGGCAGAACGAGCTGAAACACGACGGCGACGCTTAGGGTCGCTGAGAAGATGCTTGATCCCCCCCGGAATGTTGTGGGCACGAGAACGCCCGTTCGGCGTTTTAGGTTTTTGGGGGGAAGCGAGTAACTTGTGGGGGGGCAAGTTCTCTGTGTCGCGGCGAGAGGGATCAGAGTTAAGGATAGAGAGGACCATATTTTGGAGGGACGAGGGGGAGAAGATGGGAAGAATGTTGATAAGGGGAGGGAGGCGTGGCAAGCATACTTTATATTATGTCGGCAGGCAAGAGAAGAACAGGGAATTGAATTGTTTGTGCTTATGGATGCGCTGGACCCACAACTCGTTTATGGAAACTGTTGGCTCACAAACCGGGACCCACAATCAATTCTCAATCGGGTAACTTTTGTCACGAGACTAGGAACGATCACATGACTGCCCTTGTTGCGACGCGACTCGAGAGAGAGCACAATACAATACCTTATCAACAACAATGTCGGAGACCACCCAGATATTGTTCAATTCTCCCGCATTACACTCCCTCAAGCGTGATCAACTCGTCAAACTTTGCAAGATACACTCCATCAAGGCATCCGGCAAGAATGTAGACCTCATTCAGAGACTTAAGGACCATGCTTTATCCTTGCCACCCGACGACCCATTGAGCGTTGCCATTCATACCGACAGCCAAGATGAAGAGTCATCTACATTAGACTTGAAGCGGCCCAGCGACCAATGGGAGGTCGTCATGGAAGATATCCCAGAGCTGCCAGAAACCTCTCGCACGACCCTCTCCTCACTTCGTAGTGTCACAAGCAATGCCCCTGATGAGTTTGGTACAGGTGGTGGATCAAAATGTAAGTTTCTTATCGCATTGAATTATCATTTTTTTCTGACCCGTACTCAGCCTCGAGCATGAGCTCTTCGCTAAAAGCCATAGCCAACTCATTTAACTTCAAACGCGCAACCTCAGCCAACACAACCACGTCTCACCCTACGCATCCCGATATCCCCGATGAACTCGCCAGCCACTCCGTCCCTTACTCTTCCATCCCCGAACCATTGCCGTCCGACATGCCTCAGACGGACCATTTCAAGTTTTCTACCCCAGATACAACAATCCAAGAGCACATGTCAAGCTACCCTGCCGCCCCAGGAACATATCCCCTCACGGGTGCTACTCCAAATCACACCGCGGGTCCATCGAAGACGACGATCCGTCTTGTGTCTGCATCAGCTGCAACACCATGTCTATCGGATGAGCCAGGAACCCCACACCTAAAACCAGTAGACCCAGAGTTCGATCTGGTAATGGGCAGTCCCGATGGGAAAGGGCAGAGTTGCGTCCCAGTTTGGCCTTTTTCTCCTCACCCTGCGCCGTCCGAGAGACTGTATCCCGCTCTTCCCGTCGACGAACTGGAACAAAACGAAGGAGAGACAAAACCTGCGAAGCCAGGTAGCATTGCCCCGCCACAGCTCACGGCTGGTTCTACTTCCAAGCCAAAGGTGTACCCAAGACCCTCCAATAAGGTACAAGATCTGTTCTCCCCTGCCCCCAAACCACCGACCGTACAAAAGGAGAGCTTGGGCATCCCCCGTAGCGAACCATTTCTGTTCGGCTCCCCTTTGCCACGGCACAGCGTATCAAACAAGGCCTTCGACGCTGCTGCAGCTTCTGTGCTAGAAGAGATGAACAAACGCCTGTCCGCTGCAGGCGTGCAGAAAGTCGACGTCGACGTGTTCGGAGGATCAGCTATCGCTAAGGCCACGAATGCCACAAGCATGGAATCTGGCAACCTCCGCACCCTTGGCAAGGTGGATCGCTTTGACAGGCTGCATGAGGAACAGTTCAATAAGATGGACTCCATAGCGACACACTATGCTGCTAGGCGCGAGTCGAAGAAGCGGAAGTCTGATGTCCTTGGGCATGGGTCGGCACCAGGAAAGAAACGGTCCAGTGCAGACACTCGGGTCATCAGCGCAGGCTCTCGCAAGCGAATGGGTATCCCCGGGGGATTCGACGATGACGAAGAGGAAGAGGAAGCGCTCCCGAATGACGTGCAGGAAGAGGAAGACAGGCGGATGTCGAAGCGTGTCAGGCTCCTCGAAGGAGACGGGGGTAAGGATAAAGGACGTCGGCTCACCATCTCACCCAAGAAGTCGGAGGCAGAAGAGAAACAGGCGGAGAGGGAAAGAGCGGCTACACGAAAGATGCTCGATGCGAGAAAGGAGAAGAGAAGGAGTAGTAGGCACGGTAGAGTGAGTACGGCCGGGCCGCAAGCCTCAAATAGTATGTTCTCCCGTTTCAAAAGTGGCGGGTCTGCCTACTAATGAGCCACCCATCGCACAGATAAGGCCAAAGCAAAGCCTCGCTTCGGGTTCCTCTCCTCAGCCAAGTCAATTGTGCGCAGCGTGTGGAACTTTAGCGCGGGCTCCCCCGCGAAAGCCTCGCGAACGACCACGACCACGACCACGGCACCAACCAAGTCACAGACCGCGGGGATTGCAGCGGAACCCAAGAATGCAAAGCCCGGACTTTTTAAGAAACCGTCTCTCCCAGCGTCGCGTCCGTCGGAAGCTGTCGGCCGCAAGAGTATAGCCTCCACCCGCACTGTGTCTGCGTCAAGCAAGGTGCCCACAACAACAGGAACAGAGTCGTCACGTTCCAGACCGCCCAGTTCCACATTCGATTCCCGATCCAACAGGAACGGTCCGACGAACTCCCGATCCGCAAGTTTGTCGAGCAACACCGCGGCGAGACCCTTGAACCCTACACCGGCGGCATCGACCAGCTCTCGCCGGAGTGTGCTTGCTGGCTCAGCTAACAACGCTTCATCCATTGGCACGAGGGGAAGCGTTGGCCTTTCACGTTCAACAGCCACAAACTCGTTATCGGCCGGCTCACAGCGCCGCGCCGCGCCTGGCACAACGAGCAACGGCCCTGGGGCGACGAAAACCGCGGCCGAGGGCAGCAATGAGGCGGCCGCCAACATATTCAGTCCTAGCAGGGCAACGGCCACGTCCAGACTGTTCGCTCCCACCGCCAGCTCTCTCGCAAAGACGCGCAGCCCCACCGCGACAACGGGCGCCGTCGCCAAATCCAGGACGAGCAGCATCGTCGCGCAGCGCGCCAAGACGCCACCGCGCAACTCAGCCCTCGATGCGATCACCAACAGCCCGCGCGGCGGGAGCGGGAACGCCAGCTCGGCGGTGGCAGGGGCCAACAAGATATTCACTACGCCGCTGCTAGCCGTACCTCCACCCGTCCGACCAACCTCGCTCGCCGCAGCGGCCGCGGCCGTCCTGGCCGCCTCTGGCGACCCCCCGCCTAGTCCCAAACGAGCATCACCCACTAAGCCAGTGACAGGAGGACAGCAACAGCCGCAGCACGCTCGGAAGCCGCGTATCTCGCGTTCACGCATTATCGCTAAACTCGGCGCACAGCGCGCGGCGGCAGCTGGGTCCTCCTCATCTACCACGTCGTCCCTCTCGCGTTCCGCTGTCGCCCGTGGCGGTTCGAAGATTCCGGCGAGGGCAAGTGGCGCTGGCGTTGTGCGGACGCCGCGGGCGCGGTCGAGCATCGGCGCGACGGCGAGGCGCTCGTACGCCGGCGCGAAGAGTGCGAGTCGCGGGAGCGACGTGTTGATGAGCGCGAAGAAACATGTGAGACAAAGCGAGTACATTCGAAGGCGCAGCCGGTTGGCGGGGAGCGCTGTCGGCGCGAGGGCCATCCATGCGGCCGACGGCCCAGACGGGACCATGGCGATGGACATTGACGATGATTGATATTGGCGGCGCGTAGTCGCGTCTTGATCTCTCTGCATCTTATTCTCATTTTCTATTACTATTTTACATGTACTCGGTATAACGTTTTGGCGATTGGGCAGCCGCGTGGACCTGCTGTCGATATTGTGCGTAATGTAGGTTGTTAGTCATTGAAATGGACGAATGTCCTTCCCCTTGACTCGTAACGAAGAAACAGAATCTGCAACTACTTGCATTGATTCACAATTGGCTCCCTGAAGAGTGTCTCCATAGTCCTTGGTGAAATTTCTGTCTACAGCTCGATCGCCTGTGTTTACTAACTTCAAACTCGGCCTGAGTGTTTCTATTGAGGCACTCTAACGGGGAAGGCAACCAGTCCCGTAGGAGTACCGGGATCACTGAGATCTGGGGATGTGGGTATGCCTTCTGGGCCACCCCATCCTTTGTCAATTCCTTGTGATCTTAATTTCACTCCGATCCTCGTTTTGTTGTGTGATCTTGTATCTACATATACCAAAGAACATAGAGTTTTTTTTTCAAGAAAAGGTACTGAGAAAGTGCTGATCTAATAAGATCTTTTGGAATTTGCAGTGTGAACGTGTTCAAGTTAACATTTGCAGAGGTGTGGGAAGCGTAGTATATGTAATGGCAAAGACACTGCCGCCTGACCCTATGAGTTCTGCTCACTCCGCATGGCCTCTGTACTCAAAGTTTTTCTCAATTCTCTATGTAAGCTACATTTCAGGCTACGCTTTACCAGGGGATTTGTTCCCCGTTGCTTCAGATCCTGGGCCCCGTTTTTAGCTTTCCTCGGTCGCAAGTTGGGGATTTGGCGCCCGTGGTGCAACGTGAAGGGCACATTTCAAAGAGCTGAGCAGGCTGAATTGTTTCCCGGCACTGGGGCACATTTAGACGTGAGGCAAGATCGTGCGGTAGCTTCTTGCAGTGCGTCGGCCCGCCACCCGAGCCTACAAGACACGACCGTTGCCGTTGATGAGCAAGCTCAACTGGCTTTCCACTCGTCGCTAAGGCCAACAGGTGTCCACGGTCGTCGCAGGAGTCTTCAACGAGTGTGGTCGTGAGGATCGAGAACCCGTCGACAGAATCGCCTCCTCGTAGCCATCTGATCGACTCACCACTGCCGCCGGAGGGGTCGTATAGGTGTCCATCCACCCCCGCTTCCAACTCCCTCGACTTGCCTGAAGAATCACCCCAGCTCCCTCCTGCGGCCTCTTCTTCGATACCAAACTTCTATCTGCCTGTTGGTCGTTTTTTGCAGTTGATAGTCTCCGAACAAGTCCCACGATACACAAAGGATGTCACGGTGCAAGTAAATATCATTATTGCCCCATCAAACTCTCACGTCTTTGCAGACCCCGCGAGAGGAGGTCCTACGAAATTAGACCCTTGACAACGACATTTCCTCAGTGTGTATGCGACCTGAATAGTCATCGGCGTCTAATGGAAACCCCCTCACCCAGTGTCCCAAAGCAGAATGGTCCTGAGCAAAGCCCACCCGAAGTAGACTGTGCTCCTTGGATACCAGCCACCCACCCAGCTGGCGCCCTTTACTTCTTCGATAAAGACAGGGTGCGTGCATTGGTACCCTTATAAGTGCTCAATTGTGATCAACCTACGATCGAAGAGGTTGTTCACTGACACAAATATGCACAATCTCGAGTTAAAGGAAGAGATGGAAGAGTTCTATCACTACCTACAAAATATTCTACGTCACGAGGGAATAATAATCCCATCAAACAACTATGACTTAGTACTTGACATTATGCCCACAGAAGATGGGCGGGTACAGTGGTCTTATTACTACGCCTGCCACGAAACCCGATGCTTGTTCTGGCTCGACGCGTACGACGCGGACTGCATAATATCTGAGGCTTTCTGGGTCACCTCGCCCGCCCATGTCAGTGCGTCGCAGATTTTATGTTCAAGTTCGCCTCGGTTCCCGTTGACATGGTGTACAGAGCATCGATTAGAGGCACTTTATTGGTGCATCCGCTATTTAGGTTATATCTTAAACTTGCGCATTGATGTTATCTCTTCAGGACCCATTGGTCTCTTTTTCCAGCCGTTTTTGATGGGCGCTGCCTTCAACCCGGGGTTTACGATGAACTCATAGGCATCTTGTCGCATGGATGCTTGGGTAACTACGTGTCTCTGGCTGTGCCTTCATGATAAAACCCAATGATTGGTACCACAGATGTCATGATCACAGAATATTCGACTCTACCATACGATGGGGATACTATGCAGAAGATGATCGACCTTGTAAGCAAAGCCAAAGGTACGCCGGAGCACTATGAAGATGATAAGTGCCATTAACTTTATAGCACAGAGTCCGATGCTAGTGTGGTGTACCACACTGCCAACGTCAGTGAGTCACAGAATAGGATTGACCTTATTCACAGGTTACTTACGACATGTGTTTATGAAGCCCTACTCCTTTCTAGGTTCGGTAAGTCCAGAATATTACAGACATTTATCATTCACCGACGAACGCGCATGTTTAGCAGACTGGAGGTTCCTATATATCCGCGGACAGCAGCACGCCAGATTATTAAGGTACCAGGCAGCCTATTCTGGGGTAAAACAAGGAAAATCGCTACTTATCACGTTACTGTCCCTGTTGCTTTTCTTGGCGCCGGACGTTCATCTACAAGAAATGGGAAACCTGGGGACGGATGAAATCGTCATTGAGAGGGTTTGGAAAAGCTTCACAACCAAATTAGTAGCAGAGTGGGAAGAGCTGATTCTCTGGGTATGTCGTGGTGCCACATCGAAACTAGAATTCTCAAGCTTCACACGGTTGATATTCCAGTCGACCGTGATGCTTGCAGCAAATGTTGGGTTCCTCGCCATCCCTGGCGTGGTCATTTCCAATATCAACAACAGTATAACGAGTGCAAGTCAGGTCGATATTTTTGTGTCTCCCGCGCAGATCGCCAGTTCCATATCGATGTTGGCGAGTGTAGGAAGCATCGTAGTCGGCATGATTCTGGTTTATGATAACCGTTCTCAACGCTTTGCAGGCGCGGTGAGTGGACTTTGTCACTTAGGTCTCTGTGCCCGGCAAATCTTATTGGGGTAGCCTGGCAACCTTTACCCGAATTCTCACGAGACACTCGTGGCCTTCACCATCACCTTCAGTCTCCCGTGGGCACTGCTGATGTGGGCGTAGGTCATCTCACACCTCCTGGATACTTCTTTGAGCTCATTTTCATTTATGACCTCTCCTCCAATCATGGGCGACAGGATGGTGATGTTTTTCATTGCGCTGCTATTCTTTAGCTTCCATCACTCGAACGGCTCAACACGGATCTCCGTTACGGTGGCCCTGACCATGTTGACTGCCCTCATTGGATTTTGCGTCCGATGGACCCTGTTTGGCGGGGTAATGTGGGTCTAGCAATGTGCTACGGTCCCTCAAGCGTGCGTCAAACAACGCTCACGTTAAGTGCCGCAATATTTTCGCCGTTATATCACATCGGAAACATCCCCCATCACATGCACCAGATCACGCTGACATTGTACACCCGACGCCCGATTACGAGGAAGGAGGGGTTGTCTAGGACTACATGTATTTACGACTTGAATGATGTGTCGTCATTTGTTCCTCATTTTGCTCGTACATAGTCACAATAGTAATAAAAAGACCTG
Source organism: Lactarius psammicola (assembly GCA_025769895.1). Classification (NCBI taxonomy): domain Eukaryota; kingdom Fungi; phylum Basidiomycota; class Agaricomycetes; order Russulales; family Russulaceae; genus Lactarius; species Lactarius psammicola. The sequence continues at coordinate 27,937 of WTXK01000011.1, read as the reverse complement.
TCAGAGACAAAGTCAGAAACATGTTTCAAACAAGAGTTGTAGGGGAGGATGGTTTGAATCAGAAAAGCCAGTGTTTTCATTATTCCTCGCCTAGCGAAATGCACCATTGACCGGCCAGCAGCTGCCAGAACGGTAGCTGCCAGCGAGACCCCTCACCGATGTGAAGGTGGTCGTAGGAGGCAGCACGAAGGCGAGTTTGTTCAACGAATGGATGAACTTGATTTCGTCATGCGATCACTGCAGAAGGCGATAGACGTTTGATACTCACCACCCGAATCTATCCTTGATAAATAAACAGCACGATAGGTTGTCAGTATTCTCGCAGACACTGAGGACGAAAGCAAAAAAAAAAAAGCCAGTGGACGCTCCGTTGGTGATGCATGTTCGAGTATGGCTCATGGGATTAAAACCTCACCAACTCAATAAAATGGAGAAATATCTTCATCGCGCTAAGCCAAATAGAAAAGACACTCACCGAAAGTTGATGGGATGAGCAGCAGAAGATTGCTATTCAAACTCCGCCTGTCGTGCGCCCAACCACCAACATCAACATCAACATGAAGCGACGGCGTACCGACTCGGACTCGGATACAAGGCGGTAAGTCGCCTTCTAAGTTATTTTCTCTTGATGAACACTGTCAATCAGTTCTGCTTCCGAAAGAGAACCATCTCTTGTGGATATTCATTTACCAAAAATATCTCATTCTGACTTTTGCTCGTCACTGTTCCGTTTTTCTTCCCTCGCTGACCTCTTACCTCAATCTAGCTCAGCGGTAATTCCTTGATGATATCGTGAGTTTGTTTTACCTTCGGCATGCGCAGTGGTTGTCCTGCATCCAAATCCCGATGATTTCTCTAAAATTACAAGCATATGTCCGACAGTATGTGAAGGACAACGTATGTTCTCTGAGGGCCTCTTTCCATATCATATTCTCTGTCTCTATCATTCACCGACGTGCTCACGATGAACTTTGGATAGCAGGGACTACATACCTTCAAGTCGTACATCAGTAGGACATTAATGTCATTTTTGGATCATCCTTTTCAACCGCTTGAGTCCCCGCTGGACGCTCCTGCCGAACTTCTGCTAGAGAAATGGATGCATCCCGATGATGTGAATGGTGGACAGCGTACCGAAAACGCTCTTGTCACCTTCCCCCCTCTGCTGGTCTCCCGATATTGATATTCCTCTTGGTACACCCGCGGGTACCCAAGGTGTAACTGCCTCGATAGTCGATCGCCCATGTATTGCTCTTGCAAGAGGTCCTCTTCCGTCGTCATCGGCTACTGAAGTATTCGTCACCCAGCAAGTCGGGCATGAACTCTTCCTTACCGGCAGTATGCTGATGAGGCGCTGTCCTGCATCGTGGTTGTAGTAGTACGATGACCCTTGAGAACTTGTCCAGGATTGCCTTCGCATCCGTTGTGGTGAGCAATACGAGAGGTGCGTAACATCCGCGACTGGGGTACAGACCGTCGGTTGTTACGATCAAGACACTTAGCATTTCTCTTAAGCTACCCGACCCTGACTTTACGCAATTCGACGGCCTCGCGCTGATGCAAAACTCCCGAGTACCAACACATCGCCGCATCCCGTCGTAGGCGCCTATCCCGAGAATCCCCTGGAATTCGGTGTTTCATTGTTTCATCGTGGCATGTTAGAAAATGGTGCGCCTTCTCCGGAACTATGGTAACTATCTTGTCTGGACCTGGAAATGACTGGAGGTTTTGTAGGCGCGAGCCTTCTAGTCTCTCCCTCACGTTCACAATGATGAGTTCGATCAGATAAGAAAGCTGTGTATATTTCCCTTTGACGTCTGCTCTCGCTGTCATCAGCCAGCCATCAATGATGCATGAATCTCCACTTCTTTATCTTACTAACACCAGAGTGCTTCTCGAGTCTGTTGACCCACATTGTGGATAAGGCACGAGCCCCTATCAGAAAAAAACATGGGACAAACAGGACAGACCATACGTCGAACGCGGGGCTGTGCCCTCGAACGACCTGTAGATCACGCGATCTTGTGGATGTAGGTCCTGTTGCCACAGAAACATAGATGTGAAAACAGGGCGGCAAAGTGGTGGCGGCGGTATCAGAATGACAACTCCCCGAGATAGGCAACGAAGCGCCGCAAAGACTGATGACATTCGTGATGGATGGACACCCAGACGTCCACCGCAAGTCTCAGCCCGATGTTCGGGCTCTGCGTTTGCAATTAAACCGCTACCCACAACGGACGATCGGCCCCCAATTGAGGAGGGAGCTGATCCGTGACTATGGAGCAATGTAACGAACCGCTGTTCTTTTCTTTCCAGGATCTCCCATCTAGATGTCTGCTCAACCTTGATTATGATTTGATGTACGTCTAAGTGTCTGTTTGATGGCAAAGCGATTCCTTATCAGGAAGGGCAAACTGCATGGGGATGATGTACAGTACCATTTCGTTGAGAAGGCCAGACGCTGCTCCATGAGCATGAGTAAGTTAGAATATGGAACGCTGGTCGGTGGCTTTGGCAGTAGGTCGGTCTGAGTCATAGAAATGACACGATGTGATACCGGATTTCGGTAATGTGATACCCGAACCCACAGTGCATCCGTGGCTGAACGATGTGCTTCTCCTCTCTATCACCCTTGCTTTCATTACCTTTGACGCCAGTTCGTTTCTCGTACCATGTCGGGTGGGTATCTTGTTCCACACAGACAAGTCGGTCTGCCGTTTCTCTAGGCTCAATCTGTTGCCTAGACTTTGCCATACCGAATCTGTTCGATGTGAAAGGAAAGATCGGTGCGTGTATATATACGAGTAGGGGAGGTGACCACGACATTAACAATACAAGCAGCCGTGGTCACCGGTGGCGGCTCTGGGATTGGTACGATGATCGCTACTGCATACGTGCAGAATGGCGCCAAGGTCTACATCGCATCTCGTAAGGAGAAGCAGCTCAAAGAGGTGCGCACCACACTCTCGTCATGTCGCCAGCCAACTCTAATGTCCAATGCCGACATAGGTTTCGGAACAATTGAATAAAATACGCCCTGGATCCTGCGAGTATTTCGTTGCCGACCTCAGCGTGAGTTACGTACCGCGAGCAAGAGGACTGTCTTACATCTGCGTCTGGGCCTTCTAGTCTAAGGCCGGATGTGACCGCCTCGTAGAAGCTGTCAAGGCTAAAGAAAGCAAAATCCACATCCTCGTCAACAACTCTGGTATGTCATGGGGCGCGCCTTTTGATAAGTATGCAAGCATCCGGTCTGCGTCCATAATTCGGAGCCTTACTGTCGCGATTGTCCTTCGATAGCTTCCCAGAAAAGGATGGCTGGGATCGTCTATTTTCTCTGAATGTGAAGAGCATATTTTATGGTTCGTGTTGTCGTGCGCTCTCTGCTTTCGCCGTTGACTCGGGTGACCAGTAACTGCCGGGCTTGCACCCCTTTTGGCCAAGGATTCTACTAACCGCGACCCCGGCCGTGTCATCAATATATCATCTATCGCTGCTATTTCCCCCCTTGCTGGCGGTTCCAGACTTTCGAGCAGTGGAAACGGCGTTTGGAGCTGTCAGTCCCCATTCTTTGTTATGTTGTCCAGAAGGCTGAACTCCCCCAAGACAATACCAGCAAGGCAGCGGGTGCATGATATATTTATCGTTACCGTCGTACATTGCTAACTGATCGTTTCTTTCTCAGTCAACCACCTCACGTCTCAACTTGCCGTGACACTTGGCCCACAGTTCATCACGTACGTGGACAGCTCGCTCCCTGGAACGTTCCTAACGAGTTTTGGAGCAGTGTAAACGCCATTTGCCCTGGGTGAGAAATAATTTATCGGAAGCATGTGTTGCCAGAGTTGACAGGCGGTCACAGCTTATTCCCCTCGAAGATGACTGCCTTTGGCATCAAGAATGCCGGAGGAACGGAAAGATTAGCTGAGGGTCACCCATGGGGTACGTATCCCCACGTCTCGCCCTGGCTGTCTGACGTCCACCTGTAGGACGAGTGGGAGAGCCAACTGACATGGCAGGTGTGGGTGAGTCAATATGGGATTATTTTTGGGCAAGTCACATACTCATTTTTTTCGTAGCACTGTTCTTGGCGAGCACTGCTGCAGCCTACGTGACGGGGGCGCACCTGATCCTCGATGGTGGAGGGCTCATTTCTGGGGGATCCAAAGCCCGCCTGTAATACCCAACCCTTTCTAACCCCCCCCATGTCTTAGCGTGGACCGTAGATAGAAATTAAGGGCTGCTTAGTCATCGACTCAAGCTGGACACGTCAAGGGATGTTGCCGCTGGTACCTACCACACCTCGAATCGTACCAACGTGTGAAGCTTGAGAGTGTTTTATGTTTATTGTTTGTTCCAGGTTATGACCATGGCAGAGTATTTCGCATTGGTCAAGCAGATTGACTTTGAGTATCTGTACTCAGGTATGTTGTCAGGCGCCGCTCTTCCTAATTGATGCCCCCTGTGACCGTGGCATCCTAGTGACCAGACAGTGGTTTCTCATCGGTTTCGCCTTGCTCGGCCCAGTCACCTTTGGGTACGACGCACCTTTTGGCAAGTTTGCCACGCCCGACAGCGTCCTTTCTATCGATGGCGTCAAGTCCTGGATAGTGATGGAGCTCGTATCCCCACTAGCATTTCTCCTCACCACCTACCTTCACCCATTTTCCCCCACGCCCCTTCCCCTGCCTTCGCTCGCCCGCCGAGCACTCGACACAAGTCCTCAGTTCATCCTAGTCGCGCTCTACCTCGTGCACTATCTCAACCGCACGCTTATATCGCCGCTCCGCACACCCTCTCGGTCAAACTCCCACCTGGTCGTGGTCAGCGCCGCCGTCGCCTTCAACGCGCCGAACGGCTTTCCTTCTCGCCGCCTTCCTCACGTCCGCCTCGACCGCATCCTACCTGGAAGGCGCCCTATCCTCTACGCGCTTTTGGGTGGGCATCGCGCTTTGGGCGGCCGGGTTTGTCGGAAACGTGTATCATGACGAGATCCTGCTCAACATCCGCCACAAGGCCATCGCCAAGGGCAAGGCTAGGGAGTTGTTGGACGACGACGGGGACAGGAAGAAGGCACAACGGCCCCACTACGCCATCCCGCACGGCGGCCTGTATTCCCTCGTCTCCTTCCCGAATTACTTATGCGAATGGGTAGAGTGGTTCGGCTTTGCGCTCGCCGCAGGTCCGTTCCCCGAATTTGCACTGTTCCCGAGTGCAAAGGCTCTGTTGGCAGCCGCGGGAAGTGCCCAGTTCGCTGAAGCTGGTCAACTTCTCGTCCCTTTCGTGGACTCGGTGAGCCCGCCTTGGGTTTTCTTGTTCGTCGAGATAACTACGATGGTTCCGCGCGCCGTGCGCGGGCACAGATGGTATCACGAGCGCTTCAAAGACTCGTACCCGCGCGAAAGGCGTGCGGTCATTCCGTGGCTACTATAAAGCGAGACACATTACTTTTCTCAATAGAACATGGACTCACGCAGACCGAATTTTTTCTGGGACTGTGCCGTAGACTGTCAAGCATGTCAAGTACTGTAAATGGTAGACCTATTCTAAGACACCTTACTACCAGCTCGCGTGATATGAAATCGGCAACAATAGCAGGAGTAGGCCAGGACATTGGAGTGGTCAGTCTGACGTGTAAGTGTACAGTAGTGAAATGGGGTAGCCTCTGTTCTCGCGTGATGTTGGTTCATGTACATATATGAGGTTATTTGTCTATTCCAGGGTTTAGTTATCGCTGCGCTCTCGCTGCAGTTTCTGCTTTTCGACAGCGAGGGTCCAGCCGCCGTAAAGCTGATTGACGATCGCGCTCCGCTTGAGTGAAGTTAATTCCTTTACTGCCTCAGTGTAGAGAACGGAAACCCGCGCTGGGTCTTTTTCTCCCTGATCAATCGAAGAGGAATTGAGTCATCGTGCCACGTAGAACGAAGGGCTGCGAGGATAAACAGACCTGGAGTTCTTTAAAAGTGCTTTTGGTGCGACGAATGAAGTATTCGCGGAAATTATAGGAGCTAAAGGATCTGGCTGTCCTTAGCGTTTGTGCATAGAGCTGTAAAATTGACTTGGCAGATGGTGGGTTGGACATTGTGGATACCGACGAAGAGGGTATGTCCCGAGGTGAATGAAACAGCGGCGTTAGCATTATTCAGATGATAACCATAATTGGAAAGTAGTTCCCACCCCCGTTGCCGAGTTCGTATATTTTTGTTGTTGTTTGTCACTTTCTCTCTTTGTCGCGACCAACGGCGACACCTCGCTGTCGACCATCGTGTTCGTCTCCAAAGTTAGCAAGTGACAGCCAGACTTCTAGTCGTCTTTTGGGAAATCGGGCACAACTATGCCATCACCAATCGCTCTTACCTCCCCCCCTCGTCAAGACTCAATATTTAAGAAGCGTTCTCCCTCCTACCTAACCGCTATGAGATCAGCACAGTCCTACCTTATAGCCCTTTCAGAAGCAGATGCTCGCGCGAGGGTTCGTGACTCTGCGAGCGTCACGTCCACCCCGGCTCTTTCGCTTTCGTCTTCAGCCACGACTTTATCAGAAGACACCGTTCTCAACGACACCCCCTATGACAATTCTGATGGTCTAGCATACCCAACCGTCCCCCCGACCTCAGAACAAAGTCATCTCTGCTGACCATTTGCAGTTTGGTTTCTGCCAAAACAAAAATTATAGATACAAGTCGGCGCATAAACCCGGAACCAGGTTCAAGGAGGCCCATGAGCAGGATCCTCCATACTACATTCTCCTCACCACTTATATGAGCTATCTCCTCCTCATCTGCATGGGTCACATTCGCGATTTCTTCGGGAAGCGTTTTTATCCTGGTTTATACCGTCACGTACTTCCCTTCGATGTAAGTCATTTGTTCCTGTGTGTGAATTCTCGGTCTCGAGCGCCGGGTATTCTCGGCTTCGTTGCCCGTAACTTGATCACTTATTTGCGTCCTCCCCACAGGGCTACGCACCTCTTAACTCGGATTTTGATTCCTTTTACACTCGGCGGCTCAAGACGCGTATCGATGACTGTTTTTCTGCCCCTGTCACTGGGGTTCCCGGACGTACTATCAATCTCCTTGACCGTGAGTCCAAGGACTACAACAACACCTTCTCCCTCACCGGAGCCACGACTCGAGCTCTCAACATCTCGTCTTACAATTATCTTGGGTTTGCACAAGCACAAGGTGGATGTGCAGATGCGGTAGAGGAGTGCCTCCGTCGTTATGGTGTGTCCACTTGTGGCGCCAGACTCGAAGGAGGCACGTCCGAGCTACACGTGACCGGGGAAGCGCTCGTCGCCAGTTTTCTTGGTCAGGAAGACGCACTTATCTCCTCAATGGGTTTCGCAACCAACTCGACGATCATCCCTGCGCTTGTTTCGAAAGGATCCCTTCTCATCTCCGACGAGTACAATCATGCCTCGATTCGTTTTGGTGCACGACTGAGCGGGTCTAACGTGAGGACGTTCAAACATAACAACATGGAGTCACTCGAGTCGCTGCTCAGGGAGGTTATTAGTCAAGGCCAACCCAAGACGCATCGTCCATGGAAGACGATTCTTCTCATTGTCGAAGGTCTGTACAGTATGGAAGGCACACTTGTGAACTTGCCAGGTATTATGGAACTGAAGAAGAAATACAAGGTGGGTCTTCTTGTTCTTTCTCGGGAAGGACCGCATTCAATTTCGGGAATAGTTCCATTTATTCGTCGACGAGGCGCACTCAATTGGTGCTTTGGGCCCACACGGGCGCGGCGTAGCCGACTACTTCGGCATCAACCCGCGGTCGATCGACATACTTATGGGCACCTTCACCAAGTCCTTTGGGGCTGCTGGTGGGTATGTTGCGGGATCCAAGACCCTCATCGACCGTTTGCGTTTGCGTGGACATGGTGGCACGTACGCTGAATCAATCACCCCACCCGTTCTGGTGCAGATTCTGGCCAGCATGGCCAGTATCATGGGCGTCGCTCCACTCACATCTTCTGCTGTTGAAGTTGCACAACAACACCCTGGTCCGGCTCACCCCTCTCAAATTCCAGCATGGATGGACCTCCCACCCTCGTTGCGCGACGGTTCGGAAGGTCGCATGCGTCTACGACGTTTGGCGTTCAACTCACGTTATCTTTCGCGCGGACTTGCCAAACTTGGGTTCATCACCTTCGGCCACACCGATTCGCCCATTGTGCCATTGCTGCTGTTCAATCTGGGCAAGATGTGCGTGTTCCACCGGATGATGCGCGCACGCAAAACCCCCATCGTTGTGGTGGTCGTCTCCTACCCCGCTACTCCCTTGGTTACATCGCGCGTACGCTTCTGCGTAAGCGCGTCGCATACGAAGGACGATATCGACACGATTTTGCGTGCCTGCGACGAGATTGGCGACGTACTCGATTTGAAGCTTTTACCTGGCGAGCGATGGCCACTCGAGCGGATCATGAACAACGCTGCCGAGCTAGTGAATGCGGACGACTAGAGACCAAGAACTTTCTTTCTCCTACGTCTCACGAGTGCTGACTCGCAATAATGATACCGATATCTGACTCTTTTGCTTTCGCCTGCAAGTTGGTTTGACTATTGTTTATACATCAATGTTAATCTGGTAGACGTAACAATGCAACTTTGAGAGGTGTTGCTGAGCGTGGGTCCGAGACTTTTGTACGCACATTTCTTCCAAGCGACGGCAGGTATAGGCTGTCCTTTGGTCTGAGTGGTTTCGTACGCTACGATGTTGCCTTCGGAAACTCGAAGCGAGAGCGAGAGAGATTTGAGTAGAATGGGGGTGTGTGTAGAGGAGCGATCTGCGCCCCCCTGTACCCGAGTATCGAGGACCCTGACTGCGTGTTTAGCCGCCGGTATATATCGAAGTACGCTTCACACAAGTGGATAATAGAGCGGAGTGTGTACCTGTCCCGGCTTCTGTGGGTTATTGGGTTCCTTCCTTCCATACATCTCTATGACACCGAGCGGGATTCTGGTCAGCGGATCGTGGAGAATGTAATGATGATTCTTTCTGGTGGCGAAGTTGTTTAGTCCATTTCCGCTGTCATGCGCGAGGCGCGCGCAACTTTCACTCCCAGCTACTCTGTACTTATACGCTCTCTACTTATTGTGATGGTGGGGAATAGCTCCGCATATGCCCATATGTCACCCTCTTCCATTGTGTGCAATCACACCCCAATCCACCGCAACCGGAGAGAACACAAGGCCGGGCTGGCGCGGGTCATCCGGGCCGCGTTTCATCTTTTTAATTGATTCATCACCGTGACCAGGACCCCCTCTCAGCCCGCTCATATCTCGGGTCTCCTAGGATTCTCAGCACGCTACTCTGTACCAGAGCCTAGAACTCTGCTGATTGCATATTGTGCTGCACCTCTTTAATTTTCCTCCTGGCGATGGGACACCTTTGGTGAAATTGGAATTTGCAAATACTCGGGCTTGTGATGATTCTGAACCCAAAATATCTTCAATTGCCTTGTTGCCAGCTCGGGAAGCGCCTCTCTACTCGAATACGAATCGGCGACCGTGATCGCTTCTATGTGCGTTGTATATGCGCTGCATGCATTCGTGTGCAGCGTGGGTATGTGTGTGAGACGGGGATAGGCACTCTAGCCTCTCCCCTGTTCTTAAGGGGAATGGACTTCATCACGCTCAGCTCGCACATTCATCATTAGTCACTGCCCGCAGTCTTCAATCTCGAGCCCCGTAGATCAGCATACTACGTGCGTTAACCATGCTCTACGGACACACACTTGTCGATTGACAGCCAGTCCTAGGACAATACCCTAAAGCTTTTTTGTCAGTTGCACGCCTAGTTCACGTTGCTGGCTGGCGCTCTCAAGACACTAGAGAAGGACACGCTCCATGGTGCCTTCAGTTTGCCGAGTCTGCAGGCATCCACGACATTGAGATTGAAAAAAAGTGCCGAGCGAGCCTCTTGGGAGATCGGAAACTGCACCGCCAAAGAGGGCTGACTGTATGCACGCTGCGTAGGTGCAAGGGCTAGAGTGTGGTCTCGGCATTATTTGTGAGTGCGACGCGTTGTCCCCTGCACGTATAAGCTCATATGACATGCACTTTCTTCATTGTGATATGCTAATCGAACGTCGAACGAAGAGACACCGTGACAGACAAGCAGGCAGGACAACCTCGCGTTCAAGATCGCCGTCTCGTTCGCCTGAATCTCCGTCCCGAAATAGGACGCCGTTTTCATCATGTATGCAACGGCTAAGAAACAAACCTTCCCTTACACAGTTTCGCCGTGTGATCGGCGATCTGACCTCCCCCCACTTGTTTGGTCTGGTTTCGTTGTCCTCGACTAATATCCTCCTATCGCGAGGCGGATGCCTCTATTCCTAAATTGTTCTTGTTCTCGTGATATTTGGCCTTCGGCGTAGGGCTTCATCGCCGGGACGACGCAGATCATCACATCCAACCGCTATATCCGTGGGAAACCTCTTGTGCCGTCATCTTTGGGGACCATCGCTCTGATGGTCACAGAGGTCCCTGCCCACGACAACGACGACGACCTCCTCATGACAAATATTTTTCTCTCCACGCGTATACGATCCTTCTTGTCGCACCCGTCGAAGGACCTTTTTTTTCTCAACGACAGCAGATTTCCCTCCCTTATTTTTTCCACGTGTGACCACGAGACAGGCGGATCCTTCCATTCCACGTCGCGGCTCTCTCGGCGGACCGCACGCTCGAGATCAGATTCTCGGGGCAGGCGCCACTCGGATGTGGTGCTCGAAAGGCTAGCGCGATCTCGGATGTATGTGCCTGCACCCCCACATTCGAGGGTTTCTTTCGGCCTGTTGTCTACGACCTGTCCCTCCGACGCGCGTGACCCCACATGGGGTCAGGGCACTCGACTATATCGCGTGGCTAACTTCGGAACGGAGAAAGAGGCGGTGTCTGGATCGGTGAAATTCGCTTCTGTACCAGGTAGGCAGCGTCCGTTTGTTTCTGTGACCTGTAAGCGGCAGCCCAGTTATGGGAACTTACTATTGTTATAACAAGATATTTTAAGTATGTAACGTAAAAGGCGGAACGAAGAACTAGAGCTACGTCGACAATGTATTGATCATGTATATACACCAAGAGGTGATGTAAGGACCTCTCACGAGCAATACAGTTGAACATGACAATGGGGACTATTCATGAGCCGATGAGCCATCAACACACCGTGTTCAAATACGATTTGACGGCGCCTTCTGCCTGGCCGGATTTTTATGGATAATCCACCTAAACGACGTGAGTGTGTCGAAGTGGATACGGAACCGAGGAGGAGCCCTACCAAGCATGGAAGACACCAAGAATCCACCCAAGGATCGTGAGAGCGACGTTTAACCAGAACTCTATAGTAACAACTCAGCGATATAGTGCCCTTTTCGATGGATCGCTACGTCGTACCTGCTGAAAATTTGCATTCTGATGATAGCATAGGATCAATATTTAGCGCAAGGGCGATTGGTTTTACCAATACTCACTGAAGTAGACGGCGAAAGGCGGTATGAATCTGCGCGTTGGCATCCACCGCCTAGAATCAGCGGCTACGAAACGGACTTGCAGCTACACGGATATACTCACACTGCTAGGAAGTATAGCTCAGGGTCTGTGAGTTTTCGACGAGGCCGACGGGGCTGGTTTTCGGACGTTTGTTCTAGGTGTGGTGAAGACATTAAGATGCAGTTCTAACAGGATAGGAGATATGTGTTGTTCGCTCGAACGACAATACAGCCGCTAAATACAACTACGTCATGGGTTCCAGAAGGGCTCCTCAAAGTGACGACACTGACGCCCCTCGCGGGGGCACATAGCGCGGGACCAAAGACGAGAAAAGGAAAACCCGACCTGAGGTCGAGAAGATACCGCCGTCATATGACCAGCGCTTAAGTCGTGTCTCGGCGTTAGCACATCACAACGTGTGGCGAATCACCGATAGACATTTGTCCCACCTTCGGACCGTTTGTTCAATCGAGAGCATCGTGCTACGCTCTGCATAGACGTGTCAGTGCTGGCCTCCATTCGCTCGCTTAATGATAACATCATTCACGTGATCTCCTTAGATCGGCTTTTGTGTCTTAGCTGCACCCGAGATGCTATCGGGACAGGAGCCATCACCACCACATGTACGCGTAAAAGGTCCTCCAAAAACTGAGCCCGACGGACGACGGGAAGCCGACCTTTGCGAACCCATCCAGAATAGTCTTCATGACATAGTCAAAGGCGCTCAGTCTGGACACTCCGAATCGGTGGGCAGTCATGAACATACTCCAACCAGCGAATGCGAAAAGAGAACATTTGAGATCGGGGAGCTGGAACGAGGAGTGTCAGATCTTCAACCAAGCACACGCTCCCTTGAGCGACGACTCACCCTTCGCACGTCCGAATCTCACCCACACTCTAGTGGCGTTGAGGAGCAGGAAGATCATGACGAAGTCCCTGAGGGAAAGTCTCGAAAGAGTTTCGAAAGACACGCAGCCCCGGAGTGCAGGGTCGGATGATGTGCTCCATGGACCAGAAGCAGCTCGGGAAATAGAGAATCCTGGACCTCGTCAGTCGCCTCCATCTTCACAGCCCGTCGCTCCTTCGGCCCTACCTCTCCATCTGATCCCTCTCCTGCCTCAAAAAAGCCCCTCCTCGAAGAGACAGAGGCGATCAATTGGACTTTCGTCGGATCAAACCGACGAGGTTGCCGACGACTTCAGTGGACGCGGAAGCCCGGGCCAGCCCAATGCCACAGGCGGGACCAATCCTTCCCCACAAAGCCTTCGCTTGCGTCTCCAAAACTTCTCAGCGGAGTCCGCTGGCATTTCCCGCACCCTCGCATATGCCATGGATCAAATGAATGCCACACATTCGTCCGATTATCTCCCTCTGCGCCGCGCAGAGCCCGAGAAGCTGGTTGTGACGAGGGAGGCCGAGGTGGACCGCGAAGGAGATGTGGCAACTAGGCCGAAGACCGTTCGATTCGAAGAGAGTACTTGTCCGCCTGCGGAATTGGCTGAGCGCCTTTGGACAGATGCTATACAGGCTGTGAACACTGCTCATGCGCATGAAGAGTCAGATCAGAAGACGGAGAGAGCGGCTCAGAGCGACGAGCAGGATGAGGGAGCCACTTGCGGGCAGGATGCAACCATTGGCGGGAAGAACACGGCGAGCGGAAAAGGGAGAGTACCAGAAGGGGATGTGTGGTCTTTCCTCCGAAAATTAGGCGCGGTCACACTTGGGAAAGCGGAGGAAGGGCAAAGCAAGGACGCCACATGGGAGATGGATGCCAAAGCACGGCGTGCCGCTACTGAGGGCATATCACGGACAGTGGCCCCGCAGGTGGGGTGGAGGATGGAGGATGCTGGGAACGAAGCAGAGCGGGCGGCCCTGGCCTTGAAACCGGCCCAGCTCCAGGAATACACCAGGCTGAAGGAACAGGAAGTGGAGCTCAGAAATGCGGAAGCAGAAATTCGAACTTTCGAGGAGAGACTTGAAGCGAGAGAGAAAGACCTCAGGACCCGCCTAGGAACAGTCAGAAAGAGGCTTGAGGCTATCCGTCAAAGAAGGGCGTCCATAAATCACCAAGAGGAAATCCTTCGCCAAAAGCTGGAAGCTGTAACAAAAGAGGCGCAAGGCTCTGCTAATGCGCTAGGAGCTGTTGCACCCCCAGAATCAAATTAATATGTCGCCAGAAGTGTACAATCTTACCATGTTTGATATCTCATAACTGGACATCATGTGGACTGGGTAATGAAGTCCTTTGATTACGCAATCGAACGACGAAAGGCGAAAGTCTTTGTCTGGCCTCCATTGTTACCATGTCATGTCATCAGCAAAACTACTTTGGTCCCTTTCAGCTGCTTTAGAAGGGGAAAAGGCAACATCAAAGGAGGAAGAGTCCTTTGAAAATTATGTCGATATCTTGTGAATTCGTGTTCGGGGTACATTAATTTGGAAAGCTCTCTGGGTTTCTGAAAGCCGTCTGAAAATCTAACATCTGAAGCGCACATTTTCCCAAGCATTTTCCACCAATTGAGAGAAAAAAAGACTCGGAATTACAGACGACACGTCAAAGTACGGGAGTTAAGTTACTTGTTCCGGGTTGTAAAAGGTAACGAATGAGTAGTGCGGAACATTCTGTTTGTGGGAAGGGCGATGTACGTCCAGTCTGCTGGTAACTTAGTAAATTACTGTAGCGGGACCCCCCCAGCAAACGCGTCGAAGACGCACCGGGCACAATCCGCTTTTCCGCGCCGCCGTCCTCAACACACGGAGCACAACCCTTGGTGTGGCCCTACGCGACTCGACCGCTGCGCCGCGCGTGACGATGAGCTTGACGGCCTCCTTGATCCTGCGCTTGATCTTGGCGTGTAAATTGGGGCGGTGCGAGTTGAGGGCGACGACGTATTGGCGCTGCGTTGTTCTGGCCACTGAGGGTGCGCCAGGTACGGCCGCGGCGCATACGGTAAGGGGTACGGCGCGCCTGGCTGGCTCAGAAACGCTTTTGGGACCGCGTAGAGGTTAAAGTGCTGACCCAGCGCGGTACGGGGCGCGTGTCGCCGATCAAGGGAGAGGTGAGCGCCGGGGTCGACGGGTCGAGGACCTCCGAGGTGGGTCATTTTCAAGCATGTAATTACTTGCACGGCCGAGCTTGGTGGCATGCCACCAAGCGGTGGAAATTTATATAGTATTGCAGTCTACTTGTTACGGTAAATAGTTTCGTTCGCGGTTTCGGGAACAAAGTACTTTCAAGGTCGCCTACATGGCCCTCAACGTAATTCCCTTCTTAAGTTATCACCCTGCGCCTTCCCAGCGATGAGGCAGTGTTTCATGGCACCAGTTTGATGACCCTCACGAGTCCTCAGGCCATACCCACACGTTATTCCCGTCAGTGATCAGCCTCGCTTGACTATACAATAACATCTATACCATGTCCGGAACACGACTTGCAACTGCGACCTCTTCCACCTCTAATTTTATCTCAATCTTCGAAGCCGCCTCGAAAGAGTACAAGAAACTGACGGGGCAAGATCTCAATACACATCCATTTTCCGTAGAGTTCGACAACTGCAACTCGCCTGATAATGTCTTGAGCATATTTCAAAAGCAAGCACAAGTCTTCGACGAAACCCATAAAGGGGATGAGAGGCTCATAAAGTGGCTAGATCCGATAGTCCATATCTTGTTCACATTTTCGGCAGCACTTGGAGAGGGTATCGGACTGGTAAGTTCGCAAGGGATCCACTGATTGCATACCACAACAGACGTTGTCTCAGATATTTTCACCTGCAAAGATAATTTTCGCTGGCGTCGGGGTGCTTCTTACAGTGGGTACCCGCCAATACTGCTCGGGTTTGTAGCACGTTGGGTAACGCTCCAATCTTTCAGGCAGCCAAGGACGTCATGGCGAGTTATGACACGCTCGCCAGCCTCTTTGAGCGCATGCAAGGTTTCCTACAACGGCTTGAGATATACAGCGGTACGCCGCTGACACCCGCAATGACGGAGGTGTTAGGCAAAATCATGGCGGAAGTGCTGTCCGTCTTCGCTTTTGTAACAAAAGAGATGAAGCAGAGACGATTCAGTGAGTTCGCTCATTTAACTCATAGTTTCTGGCTCACGACGAAGCAGAGAAATATCTGAAGAGACTAGTGGGAAGGGCAGATGTTGAGAACGCGCTCAAGAGATTGGACATGCTCACTCAGAGAGAGATGCAAACGGCGGTGGCAAGAAACCTGGAGGTCACACACAGCATCAAGGCGATCACGAGCGATGTCAGCGGCAATGTGAATGTGCTTAAGGAGGTCACACGCAGCGTCGATAACAACGTGAGAGCAATCAGAGAGGGTGTGTAACGATTGTTTTGTACGTTCGCTCAGCGTTGAAAACACGGCATCGGAATAGCAACGGGCACATTGAGCCGTCAGTTTTTTTACAGTTGATGTACCTATTGCCATGAGTACTTGACCTCCCTCACAGATGGTCGCGCACGAAGCGACCTCCGAAGATGGGTCTCTCCTCCAAATCCTTCCATAAATCACAATCTTGCCTGCGATACTCACCACAATGGCACTACAACATGGTTTGCTCAAGGAGATGCGTTTGATGGATGGAAACAGAATGGTTGGTTGTTGTGGATCCGTGGAAATCGTGTGTTTTTTTCAACCCTCTGCACCTCCAAAGATGTTGATTTCCCTTGTCTGCCCTAGCCGGTTCCGGGAAGAGTGTTCTTTGGTATGTGATTCCACTCACCTACGTTTGCCCAAGGAGATTTACATTGATAAGCTCCACAATTATTGAAGACCTCAAAAGAACTGCCAAGTCATCGTTCATGATATACTTTTATTTCGACTTTAAAGATGCTGCGAAACGGGACATCCGCGGCCTGCTTTCCTCTCTCCTCATCCAGCTCAGCGACACATCTGATATTTGCTGGAGCATTCTTTCGAATCTATACACTGAACACCGGTCCGGCTCGGATCAACCAAGCGAGGCCACCCTTGTACAATGTCTGAAGGACATGCTCCAATCTGTGGCACATACCCCATTTTACATCATCGCGGACGCTTTGGACGAGTGCCCAAATACCACTGGAACACCATCCCCTCGTGAAAAGGTCCTGAACTTTATCGAGGACCTTGTCAAATCCCAGTATCCAAATCTGTATTTGTGCGTTACCAGTCGCCCGGAACAAGATATTCGAATGGTTCTCGACCCCTTAACCCCCACATCCTGCCGCGTGTCCCTTCATGAGGAAGGTGGGCAAAGGGAGGATATCAATACCTACATCAGATCTTTTGTTGATACGGACCGAGCAATGCGAAGGTGGAGAGTGGAGGAAAAACAACTGGTAGTAAATACGCTTTCGGAAAGAGCTGACGGGATGTGAGGCGCCTCTGCCCTTGTATGTTTTAAGCGCTGCTCACGGTGTCACGCAGGTTTCGCTGGGTGTTTTGTCAGTTGGACACGCTGCGCCGCTGTGTGGTGGCAAGCATTCGGGAGGCTCTAGACGAGTTGCCAGCCAGTCTGGATGAGACATACGAGCGGATATTGCAAGGCATTCCCGTGCAGAAACGAGCGTACGCGCGTCGTCTGTTCCAGTGCCTGATAGCGTCTAGTCGCCCGCTCAAAGTTCAAGAACTTGCTGAGATCTTCGCTATTCGGTTCGACTCGAAAATGGCCACCAGACTTGAAGAGGGCTGGCGCCTGGAAGACGCAGAAGACGCGGTGCTGTCCGCGTGTTCTAGCTTGGTCTCCGTCGTCACAGTGAATGATTCAAAAATCGTGCAATTCTCACACTTCTCGGTCAAAGAATTCCTGACTTCTGATCGCCTCGCCACCTCGACCGCTACAAATATCTGTTACTTCCACGCTCCCTTAGAGTCGGCTCACACGATTCTAGCACAGGCTTGCCTAGCCGTGCTGCTTCAACTGGACGAGAAGGTGGATAAAAAGCGTATCGAGGACCTTCCTCTCGCCTTTTATGCTGCTCAGCACTGGGCCGATCATGCGCGGTTTAAGAATGTAGAATTACAAATTCAAGACCGCATAGAGCTTCTGTTCGACCCCACCAAGCCCCATTTCGCATCATGGGCTCAGATATATGACGAGGGCATGGGGAATGGCCGATCCGTGACCAGTCTTGTAGACCACCCATCGGCGCCCAGGGCTACCCCACTATACTATGCCGCATTGCTTGGCCTCAGCTGGGCAACAAAGCAACTCGTTGTTACGCGGAGGCAGGACATAGGTGTCAGGGGCGGTCGGTATGGCACTCCGATGTGCGCAGCGTTGACTATGGGTCATCTAGAAGTTGCACGTTTTCTTCTCGAACACGGAGCCAATGTCGATGTTAGGAACTCGGAGGGAGCTACTCCACTGCAGACCTTTTCTTGGGGTGGTCATGTGGGGGTCGTGCGCCTGTTACTTGATTTTGGAGCAGATGCGAACGTGCGCAACAGTCTCGGCTGGACACCACTGCATGAAGCAGCGTTGTTCAAAGGAAACTACGAGGTCACGCGCATGCTACTTAAGCACAATGCAGACGTTAACGCTATGTGCCCTATGAAATCCACGCCGTTGCACTACGCGACAGAGAATGGATATGTCGAGGTCGTGCGGCTCCTCATCGAGCATGGAGCTAACATTAATGTACTAGATTTCATCAATCGCACTCCATTGCACAGGGCGTCGGAGGAGGGAAAGCTCGAAGTCATGCGGCTCCTCATCGAGCGTGGAGCTAACATAAACGCACAAGATGGCTTCAATCGCACTCCATTACACAGGGCTTCGGAGGAGGGAAAGCTCGAAGTTGTGCGGTTGCTACTCGAGCACGGGGCGGATGTGCATATATCAAATAGACGGAAGACGCCATTTCAGGTGGCGTCGGAGTGTGGATTCAGTGAGATCGCGCATTTGCTGTTAGATCACGGCACTAAGAAGAATAGGCAGTAGAAATTACAGTATATGATTACTTGTTGTGTGTGAGGGTCGTCGTCTCCATATGTTGTCGTATCAATATTGGTCCCTTGAGCCTCTTTAGAAAGAGGGAAAACGGCATAAAGGGAGAAAACGCCGGGAGAGTCCTTGGAAAGTCATATTGATACCTCGTGAAATCGCGCTGAAAGTAATTACTTTGAAAGGCTCTCCGGGTGTCTGAAAGCTGTCTGAAAGCTCATAAGACCATTTCAAGCACACATTTTCGCATTTGAGCGAGAAAACTAAAATTGATTGATATTATGACTCAGAAATACAAGTGACATGAATACCTCTGGGGATTATTTGTTCCGTGTTAAACGAAGTAACGAATGTGTAGTGCGACAAAATGGGGTCTATCCGCAATACTGCAGATCTTGGCTTTGATCTTGGAGACATGTCTATTCTGTGCTAATGTCAGGATTGTTGTCTCTGAGCTGCAGCTTTGATCGATTTTCAGAGGTGGAAGCGTTTGATGATGTCGAAGTGATTGGGATGCCCTCAATGTTCAGGTTCGCCTTCGGTCCTTCGGCAGCCACTGATAGAATTTTCTCCAATTGTTTTGGCTTCAATTGTTGATGGGCTTGATGAGGGTGGACATTGAGTAGACAGATATCGGGTGCAATGAGTTCATGATTTACATACGCACATTGGCACTGTGTTTTGTTTTTCTATGGGAGCTTCATCTTCGTAGGGGGTTCGGTGCTGTCTTTCCGTGGGTGCTAATGTTATTTTGTTCTGTATGTAATGCAGCCCATCCTTGCCCTCGCCGAAGCGTGGAAAAACTCGCTCGCATGGTGGTTGGGGTTCAAGGTCCCCAACAGCTCGAATGTTCGCGCGTGTGGTGCGGGCAGTGGGCAGATACAGCTTATTACGTTGACCGCAAAATAAGCCACATGCGGGCATCTGCCCAGGATTAGGGTGCACAGAGAGAACGGCGATGTGAGTGTTGATGCAATTACGAAGTATAACGGAAGGAGATCTCGGGGGGGGAGAGAGATTGGGCATGGACGCGGATAAGGATGTACATTTGGAAATAAGTCCGTGAAATGCCGGGTGACGAGGACTGGTGGGAGTGTGGTCTATCGTCAATTGCTTGAGTTGCAGTGAAGGCCCTCTTGGTGATGATATGGTCGATCATGATCTAGGTCGCCATGTCCTCGATAGTGTCGTCATTACCACTATGGTGAGAGCCTTTGAGCTCTGTAGAGGAGGCTCCAAGACTTCGCCTGTCGATCGGAACTGGGGTGACGCCCACATAAACGCTTGGATATGGAAACAATGGTACGTGGCTATATGGGTATTTGACACATGGCCGCTGAAGAAGAGTGCGGAACGGTTGTCCAACCCTAGAACTGTTCACTTCGAAGCAGGTAGCAATATGGTCATTACAGCAAGCTCTAATGGGGTACGCACGCACCGGCCTCTGCTCTATTGGATAGAATACACCACTTTAAGGGACCTCCTCGGACCGATAAAGCCATTATGATTCGATCCATCGATTATCAAGATAATCCTCTCCTATCCACGTACTTCACAACCCTACACGGATAGGTGGAGTGAAAAAAGCACCTTGGGCGAGCTTAAACGGTCGCGATACGCCTCGAGGTACCATGTGACGCCGTACAGTTCAGATCGGGTATGGGGAGGTACCTCCCGAAAGCGCGAATAGGATATCGTGACCAAAAGCCCGATGCAACGTGTCGAGGACTGAGGGACAAGACCGCGAGAAGAATGTTCTATGATTCATGGAAGAGGACAGTACAAGCGCTAACTCCACGTGTCAGTCCCGGCAAGGCGATATTAGTCGTGGCCGACCCCGCCTCTGCCTCAAGCTGCAATGGAATGGACAAATAAAAGTGAGGAAGTGAAGTTTACTCATGAGAAGTCCGATGAAGGAGGAGAGCGTTCTCTACAAAGGCAAAGAGGGAATCTGAGGCCAAGGCCGAGCGATGTTGACCGGGGTCTACCGGAAAGTGATAGAGTCGTGAGAAGAGGCAAGGTGCCCGTGGATAGACATTAAGGTCCGGGCAACGGGCCTCTCTCCTTCCGCTCGTCGCTTGTCGTCCACTGTCGTTCAACACAACGACCCAGACACGGTTGTCGTGTCTCCGGATCCCTGGCTGCACCATTGCAGGTGCATTACGGCTTCGCGTCGCTCGCAGGTCTGGCCCGTTCTCGCTTCTCACCGCGTGGGCTTACCATGAGGCCGATCATCCCTACAAACAGATCCCGTAAGACCCTTGGTGGTCTCCACCTGTCCCCATCCCCTCCATACGGTGTCCCCTCAATCCTCCCCGAGGACTCATAGCGCCGTCGCACAACCGTGAGTATCGCTATCCCTCCGTATGATGCTGCTATTAACCTGACTTGGTTAGTTCGTCCAGATTGTTATCTACGTCCCACTCGGCGCTTCATCTTAGCGCACCCTAAATGCTATCACCGCCAGTGCCGACACCGCCACCACATCCACCTTCAGTTCGCACAGATGCTCGGCTCGAGATTGAGCCCGATGAACAATGGAAGGCCGACTTGCGCAAGCGTATCGAGCATGGCCTCCTCGACATGGTCGAAGATGCACAGACAGCACGCGACACCATTCTCAACTCTCAGCCATCCGAGGGCAGTCGTGAACGTGCCATGGCCCAATACGATAAGAGTATGAGCGAAATCCGGACGTTAGCGCAAGAGGAGTTCAACCGCCAACTGCGCTCGGAGATGGCCGAGCGTAAATGGGCCCTCAATGTCGTCGACTCCAACTCACCAGACGTTGTTCGGCAGCAGCAGTGGATTCTCGACAACCTCCACAAGGCCGAAGAACAACGCACACCTTTCGTTCCTGCAGATGGCAACCGCCGCGCCGCCGGTGCCCTTTCCAGCAGTCCTCAGCAGCTTGGCGATGGTGAGCGAGTCTCCGATGGGAGCTTCGAAAACCACTTTGAAGATGGTTTCGGAAGCGCCGGATCAGAGGGCGAAGGTGGTGCGTCTGATGGGTTGGCGGAAAGCGAGGAGGAGGAGGATGACAACGATGATGATGACGATGACGACGAAGAGGAGGTTCACGAAGAAGACTCTAAACCCCGGCAGTCGCGTTTGCCATCACGTCCGAGTGCTTCTTTGGTTCACCCCCTCCAGTCACAGTCCCCCGTCTCTCGAAGGGGTCCCCCATCGCGCCAGCGACATCCGTCTAATAACCAGCCTCCAGAAGATCACGATGAGGAAGAAGCAGATGACTTGCACGGTCATCCTCCGCGTCGGCGAGGGAGTCAACCATACGTTGCCAGTGGAGCTCCTCTCCGCCGCCCAAGTTCGGGCTCCCAGGGTACCTACTGGCCCCACCCTCCTCGCGCAACGGAACCTTCTGGTATCTCCCGTACCCTTGCCCATGCCAACGGACAGACGTATAGTACAAGCCCCGTCCAGTTTCCGCGTCGCGGCAGTGTCAACAGCACTGGCTCAGCCAGTAGCAGCGTAGGGCTTCATCGCGCTGGTTCTTTGAACACCGATCATTATCGAAGTGGCAGCGTTGCTCCACACGGCCCTGGCGGCACCGATCGTCCCCCGGTGCAGAATCGCGATCGCATCGTGAGTATCCCCCCCCGCGAGCGGCAGACCTCTGCCTCGGCCAGCCCACATGACAGGCCCAGCCCGCCGAGCTATCCCATAGCAGCACCACGGCCGATCCCCGGTCCGCGCCCTCCCCCCCTCGACGACACGATGCGCTTCCCGACGTCCGCGAGCCCAAGTTCGCGGGCCATATATGGCCCCCAACGCTCGCCCGAGGAGGTGAGGCAGGGCATCGCGATTCCGCGTGGTCCTACAACACCCGACGAGGGTCCTCGTGGGGCTTCATGGAGCTCAAGCCTTCACTCACGCCGCTCCTTTGGCGACTTCAATGCTCACCGACGCCATAACAGCAAGGGCGATTCGCGGCTGCCTCCAGTTGAGGGGGATTATTCAGACGCATCGGATGATGTCGTCGGTCAGCTCGACGATCGGCAGAGCATATACAGTGCACGCAGCGTACGAAGCATGCGGAGTATGCGGAGTATGGAGCTCGAACACCTTGCGATTCGCAGAGAAGCAGAGGCGCGCCGCAAGGAGGAAGAAGCGACTCGCAAGGAGGAGGAGGCGACTAAGAAGGAGGAAGAGGCGCGCCGTCTCGAAGAGAAAGCGCGGCTGTCTTTGGAGGAGGCTGAGCGCCTCGAGAATGGTGCACGCCAGGCGGAAGCTTCGGCTAAGCTGCGCGAGGCGGCTGCTCAGAAGAAGGAAGCAGAAGCCAAGCTTAAGGAGGCGGAAGCTAAAAAACGCGAGGCGGAAGCACAGAAACGGGAGGCCCAGGCTCAGCACAAGGAGGAGGAAGCGCGACTGAGGGAGGTGGCAGCGCGGCGGAAGGAGGAGCAGGCCCGGAGGAAGGAGGAGGAAGCCCTGCGGAAGGAAGAGGACGCACGAAAGCGAGAGGAGGAGGTCAGGCGGATAGAGGACGAGGCGCGCAAGCGGGAGGATGATGCCAGACGGAGGGAGGAGGACGCCCGGAAGCGGGAAAGGATGGCCCGGAAGATGGAAGAAGACGCGCGTCGCTTCGAGGATGAAGCGAGGAAGATGGAAGAAGAGATAAGACGGAAGGAAGAGGTGGCCAGGCGCAAGAAGGAGGAGGCCAGGCGAGCCGAAGAAGATTTTGAGCGGAAGAGGCGGGAGATGGAGCAGAAGGAGGCCGAGTTGAAGAAACGTGAGGACGAGCTCTCGCTCTTGGAAGACGCAGCACGTCGTGCTCAAGAGGAAGCGGCACGCCAAGCCGAAGAGACCGCCAGAATTCAAGCTGATGCTGAAACTGCCCGACTTCAAGCCGAAGAAGTCGCTCGTCAAGTCGAGGAGGCTGCCCGACTTCAGGCCGAAGAGACTGCTCGGCAAGCCGAAGAGACTTCCAAGCTAGATCGCGCTGCCGAAGAGTCTGCTCGACAGACCCTGGAGCCTGAGAATGTTGCACCCGAACAGGATAAGCAGACGAGGGGCCAGGGTAAGAAGGCCAAGGGGCAATCGAAGCGGCAGAAGGAGAAAGCACTCGAGGACCAGCGGCTAAAGGAGCTGGAGCAACAGCGCCTTGAAGAGGAGCGACTCGAAGAAGAAAGGCTGAGGCAAGAAAGAGAGAAACAGACTCGCCTTGACGAGGAGCGACTCGAAGAAGAAAGGCTGAGGCAAGAACGAGAGAAACAGATCCGCCTTGACGAGGAACTGAGCCGCCAGGAACAGGAGCGCCTCGTGAGCGAGGCCATTCTCGAACAAGAACGTCTTCACTTGGAAGCCCAGGAGCGGGAGGCTAACCGACTTCGTGAGGAGCACCTGCGTGCTGCTGGGGAGGAGCAGTTCAGACATCTCGAGGAGCAGCGGCGCAAGGTCGCTGAGCAGGGTCGTCAGCGCGATGAGCAGCTCCGCAATGAGCAGTTTCGCCAGCAGCAACAGCGCGTCAAGGAGGAGCAACAAAGGGAGTTCGAGCGCAGAGAGGCCCAGTATTACCAGCGCACGCTGGAGCGAGAGCGCCAGAACAGTATGGGCGCATCATTCGACTCATGGCCACCGCATCGTCCCAATTCTACGACTGGCTCCGCCGGCGATCGCAGCAGCGCATCATCTACTTTTAGTGCCTCCGCAAGTTCGACATGGTCAAGTCGCCCGCCCTCCATGGGTAGTTCGCATACGACCAACTCTTCTTTCACGTCATCGTCGATACCTTTCTCCACCACGCCAAAACCATCGCCACCGAATACCAAATCGGGTGCCCCCGGGACGTCTCCTTACGCGGCCAAGTTTGACGAAGCTGAGTGGGCGCGGCGGGCGGAAGAGCGCGCCAGGCAACAGCAGGAGCAGTTCAAGCGGGAGCAAGAGCGATTGGAGAGCGAACGCCAGGCAAAGAGCTCGAAGATGCTTTCTCGAGAAGAGCTCATCAGACTATTCGAGAACCATGATAATAAGTGGAGACAGCTCAAGGACAGCGACAACCTTGGGTGGAATAGCTTCGCATGGCCCGTGTTCAGGCGACCATCCGAGCCGGAGGAAATGACGACCTCGGCGATAGGCGCATACGTGCTGTCCAAGTACGCCCCTGATGCTAACGCGAAAAACTCCAAGGATCGGGTCAAGGATCATATAAAGCGGTGGCATCCCGACAAGTTTGAGACGCGCATACTCCCTAGGGTCGTAGAGGAGGAACGAGAGAAGGTGAAGGCGGGCGCGGGGGTCGTCGTGCGGGGTTTGAACGAGCTCTTGAACAGAAACTATGACGACTAACTGGAGTGAGTGAGCCACTTGCTTTATCTTGTACGTGGGGAATAATTCTTCCTCCTCCCCTGCAGCTACATGCACAATTTTTCAGCAAACAACTAAATGTACCACGATACCCCACTCATCATGCATCTGTACGATTACCATCCCTCTACTAACAATATTTACCATGTGTTGTTGTTCTTGCTTAAGGCGATTTGTTTGACCTTTGTGTCATGTGGGTGGATCGAGCGAGACGTATAAACATGTTACTTTTACTTCACGTTACCGACTGTGCAAAATGGTTAATGCGAGAGTGGCTCTCGACGCATATAGCCAGCGCTTGTCCAAGCTTACAGCAGCAGCACCCCCCACGACGACTTCGGCTTGAATTGAAGTTTTATCCGTGAAGATAGGGGATAACATCAGCCTCGAAAACTGGGATGCGTGAACCAGGATATGTGAGGACCAAGCGTGGAACAAGCCCGATCCTGCTGAGTGTTGTCCGAAGACGAGAAGCCGGCCAGTGCAGATCCCACTCGCCACCCGACTCGCTCGGAAACGACCGTGTTCACTTTCAAACTCAGCGAGCAATCGTCTTCTCAAGAGCGGACGATCCATCCATCGTTCGGTCTCTCCACCAGTTAAGCCTTGTCATTGCAATACTCGGTCTCCCGTGTGCCTCGGGGTCAATCCCGCGCGCTCATCTCCAGAAGGGCCTCAATCCGCGGTTCCCTTAATCGATGTTGTGTAGCTGCCTATAAGGTACTCAAGCTCTCGGGTGGTTTGGGTGGTAGTTATCCGAGCCCTGGCCTGTACCAACCCAGGCATACTGCATACTGTAAAGCCCTTGTACTGGGAGAACTCAAGTGCACCGTTTCCGGCGGCGGAGGTCTACGATACGAAGGAAGCAATCACCAAACCGTTTGAAACGTGTCGTACCTGTCGACGATCAAGAGGATTGTTTTCTAGCCCCGTTGCTCTCGCATCCGACCGATGATGCATTGATGATGCGGCGTGCAGCTCCGAAATTGCTTCGCCACTAGTGAGTAGTGACGGCACTGCAGCCCAGTAACCAGCTAGTGGGGCGCCCGCAACTTTAGGCGCGCCGCTTTCAATTTGCCGACCCCCAGCTGCAAAAGCCCGATCTCGGGATTTCTAAGGTAACCTCTCCCCCCCTTATTTTTTAGGGATCCCCCAACTTGGGCATTTGTGCATACCCATTCATCAATTAAAGTTCGCTTTGCACAATCGTCTTCATGAGGTTTATCTGGGGCCGATCCATGACCACTGTGGGAAAGAAAGGAACGTCGTGCGCTGATCCGGTTCTGCGTGCGTGCGTGCACTGACTGCGTGAAGCGGGGATCCTGCGGAAGTGGGAACAACAAGATGAGGGTGATAGTTCAATTTTTCTACGCCACTCGCAACGGCAAGCTCTGAACTTCCACGACCTTGTCGCTCTGTACTTTTTGTTGCATCGCTTGGCGGCCCCACACATGCGGCGATACTGACGCTATTGGACAGCCCTCACACAACTAACTCACTCGAGTAACTTACTTGTAGCCTGCCTGACGTTCACTCGTTCCTCAAGTCGCGTAACCTCACGACCCTGATCTTTCTTGGCGGCTAACTCCGGTCCTATCGTTGAACGACGCACACAGACTGTTCTGACGTTCCGTGGAGGAATGCCGCATAAGTAGGGGCAACGAGTCGTGTGCCTGACACAGACACACTTTCTCAACAGTGTCGGAAAATTTGGGAAGCGGGTTATAATGTATTATAAATGATATAATGTAATATAACGGCACCAAGATATTATAACCATTATAAGATAGGCTGCTTCTGATAATCGGCTTTATAATCATGCTTGTCAGTTGCTTTATTATGCAATTATAAGGCCCGATGGATCACGGCATTTATTATAAGGGACGCGTGGTATTACCAGATTGATTCACGATTATAATGCATGATACAATTATAACCCTCCTTACAAGATTAACTTACTCTCACTTTCTTATAATGTAATTACTTTCTTATTTTCCATCTTATTTTCCATATTTTCGTCTTAGCTTCTAACCCTCTTTTTATTAACCTCCTATCGAGCTATGTAGCAACAGTAAGTAACACCTGGGTCCAACAGCGCACAACCAAAGTGGATCCATCCTCTAGGACCGAGTCATCGCTGAGGTATCACTGAAGGACGTCGACCGGACACTGGCTAGTGACAAGCCAGTTCTGGTTCTTCCGGGCAACGTTGACAGAGGCGCAGACGTGGCGATCACGTCGAGCGTGAGGGCACACATAGCCTCGAGCTCGAGTTCGCAGATCTGGAATGCAAGGGTGGCGGCAAAGGGCAGACGAATATACCCATGAGCAAGCGGCGGCGGCAGCAAAAATGACGACACATACCCCTTGCGTATTCCATGGCCCAGCATCCTTCGTGCATCTTGTACTGCTTGGCGACGCCGCGGTGCATGAGGTGCACGTCGCCAGGGTGGTACCGCTCCATTTCGAGGGCACCAGGCTGGAACGCCCACTGTTCCCCGACGAGGATATTGAAATAGTCGTCGGCGGGGTGCAGACCCGAGTGGCCTTCGGTGCCGAGCGGCGTGCCAAAGATGATGAGGTACTCGGTGACGCTGGCGTGGATGATGTACATCGCCCCCATCGCACCCCCGGCATTGTTGAACACCCATTCCGAGCTGTCTGGGTTGATGGTGGAAACCGCTAATGCGCGAGTGAGCAGGTGTATGAGAGCAGTGGTGGGGTTGGCACCTACGAAGACTCGAGGTTCGGAGCTCTCAACCGTTGCGTCTAGCAAGGCCCGGGCTTTCTTGAGCTTGAGGGTGTACACTTCTTGTTAAAGAGGGGGGAGGGGGGTAGCGCTGAGCCCGGCCTCTCCCCCACGCTAGTTCAGTAAAACAGCGAAACTGAAAAAATGATGGCGAACGCACTCAAGCCCACGGTGCGCCGTGGGCGAATTGGGTGGTGCAGTGAATCTGGAGAGACATCAGAGAATGACGACGATGAGGAGGTTGGCAGAAAGATAGGGAGTGGTGTCACAGTAATAGTCGACGTTGCATTGTCGGTCATAGAAGAGATGACATTGGGTCAATGTCAGAGGAGAGAGCGAGAGAACACACACGTCAAAGGGCAATGTGTTGAAGTCCCAACTTTCACGTGACTAATGTAAAACCAATCCGGAAAGAT